>CM057819.1:97954461-98554461 GCA_030067965.1 Latrodectus elegans
TTAAACTTTTAACATTTAGAAATTTTTAAGTATAAATCCTACGAACAAAAAATTATTATTCATTCGCTCTTTTATAGGTTGCAAAGAAAAATGTTTATAAGCTAAGAGAGTCATTGAAATTTTGCCTATATAATTACTGTTGGACACATCTTATGTATGTGTATATATATATATATTTTATCTTATATCTATATATATATATATATATATATATATATATATATATATATATATATATATATATATATATATATATATATATATATATATATATATATATATATATATATATATATATATATATATATATACATAATATTCTATTCATAAAGTGATAAAATTCATGATTCTTTTATAAAAATTATAATTTATTGTATTTATACGTTTATTTACCATTATAAAGTAAACATGCATTTAGTTTCTGGCTGTGCTTAATATTGAATTTCAATTATAAGGAATAATTAATCATATACAATATCCATCATTATTACAAAATATGCATAATATACAGCCTTTTCTCAGAATTATAACTATGCAGATAACAACAATTACAGGAATATTGATATTTCGAAATTATACCAGTTTATGCAAAAAAAATTAAGAATTTTATACCTAAAAATACTGTAGTTTACTTCATTTATTTGTAGCATTTTCTTACTCTTTTGTAATTAATATTTTTTATATATTTGTAATACAGGTTTTTTTTTTCGGTTACATAAATGTTTAAGATATAAGATGTGATGTTTTTCTGATTCACACATTCTAAAATTAAATTTAAAGTCAAAGCTATTGACGATGTGTACCATTATTTCTTTTTTTTTTTTAACTTGTGAATAAAAGTGTGAGTGAAATAGTAATTATTTGGAACATTTAATATTCATCAGATCCATCACATTTTTTCAAGGCACAAATTTTTGTGTCTATGTGATTTTTTTATGTTATTTGGTCCAGGCTGGCATTAAAATATTAGTGGTTTAGCTTTTCTGTGTTGATTGGAATTCCTCTTTGAGTGTGAATGTTGCGCAAGCAGTTGACATTCGGTTTGCACCTTTCATTCCAAATAGTTCTTTCTGATGAGAGGCGTAGAATTGAAAAACAAGCCAATTCGAGACTATACACATTTCACTATTCCTATCTGATAGTTTCTTTATGTACACAATTTTATTAGTTACCTTCTAAACCAATATTTATTCAAATTACTTGTTGTATGTTTTCGAATCTCTGAGAATGCAAAAATTATATTTTTCTTTCTTTTTGTTAAATTTAACTTGCTAGAACAACAAAATGTTATCAATCCAAAATACTTACATTTCAGCACAAAATCTATTTTTAAAACTTTTTATGGTGAAGTTAATAAATTATTTTTTTTCTGAAAGTCATTAAATTGAAATGTTAAAATATTCTGTTATATATATATATCAATACATTTATTCCCGTTTAAAAAAAGTAATATAACATTGTATATCATTCATTTTAACTAAAATGTTGAATTAAAGAAACATATTTTGTGCAAAATATAAAAAATTAAAAATATAATAAATATAGTAATAAATAAAAGAAATATACAAACATTTATAAGGGATACCATTTTACCAAAAATTGAAGAAATTTTTCTCGTTAATCAAAAACACATTTTGTAGCTACATACATTTAGAGAATTATCACTATTTTGTAAGAAATGTGTTTTGTGTGTGTGTGTGTGTGTAAAACTGAAATAAATAAAACGTTTCATTTATTCTTTCTTCAATGAATTACGATTAAAGTAAATAATTATTGAATACTTTTTATTAGAACATATATATCTCCAAATTTTGTGGAATTAAATGAGTCGAAATATACTCATGAAATAGCATTTTAGGAGTACAAAAAAGTTTTATTAAATCATATGAATGGAAAACCATAAAAGCTGTGTACCCTTTATAAGAATTTAATAATTGACATAAAAAAATTTATATTTTATTTTGATATTAATTTTGTGATAATTATAATTAATATTAAAGTAAAATATAATTTATTTCAATCAAGGGGAAATTTTAATTAAGTTTTCGCTCAAATAAAAGAGTAGTATCTAGGCATTCATAAAATAATATAATTTTTAATTTTTACTTTTCCAAAATTACTTATATTCAGTTAATTTTGTAACCATCAAAGCTTTATTGAATATGCCTTGAAGAAAATAAACAATTTAAATTAGTCTCGTATAGAGTGATCAATTTATTAGAGCATCTGTTGATTTTTTTATTATTCTTAAATCTGACGGGTGTATCAGTTAAACTGCAACTGATAAATAATTGCCTGAAGTTTATTGAAGTCTGATTAGTTTGTTAAAAGTTAACTAAGAGGAGCAGTTTTAAACTCAGCCGTTTAAACTTATGCAGTTAACAAGCAGTTTAAACTTATGAAGCAGTTTTAAACTCTATTAGACCATTAAAACTTTATATATATATATATATATACATATATATATATATATATATATATATATATATATATATATATTAAATGTGGATAACAACACAAAACCATTTTAAATATATCCCTATTTTTAAATATTACTAATCGTCATTTGAAGTCAAGTTTATCATTTTCATGTGTTAAACTACCTATCTGTAAAACGTACAATAACTTTCCTCATAATAGATTATCAGATAATTCAAACTGCATTAAGTTTAATAGAAAGGTGAAACAATAAACTTCTTCTTGTAATTCTAAACTTTAAAAATCAATAAAACTTCGTTTGGATGATAAAAAAAATTTAATATGGATTGATGTATAAATATTTTCTTTCATTTCATGAATAATAAGTTAATGTCTGTTCTATTAACAGTCTCCTAAAGACTGGAAATTTCGTTAAATCATTCAAAATTAGAAAAAAAGAAAATTTAAAAGTATTTTTTTCCGTATATTTGTGAAGTGATCATCATTTAACTAATGATACCGTATTTCGTGCACGTTTTAATTGTTTATTTTTAATTTTAGGTTGAATTTCTTTTAAAATAGAATATATAAAGAGGAAACAAAAATTAAAATATTTAGAACAAAACTGTCGTTAAGTTCCTTAATGACTTAAGTTAAAGAAATTTCTCCTTTTTATCTTAAGAGTGCAATATGAATGGGATAGAAAGTATTGTCATAGTAAATTTTTATCAAATCATTGTAGTGAAAAATAAAGATATATTTAGGGAGCGTTAATGCTCCTTTAAAAAAGGGAAAGTGATAACTCAAGCCAAATCTTGTTTAAAGGTTGAAAACAAGAAAAAATATTAATGTCATGAAAAAAACATTCAAATTACAAAGAAAATGGTTTTGATCTGTTGCAAGTACATCGAAGTCTTTAAAGTTTGGGAAAAGACAAGGTGTAACATAGAAAGAAAATGCTAATTATTGTGTTAAAAAATAATTAAATTATTCTTAACATAAAAATTGGCATTTTCTTCCTATCATTCACATTTTTCTTCACATTCATTTTCTTTTTTCTCATAGATTTTAAGTCTGCGCATTGGGAATTAGATGTAAGGATAAATCTTATTTGCAAAAATAGCTATTTTTAATCATTTACAATGTCAATTAAAAATATTTTCAAACATACTAAAAGCGCTTAAAATCTTTATTTAACTTCAGATTAAAATGACTTTTATGAAATCTTTAATTAAAACTTTTATGAAATCTTTTATAATAGGCAGAGAGGGACCACATATATGTAACCATAGAGTTTCTTCAAATTTGGGATGTCTGGGAAGATAAGTAAACCTTATACATCCACAGACTGAGCAAAGACTATCCGTCTTCATCATACCAGATAATAAAAAATGCGTTCACAGACATAAGCTATAAGTGGTTATCACCAGCTAACAAGCTTACTGTACTAAATCTGGAAAACCGTAAAATCAGGCACCTGAAGAACGCGTAAAGCCTTGCTTGTCCAACAAGGTAATTTCAATTACTGTCTGATTCATTTTTTGAACAGTCTCAAGAGGAATAGAAGAAAACTCAGGCCGAAAGGTATTATTTGTGTATATTTTTTCACGTTTACGAATGAAGTACCGATTAGCTTTAGAAGAGCCAAACTTTGTCAGTGATTTCTACAATTTAAATGCAATATTTTTAAGGGCATTTTATACTTCCAAGTTCAAATTTTTCCACGATTTCGCCACTTTTTTCATGTAAGAACTTCTTTAAATCACGATGAACCATGAAGTTAAATATATTTGGTCGTTTTTTCTTCTTGTTTTGAAGCAGAATCAATACATTATAATCAGAACCAAAGAAAACCTGAAATCTGACTTCATTAGAAAAGAAAGTCATGCTCTAATAGAAATACTATAAATACTTCTTTTTTACTCGGTCTTGGGATGGTAATTTTTCTATTATAGACATAATTCCCTCAATATTTTGTATGTTTTGATGGTTTCTATGATTGCATTCTTCCCAATAGAAAATTAGGGCTGTTGTTTAACTTGTAACACTTAGAAAAGTCAAGCAAGCTATGCCAGTGGTTATCTGAATTTAAGTTCAGTAGGGTGCGTGGGGCTTTCGTTTAACACGGGTACCACGAAGGTGAAGGTGTGATTTTTCTCTAAGCTTTTTCGATAGATGGCACCACCGGAGTATTCAATCCCTCGATTTTGATATTGATCAGGAAGAAATTTTTTCTAGACCATTAAGCCCATGATGACTGCTCAACGATTGACCACAGGACTTTCGATTCCATAGATTTAACCAGCACGTATATCGCATGTTCTCGGTGTGTCTGGCGGCATTGGGAGTCAAACCTTGCCCTTATGGATGGAAGGTGAATGCTCTAAGCACTGTACCTTGGCCCTTAAAAAATAAGTATTGACTTTGAAAATATTGTCACTTTAACCGTAACTATTTTAGTTTAGCTGTTATTTTTCATTATACTGCAGAATAGACATACCAGAAACGGAAAACTAATTATCACTACAAATGTTTACAAAACTGCAACCAAAATTTGTAAAATCGAAACAGTATTAAATGTCCCTGTGATTCCCCAAATACAAATTGAACAATAAGCTACGAAATTTATTATACCGTTCATATCAGTAGACGAAAGTCTAGAAAATCTAGCATTAGAAATTGAAAATAACGGCCTTATTGTATCTCAAACACGACGTTTTAATAAAAAGGGATCCTCAGAACTTTCAGAAACTATCTTGGTAAGAGTCTAAGGACATAAAATCCCATCTCAAATTAAAGTGTTTTTATCTATTGTAAATGTAAAGATTTTTGTGGATAAAGTTCGTCAATGTGGAATTTGTTTTAAATTTACACATGCAACAAAAAAATGTAAAGTACAATCAGCTTAATGCAGATTCCTTTGGCGCACATCACAATAGTGATCCTTGTTCAACTAAAGTCCCATATTGTGTAAACTGCAAAGGACCTCACACTTCAGATGATCCTTCATGTTCATCTCGTGAAAAAGAAACTCTGTTTTTAAAATTTAAGGCAATTAACCATCTATCTTTTATTGAAACAAGAAGACAATTTAAAATCTCTAAAACCAATTTTGCTACAATTGTAAAGTCTAATCAACCATCAGAAATTACTCAAGCTAAAATAAATGATATAGTCACCTCAATTCTTACGAAATTTGAAGAGTCAGTAGACAAAAAAATCTTAGCTCTTAAAACCAAACAAGAAGCCATCCTTAATACTATTTTCCAAAAAATTGTAGAAGCTGTAAGCAAACTTTTTGAAACTAGAAGTCTCTCATCATCCCCTGCTAGAAGAAAAATTCGGGAAAATAGTAGATTCCAAAAACAATCATCAAACTCTAGTAATAGTGACATTCATCTCAATCCAATTTTACCTGTGAATAGTGTATTTAATTTTGGTAACTCTTCGGAAGAACAGTCAGAAATAATTGAAAATACAAAATTCAGAAAGGGAAGCAATAAAATTTCCTAACAGATGCGACGCAACTTCTATACTAGGCGCATCAGTCCTTAGAAGTCAAATTATAATCATAATAATTGTAACTTTTTCATGTTCTCATTAATTTCATGGAATGCTCGATGTGTTCTCAATTAGCGCCCATTAATGAAACTTCATTATTTTAATTCTGCAGACGTTATTGCAGTACAAGAAACTTTGTTTAAAAAAGTTGACAAGATATCTTTAACAAAATAATCTTTCATCAGGATAAAGAAGATAGCCGAGGTGGTGGCCTTCTCATAGCAGTAAATAAAAACATTCCAACAAGGCAATTTCCTCCTATCCGTCACTCAGATGATGGCAGAGAAATCTTAGCAGTCAAGATCACAGTTTCAACGACTACAATAACAATTATTAATGTGTACATTCCTCCTGGCAAATTTTCTTCAGAGTGGCTTCATAGAATAATTCAAGGAATTCAGCCTCCTTATATCATCATAGGAGATTTCAATATTAGACATACATCATTAGGAAGCTGTTCCACTTCATCAAGGGCAAATGACCTTCTTGAATGGATTCAGGAAGAGAATTGCTGCCTCCTGAATTCTGAAATTCCAACACATTACGGCCAACATCATAAACATTCACTCATTGATTTCACCTTTGTATCACCAGACATTTATCACCTTAGTCATTGAAGTTAACCCAGATTGTTTTGGAAGTGATCATTTACCATCTAAAACTAGCATAGCTATTGGAGATAATGATCTCCATATACCGAACAGATCACGTATCTTGTGGTCAGAATTCTTTGCTTCCATCAATACTGATCATGAAATTTCTAATCTTCACTCTATTGAACAATTCAATCATCTCTGCATAAATCAACTTCAAAAATTTCGAGGATGGCAGAAAATGCCATGTAAACCTTATCCCCCATGGTGGTCTTCTAGGTGTGGTTATTTCCTTGGCCAAAAAAGACGTCTTTGGCGTAGAGCTAAACGCACATGTGATAAGTACGTTTGGATAGCATATAAAAGAACTGCAGCAGAACTTCATCGACTACTCATATCTCTGTCTCGAAAATATTGGGACGAAATAATAATTTCAGCTGGAACATCAAAAAATATTTTCAACTTATTAAAAAATCTCCAAAATAGAGTTACAGTATCTCCAACTTCACATATGATCCTATTACATAATAATTCTCCGGTGACAGATCCTACTCATCAAGCTAATATGTTTACAGACTCCTACACTCGTTCACAAATTTTAGAGGTTATATTACTGGATTTAAGTACAAGGGAGAATTTCTCTTACACTAAACCCTTTACTGCATCTGAACTGCAAGAAGCTTTGGCAAGATGCAAAAACTCATCTGTCGGTCCAGATAAGATATCTGCAAAAGTATTAAAAGCCATTACTACTACCAACCTAGACTTCCTCCTCTCCCTGATGAATAAATCGTGGCTAACAGGTATTGTAGCAGAAATATGGAAATCCTCCATTGTTATTCCAATCTTAAAACAGGGAAAAATGGCCAATCTTGTGGCATCGTACCGTCTTATATCTCTGATTAGTTTCATGTGTAAATTAATGGAAAGAATGATTTTGAAGAGATTTATCAACCATATCTTTCTTTCATCTCAATCACCACGGATTTCTGCCACATCGAGGTTGTGACAGTATTTTATCCATCATTCATCATCACATAATCTCTGCCAGATCCTCTAAGAAATTTGTTATTTTGGTTGCAGTGGATATTTCCCAAGCCTATGATTCAATTTGGCCAGACGGCCTTGTTTATAAATTACTTCAAGCAAACATCAAAGGAAACGCTGCATTGTGGATTCAACAGTTCATTACAGCTCACCACTTTCAAGTAAAGTGGAGAAATAAGCTATCTTCATCAGCCACCTCATATAGAGGAGTTCCACAGGGGAGCGTGTTATCACCTTGTTCTCAGTGTTTATGGCAGACCTCTACGATATCCTTCCCCCTGACATCAAATGCTTCATGTACGCTGATGATATATTTCTACTATATGAATCTGTTAACTTGGGAAAACTTCAGCAGAAACTATCATCTGCACTTGGCATATTACAAAATTGGTGTCAAGAATGGAAGTTATTGATAGACCCACAAAAATGTTCCATGATTAACTTTTCTTCAAAACGACAACAACCTAATTTCAACTTGTTCATCAACAATCATCCCATTTCCTGGAGTAAAAATATTCGAATTTTGGGATTACATTTTTCACACAATTTATCTTTCCGTCATCATTTTCAGGAAAAGAGAAAAGCTATATCAAAAAAGTTGAATGCTTTAAAAGGTATCGCAGGTAATAGATGGGGTGCTCGTACCGCCCATCTTCAAATCGTGAAATCCTTTATTGTCTCTAATCTGGATTATGGCCGTCATATATTTACTTCTGCTTGCACAACAGACCACAAAATCCTTCAAATTGTATATCAAACTGCCCTAAGAATTGCCACTGGTCTTCCTAAGTGGACCCCCATACCGATAGTTCTACAAGAAGCAGGAGGAACTTCTCTTCACTCTAGACATGAAATGCTCTCCTTAAACTTTTACATTCGAAATTTAAGCAAGTGATCATCATCCCCCTGTGCTTCAGCTTGGGAAAAGCTAACTTACCATCGAGTCAATCGTAATCAGCCCTTGGCCATTAAAGCCAAATTGTGGCTCGACCAACAAGGAATAAGTACCTCGTGCATATTAAAAGTCCCAACTGGCTGGCCAGAAATGTCAAATAAAATCTCCATTTGCTCTTCGAGTCTCCCTTTTCAGACTAAATCATTGCCAAAAGATATAATTTGTAAGCTATTTCACCAAGTTTGCGAGTCATCATTGCAGACAGATACGATGATTTTTACAGATGCTTCCAAACAGGGATCAACTGTGGGCATTGCAATAATCAATTTTACAACTAGTTTATCAATAACAGGGAAAGTTAGTTTCATAAACTCCATCTTCTCAGCAGAGGCTATGGCACTGCTTATTGCAGTCTCTAAAATTTGCACTGAACCCAAAAAATATGTCATTTTCACAGATTCACTTTCTTACATCTCTGCTCTTTCAGATTGTTCCAGGACATCACCAACTATTATTCAACTGCTTAGATTCCAAATGATTCAATTTACTCAAAAATGCTTATCAATACAGTTAGTTTGGGTTCCCGGACATTCAAGGATTGCAGGTAATGAAATGGCAGACTCATTGGTTAAAGCAGCAACTGTGTGAGTCGTTATGCTATTCGATCTATTTCTCTTGAAGATCTGAAACAGCACGTCAAGAAACATTACTTTAAAGAAAGTCTCAATCAATAGAAAAATAGCAAATATGCTGAAGCATTCACTCATCTCACATCTATTCGCAAAAATCATAGGCTGTTAACAAAATCGCGACTAGAAGACGTATGGCTGACTAGAGCAAGAACAAAATATTTTCCTACCAATTCGATTCTATTTAGGTTTAATCTCTGGCATACAGACCGCTGTCAGTGCGGTGAACCTAAAACCATAGATCTTATTCTCTTAGATTGTCCTTTATGCGAACATCTGAGGAATCAACTACGGAAAAAATTAGAAATAGGAGCATTATCATTCTCTTGGATATTTGAACTGTCTACAAATCCGGAAATTAAAATTCTTGCATGCTGTGATTTTCTACGCCTGTCCAACAGATTCTAATTTTAATGAAAAAAGAAAGTTACAACTCAAAATCCACCTTGAACTATTTTCTAACACGAATTTATAAATCCGAATTTTTTCTTCACATATCAAGATGTCTTTGTCAGTGATCACCGAATTCAACTGACTTTCCTTAAATAAGGTTAGTCGATTGATTGCATAAATCCTCTCCAAATACCTTCTTCAATGAGAGCTACAAGCATCTTAGCATAAAGCTCCAAAAGTGCCCGCCATAACCTACCTACCTACATGTTTCTGCCACGAGATTTCAATTCCAGAGATTTTGAGTTAGAATGGTAAATTTTAATTGTAATATTGCAGTACTAATGAAAATATATTTGAAGAGAAATAGAGAATAGTATTTGAATTATCAATAAATAGAATAAAAAATAGTGTTTCTAAAACTATGCAAATATAGTTTTAGAAACACTATGTTCTATATAGGCGTTTTGCATAGTTTTTGAAACACATAGTGTTTCTATAAACATATAATATATTTTTTATAAATATAGGCAAAACGCCTATATTTATAAAAAAATTATATATTTTAATGCCTGTTTTAATAAGTTTAATGTCTTAGGAAAAACGAATGTATTTTGAAAATTGCAATTCTATCGAATTTAAATTTAATTATATTATTTTTAACCAATTTAAAAATATTTATATTTAGTTTTACTTATGATAATCATTAAATTTATCACATATTAATATATTTCTTTTCTTTTGAGAAAATTTGTACTCTGTTATATTTCTGTAATACTCTGCAGTACAAGAGGGGATTTTTGGTCAATCCAAATCATAATATTTTTAAAATAATATTTTTAAACATCAATGAAAAGAATGAAAGACAATTTGAGTTTAAAAAATTTATTATTTGAATTTTATTTTTAATCCATTGTAATAAAAAGAAAGCAAAAACTAATTATTTTTTAACGTCTGAGCTAATAAAATTGAAAATTATTTTTGTACAGTGGAAATAAGAGTTTAAACTAATAATATATGCTTCTCTCGAAAACCGAAAACAAATATTTAATTTTACCAGTCATTTACATTTTAGCTTAGGCTTAAAAATGATATACTGACTATCGTATTTTTCGCTTAATTAACTGTAACAATATGTAGGAATTACAAAATCTTCAAAATGTATGAACAAAATTAAATAAAGTGTTCGATTTAATTCAGAGACAATTTAATTCATTTTCTTTTCTGTAAGCCAAATTAAATCTAATTATGAATTTAAATATTCACATATGGGTTAAAAGTGTAATTTAATACATTTTAATCAAATAATTTACTTTTGTCACAATATAAAGGAAAACAATTTTTGAATAACTTCAATAAAGAGAAAGATTTGTCTTTTGTAAAACACAAAAATTAATTTCTCATCAAATAAAAGAATAATTTTCAAAAAAACTGAATATCAAATAATTATCTTATGAAATTAATTTTATTCATAACCCAAATGAATAAACTTTTAACACTAAGATTTAACTAAATAATTCGGTTTTAATATAGTTTTAATTAATAAATATTTTAAAATACTTTTATTTTTTAATATAAATTTATATTTAAGAATATTTACGAAATTCAATTTCTTTTCAAATATTCACTGATTTCAGTTTCTATAAAACAAAGCTAAATAAAATACAAACTATCCAATAATAATATCAACTGCTTTTTTTTACTTGATTTCACCTGTGGAATGTATATTATCATTACAGTGTACAAATATGACATTTCGCTGATTTATAACGCATAACGGAAGTCACTCCTGATTAAACAATTTTCTTCTTATATCCGTTAAATATGAAAAAAAATGTTTATATTGAAAAGCATACTTAATATCAGAGCAATTGTGAAGTATTTCCTTTTAGTCAAATTTTAAAAGTAAATCAAGAAAACCCGATGTTTATTGAAAACCTGGTCGGTTAAGGATTCGTTTTCATCATCGGAAAAAGTGAAATTGAGTCCCAGGCCAACCAAAGATCCGTAGTGTTCACTAAAGGCAACTGGGGCACCTTAAAGAAGTTATGGTCGCAATATCCTCCAAGTGAAATGATACCTCTGAATGTAGCAGTTCAAGGATTCGGGGTCTTCTGCTTGGTCTCTGCCTCTAAATTACGTAGATTCTCTTCCGGCTGTTTCCACTAATTGGTTGAGTCCAACTCGATACTAGATACAGGAAACTATGCTGATGTGCACACACACGCAACAACCTTTATATATATATACGCAGACAGACACAAGTGCATGTATTATATATATATATATATATATATATATATATATATATATATATATATATATAAGTATGTTTTTTTTCATATTTTTAATCAAATACTTGCTCCATTATACTTCTTTAGATAGCTTGTTAGAATGTAAGATTCGTAACTTTACACTATTGCAAATCTTACATAAGGAAAATTATATCCCACAGAAATTTTAGGTGTCTTATTTATATTGAAATACTTTCAAGAAAATCAAAAATAACTTACTAGACATAATACGGGGCAAATAACTTCAATCTGTATTTGTCATTTTTGTTAGTTATAAAATTTTCTCCAATTTTTATAGTTTAACTGTCATTATTTTCTGATATTTTAATATTTATGTACCAAGTAACGAAAGTTCTCAAAATAAATTTATATTTATGCTTCATATTTTACTGATATTATTTGACCAATTTCAGAATAATCAATACAATATTTTTTCTGAAAATTGTATTAATTTCTGCTTCTCAAATAAAAATAGTATGTTAAATACAATATTACATATTGCTTGTGTACGATAAATAAATCGCATTTTTTTATTTAAATTACATTTTATGTTATGTAAAAAGTTTCACATGCTAACTATTATTTTCTTAAATAGACGCAGATGATTCTAGTTAAAAGTCCTCGATGATATAAGAGTGAGTATCTCTCAATTAAATCAATAGAAAAAGCTTTAATATTAAATGTTCAGTTGACTTCAATTTTTTTATATATTAATATTAATTATTTACACATTGTTCAATTAATGCAATCCGAATATTTATTTTTGGAACAACTTAAAAATTTAAATTAATATTATCTTTAATATAAAAACTTAATATAAAAATAATAAAAGTGTATTTTAAAGAGTGGTTTTTAAACAGATTAGTTTTACAAACTGAATAAACACAAACGAAACCTTTTAGTTAATTTCTATTAATATATTAATAAAGGAATATCACACATAATAGATCTTTAATCCATTGGAAAAATGTCAAACAATAAGAAGATTGATTAATAATAGATTAAATTTTAAAAAAAGTATTTTATCGAAAATAGTGGTTACTCTTCTATAATAGGTGTGAGAGCTGGCGCCAAGCTGCTCGCGTTTAACGACATGAACATTTACATCGCCAAATGAATATGGCCGCCAAATTTAAAATGGTGGAATACAAAATAAAAATGAATTTAAAAAATTAATGATTTACCTTGACATGCTTGAGAAATTTTCACATCTTCAAGAAAAATTCATCAGTATAAATTATGAGAGTAAAAATAAGTTTTCTTTTAAAAATAAATTTTGAAACATCAGAATTTTTTGGAATCGAAAGTGTTTTATATTTTACTCTATTTAAAAAAAGATATGCTTGTAGATTTATACAAATTAACACATTTTTGAGACACATACACACAGTTTAATATAAATCCCTCTAAATTAATTTAAAAAGTCTTAATCAAAAAAAATGTAAATCATTAGTTTCGAACAAAAATTTATTGAAATAATACATTGTAATCATATACAAATAAATAAATCTCAAAACAATTTTTCTCATGAATGATTTCCTCAATTATTTATTCATCCTTTATACATCAAAACTTCCATAAAATTATAAGTAAACAATGCTTAACCTAATTTTAAAAATAATAATAGGCTAACTATACGTGATATGTAACAATATAAGTAATAAAAGGTATAAGTATTTTGATATACCAAATATGAAATTGATAATATTACTGCGTATAATTGCGAAATCATGATTATATTGGATGCCGATAATTATAAAAATTTACTTGATTTTAAAAGACACACTCAGTAATACAACGTAATCTCCCAAAAATATTCATCATTTCAACAGCACTTGATAGCTATGACATTTTCTTAAAACTTTTTATTGGAAAATGTCAACCAATTTTATTAATCACATCTTCAGGGATTTAGAAAATATTTAAGAAAAAAATTTTCATTTCTAAGATATATATATATATTATTCTTTGACGTCATTTTATTGCGTCTTTTTAAGTTACTTTTTTGTATAGCTTATGACCCAGAAAATGAGTTTTATGATAAATACAGGTGCTAATAAGATGAATTTCATTCAGAATTATGGCTCAATAAAGATTTTATCGTTCATTTTGAATAAATATTGATCATTGGTGCATAATGTTTAGCATAGGAAAGGGCCCTTTTTTACGCTTCGTATGTACGTTAATTCTAATACTATATTTTTTATACTAGCGGTAAAGTAGAGAATATTGATCAAAGAAGAGATGTTATTTCTTTAATTAAAATGGCGTATAAGCATTATTTACGATGTGAAATTGTCGATGATGCCATGAACATCAGACTTTTATAGCTAACGTTTTTCTATCTGATTCGGGAAAGTACCAAAGAAAAGGAAACTTTGATGTATTTTGCCATATCAATGTTATTCATAGAACTCGAAATCATGTAAAATATTACGATTTTTCTTTGATTCAACAGTAAAATAAATTAGTTTTACGAAACAAAACCATGTTTAGTACAATAACATATCAATTCTCAAAGTTTCTTCCTGGAAATGTGAATTCGATATCACAATCATATTTCTGTATCTTTTAAATAATGATGAATGTTTCCATTATGTTGGTCCGGAAACAATTATGGATTAAATTTTATTTGGTGAAATTCAAAGAAATGATAATACAAGATAGTTAAATGAATTTGATGGGCATTTCAGTCTCATATAATAATGAATCCAAAATGCAAGTATCAAAGCTTCAAGAGTGAAATATGTATACTAATGGAATACGAATTTTAAAATGGTGTTGGCTTTATAGACATAATGGCTTCAATAACTTTGTAGAAAAAATAATGAGATGTATGCTTATGCTTGGATATGGTATTTTTGTATCTGTATTAAATCAGAGGAATCTAAAAATTTTATCGATACGTATAAGGTGATCTTGAAAGAAATATTTCTTCCCATTGCACGGAAGGAGAAACATTCTTTACTTTGTAAGCAAATATAACTTTCTTCTAAGACATGGTTGAAGGAGGTAATACCGGTATCTTGGTCATATGGCGTTAGCGTTGTAGACATAATGACTTCAATAGTTTTATCTTTTGCAATGCTATGGTATCTTGGTATATGTGTCATAAATCAGATTAATAGAACTTTTTATTTCTTCACATTGTACGGAAGAAACATTCTTTACATTGTAAGCAAATATAACTCCCTTCTTCTAGGACATGGTTGAAGGGCGTAATACAGGTATCTTTGACATATAGCTTTGGCGTTGTAGGCACAATGGCTTCAATAGTTTTGAAAAAATAGGATTAAAAAGGTAGTGATGAATCCTTCTACAATAGTATGGTATCTTAGAATATGAGTCATAAATCAGAGTAATAGAACTTTTTATTGAGGGGATCTTGAAAGAAATACTCCTGCACATTGTACAGAAGAAACATTCTTTACTTTTTAAGCAAATATAACTCCCTTCTTCTAGGACATGCTTAAAAGAGGCTAATAGTAGTATCTTGGCCATATGGCATTGGCTTTATAGACATAATGGTTTCAATGCTTTTATAAAAAGATAGTGGTGAATCCTTTTGCAACGATATGGTATATTTGTGCCATAAATCAGAGTAATAGCAGCTTTTTATCAAAGTGATCTTGAAATATTTCTTCACATTGTAGAGAAGAAACATTATTTACATTCTAAATAAATATTACTCCCTTCTTCTAAGACATGCTTCAAGGGGGAATATTGATACCTTGAAGAAATATTTCTTACGTTAAAATGCGATGATATTTTGATGGTTAAATTATTTGTGCTGGTTTGAAAATTATTACTATTGTTCTTAAATTGCAGCAAGTACTTAAAATGCATTCTTAGATTACTTCTTAATGGAATAGTTGGAAAAAAGAAAAGCATCTCTTTGTAGAATAAAAGCCATCAGAATAAATTCTGAAACCCAGTATTAAAATAATGTTAACTAATCACTTATAGCAATTATGAATACACACTACTCCCTTCACTCCATACCTAATTAGAGTTAATTAAAGTATTCGTAGTTGGGAGGCAACACACTTGCATTTATCTGAGACATGCTCTCACAAATAAAAATATAATTGTACAGAAGAATGCAAATTTATGGTTTCAAGCATTCAGAAACTTAATATAAGTGAAATGTTTGTCGCTTTTACGAAGATAGACAAAGATGTGAAATTTTTCTTCGAGGACATATTGGATAGTTATTTTAAATAAAAATAAAGTTTTATGGGCTACAAAATGTATATAAATATACATAATTTAGTAAACAATAAGTGAATATTTAATAATCATTTGTCATTACATTTTTATTTCTTATATGGATATTATTTCAGGTAATATGTGTGTAATAAAAGAGAAATATTGTGATCGGATTTTCCAGTAAATATCTACTAATGAATCTCGTATTGTGTGATCTTATAAATTGATATTACAATATAAAAGAAAATTTTTAATTTTCAATAAGATAGAAACCAAATAAGTATTTATTATTTTTATGTACATTAAAATACCCGCAATACATTATTTAAGCTTTGTATGCTGCTGTTAAATTTTACAATTTATTATAGAATTTTGTAAAGTGTATGAAAACAAGTCCTTAAAAAATAAAAACCAATTGAATAGTTCAACTATCGTTCTTTTATATTCAACAGTGTATCTACGTTAAATATCGTCCTTAAATTCAAGAATTATTTCAAGTTTATTCTTAGTTCATCAGTGATAAAATTGATTTATATAAAAAAACTTTTTATGTAAAATTGATAAACCATAATACTTTGCTATCTTCTTAATAAACTTTTTATTTAATAAAATATTAACATTAATTTTAAAAGCTCTCTTTGACATAAATCAAATATTTATGCGTAAAAATAAAGTTAGTTTCTCCAATATTATCTCGAAAAAGTTATTTCTCTTAACAATATCTTTTTCAAAAATTATTATATTGAAATGCCAGAATAATAATGCATTACTAAATAATGATACTAACGAATTCCATTTCAAATATATGCAATGCAGCATAAATTAAAGGCAGATAAAAAAACTAAGCATTTTCTGAACTGATATCTTCCGAGTTCTTAATGAAAGATCTCATCCGCATTCTAATCTTCAATGAGTGTGAATCGTTTGATTACATATTTCTTTCTTATCTGCTATTCAATAAACTGCACGATAGAAATTACATTGAACACATTGTGGTTAATATAAGTAATTTGGGAAGTGAATAATAGTACTTATAGTTGATTATATGTCAAAAATATTTCGAATATTTCTCATGGCAATTGCCTTTACTGGTCTTTTATTATTATATTTCATTATATGATATTGTAATATATTTTTCATGCTTCACAACAATAAAGAAAGAATGTGGTGTGTGTGTGAGTGATTTGATAATTGCATAATAATTATATCTTTCAAATAGTTATAATACTTGCTATATAGAAAAGATAAATATTTTAATTAAATTAAATACCAATTCACTTACCTTAAATCATTTGTAACAACTGTGTTTTATAACAATATTACTATGTAATATTTTAATGAAACTCTATATATATTTTTATATCAAGTTCATAATCATTTTCGTATTGATCATAAATTACCTATTAATTTACCTATGAACAATTTTAAGTTGAGGTCTTTGTATGTCGGGGCATTGCTTTTTCTTCACGTATTAATTAACATTTATCTTGAAAATGAACAAAGAACCTTGCAAGTATTGATTATACATAGTATGATAAGGTTGCGTTCTGTAGGGGTATAGCTCAGTGGCAGAGCATACGACTGCAAATCGAGAGATCCCCGGTTCAAGTCTGGGTGCCCCCTGAAATATTTAAAGATGTTTGTATGATAATTCCATCGATTTTGTATCATTAAGTTATATTCATTTTTATACCTTATGAGGAATATAAAGTCTATTTCTTTCAATGTATATAGAAACGATGTCATATAATATTGGAACAAGTAATACTTATACTCGTCACAAAATAGTATAAAATAATTAGGGATATAAAGTTATATTTTTTGATACTTTGACTTTACAGAAAGAATAACTTAAAATGGAAATATTTTACTGCAATATATCAAAATTATATTATCATTTCATGAACTTTAGTTTTAAATTATAAAAAATATAAAAATATATCACGCTAATTTAATAAAATAAAATAATTATTCACACATTTCATATTTCCCCAAAATATTTTAAAATAAATTACTCTTAATAACTTTAATGCATTTTATTATGAATGAAAGACTGTATTACGACGAATGTTCTTAACTGTCAAATTTAAATTCACAATAAAGTATTAATGATATTTATAATGGAAGCTAAAATAATTTAATAATTTTCAATTAACTTGCTAACGATTTAATGCACAGAAGACTTCTAATTTTCAATTAATTTAATTTATTTTAAAATGTTTTCCTAATCTAATTACACTTGTAGTGAGAAAATTTGCATTACTTAAAAAAATTCCTTCATAAATAAGTTTTCGCACCATCATTAAGAAGTTATATTATTTTTCATTGCACATTTTTCAACAAAAAAAAACGTATCCATTACCTTTTATATTATCATCTTCACTAAAATGAAAATTCATGTTCTTCAATATCATTTACATTTGCAACTGAGCTTTTTGTATGGTACTTAAAATGAAGCAAAAAATTAAAATGGCTAATGACATAATTCTAAATTCTTGTTGAAATACCTTGTAATGGTAGAATAAAAAAAAGAATTTAATGTGGGAAACGAAATTCTTAATGTTTCGATGTTATTATATTTTTATTATTTTCATTTTTTA
Organism: Latrodectus elegans; assembly: GCA_030067965.1. Lineage (NCBI taxonomy): Eukaryota > Metazoa > Arthropoda > Arachnida > Araneae > Theridiidae > Latrodectus > Latrodectus elegans. The sequence continues at coordinate 97,973,158 of CM057819.1, forward strand.
TTAAACATGAATGTCATTACCCGCTAAAGTTAAAAGTGAGAAAAACTGGCAGTGAAGTCCTGGTTACAATTTGTATCCTTATAATGGTATCGTTTTCACAATTTTTTTGTTAGAATATTATATTTTTTTTTCCAATATTAAAAATAAAAAAAGGATTGTATAACAATATTATAACAATATCACCCAAAATTACTAATCATTTTATGAGATCTCCTTAATCTTTATTTGACTATCGGGGGAAGGGAACTAAAACCGTTTTCATCCTCTATTTTAACAGAAAGCTTATTTTGAATAACCTTTATATTTATATAAATATTTTTAACTAAAGTAAACTGTTAAAATAATAAAAGATTAAATTAATTGCCAATAAATATAAATGTTAAAGGATTGACATTTGATAGAACATTTGATTTACATTTGAAAAATTAGAATTTCATAAGTTTTAGCCATGGAAAACTAAATCAATTTTATATGAAATTACTATATTTTTAATAATTTATAATTTAATATTTCAGAAACTAAGAAATATATAAAGATTAAATATGAATTACTTTTTAATATAATTGCTAACTATAATTTTTATGTGAAATCAAATTAAAAATTATAATTTAAACTCTAATTATTGCTATTATGTAAACAATTGATTGCACAATTATAATATTTTTCATAAAGATAATTATTTGAAAATAATTATCTTTATGAAAAATATTATAATTTTCATAGAGTAAAATATTATGCTTAAAATAAGAATGAAATAAATATCCTAATTTATGAGCTACGAAAGAAATTCATTTAGTTAGTATAATGAAATAAATAATATAATCTCTCAACAGATGGTTTCAATAAAAATACTGGTCTAAAAAGATTATAATTTGTTCATTCTTTTTTCTCAAAAGTAAATATCTTTAACAATATATAAATATATATATATATATATATATATATATATATATATATATATATATATATATATATATATATATATATATATATATATAATATCACCACTCTATCATCGAAGTTGATTCTAGATCCTGGGGTTGCAAAAGATGTAATTTTGGGTAACATGGGTAATATATGGATCATGTTGCCAAGTTTCTAGAGAAATTGTTGAAATGATAGTATGATAGTTTAGAAACTGTTCGGTAAAAAGTTGAATTGGGCAACAGATATGCTCATCTAAAATATGATATTTCTTATACATTATACCCCTTTCATCATGGCCTGCTTTTTCTTATGTTAATATAATCTGCCATCTTTTACCTATCATTGTTTTTGTGAAATGAAGCTTCGAAGCAAAGCTGATCGAAACACTCGTGTTTTTTACAACGTTCTGAAATGAACTAGAAGGACGTTTTACTCATGATATTCTTGTGTGATTTCAATTTGTCTATCTTACCCTCCTTGAAAGCTAACTAACTTTTAACACTTTGTAAATATCTCTTTTTTATTAATCTAATCAAATTTTCATAGCTCAAAAACTAGCAATTAACAGCAAATTTAGGTAAGTAAATAGCTGATACGAAAATGATTAATCTTTCATGCACTTTAGGAATAACTTTTTAAAAAATACAGTTTTTCATAATGAATAACAACCATTGTAATCGAAAAATGTACTCAGTCTATCAAGTGCTGACTTGCACAACTTTTTCAAGAGCAAGAAAACTTACCGAAATTGCTGACTATTTTGCCATATGTCAATATCTGGACTACTTACGAAAGTTGGCTTCGAAGAAATATGAGAAGATTCAAAGGATTCCTGGTCGTTGTGAGGCAAACGGGAGCAAAAAGGCGGATATCCTTGCTAGAAGAGGTCTGAAATCGCTTCAATTAAGATGTTCTTAACACTCCATTTAGCAATATACTAAACATATTATATTTAAACATTTTAAAATGCAGTTACTTAACCATTTGCAGTGAAAACTGTGGGAAAGTGATTATCTTCTAGCCATTTCCAACGGCCTTCATCTTGAAGCTGTTGCCCAATTGCATCTTTTTAAGGGTCATGACTGCCTGAGAAAGTATCTGCGTCGTGTAGGGGTTTTAGACCAACCAAATTGCCCTCTTCTCAATGTGGTAGAACTAATAAATTAATTCCTTCCCCATCCTTGCTTGTCACTTCTTAGAGACTCTAGGGTAGTGTTATATTGAAGATCTAAAGAACTTTTAAAACATTGACTTCGGTCAATTTTCATATTTTAAATCATCTGTAGTTTCTATTTTCTTATTCAAGTCAAATAGTTCTTATTCAAACATTCTGTAATTCTTAATTATATATAAATAAACTTTCAAATAATTTTAATTTTTAAAAAGTTATATTGAAAAGAAAAATTTCTTTGCTAAGAAAAACATTCCATTTATCAAAATTCTTAAAAACGCGAAATAATTCATTACAAATCATGAACTTAGTTTTTACTTAATGTATTTTTACTTTTCTTTTGTATTGTCTTGTCATTAGAAAAAAAATTATATCTATCATTTAACACGTTCATTTTTATATTTCAATAATGTTAATTAATTTTGTAATATTTAAATGAAAGTATATGAATTTTTTCCTTATTTAAAATCTATCTTCTTAAAAAGTAAGGTATTATAAAAAAAGAAATATTTAAATGATCATTATTCTTAATGGTTCTTATTCAAACATTCTGTAATTCTTAATTATATATAAATAAACTGCCAAATAATTTTAATTTTTAAAAGTTATATTGAAAAGAAAAGAAAAATTTCTTTGCTAAGAAAAACATTCCATTTATCAAAATTCTTAAAAACTCGAAATAATTCATTACAAATCATAAATTTAGTTTTTCCATTAATAAGATACTTACTTATTTAACACAAAGTTATATGATTATTAATATCAATTTTTCTATAAGTAAACAAACTTTATCATTGAATAGTTAATGAAACTTAAAGAAACTAGATTAAGGAATATTAAAAACGATACTCAGATTAAAATTACGATGGATATTTTTACATAAATCAAATAAATTGGTAGAAATATTCTGACCAAAATATAATTATGGGTCATTGTAATAAATTAATTAGTGAAAATTTAGTAATAACAAAAAATAAATGCTTATGAATAAATTATTTCATTTATATTTGTGTAAAAATTTAAGTGACTTTACTTTTAGTTTTAAAATTAATAAAAGGAAAACAGTTATGGTGGGTGTAATGGTCTGGAGAAAATATTCTCCCCCTCAAGATCAAAGTCAAAATTGAAGGAGTGGATCCTCTGGTGGTGGCATCTATCGGAGAAGTCTTAGAGCAAAGACGTACTTTCATGTTCGAGGTGCTCTGGTAAAAAGAAAGACTCACCCTTCTGATTTAATTTCACATAGCCGTCGGCTAGCGAACTTGACTTGTTTAAGTATCATAAATAACAGCAACATAAAAAGAAAAGAAAATTATACAGTAATTAATTTTAAAGTTAAAAAAAATTATAATATTTATAAACGTTCATCATAACAAGATTAACTATTCCTTAATTTAATTAATATGTGATCTTTTTGTACGTATGAATTAATAAGGAATTATATAATGAGGCTTAAATATAGATTTATTTATTTTTTATAAAGTCTGTTAGTATACAGGATTCCGATTAAATCCTGGACACTATTAGATAACTGAAGAGATGGGCACTACGTTCTTCTTTTTTGCATATATCTCTTTTTAGAGTGGGAACAAATGATGTTTTCATGCTTTCTCCATATGACACGCGAATATGATCAACAATTCTTCAGAATGATATTTTTCAATCGATGTTTAAAAGCTTCATAGTAGCCTTCAGCAATTATCAGCTTTGTGATATCATAATGTCAACTATTTTTACTGTGATTTGAATACTTTTTCAAAAACAAGATAAATTTTTGAAATTAATTTTATAAACCTTGTAGTACAGAAACTAACCTTAGCCTATATAGAAAGTTATTTTGTATCTACTATAATCCACAGAACTAATATTACTTTTTTTTTTTAACTGTCGATGAATATTTCTGCATTCCTATTCTTCTTGTTAGCTGTATTCTTTCGCTATCATAAAATTTTAAAACTATTTGATGTAATCTATTTTCTGCTTCATTTTTCATTGTTCCTTGGTGTGTTGTTAACCATTAATATTTGATTTCATATGTTGTTATTGGAAGACCTCGCATTTATCATGCTACTTTATATTTGTAAAAGAGATTATGAAATAGTTAAAAAATTATTTGAACTTTGAAGCAGTTGAAGAACGAAATGTAGTGAGATTATTTTAATTCCATTTCATGATCTGGCACTTTGATGAATGAGTATACACCTGTTGATAATCTGACGATTGATATTTACCGGAGCTTATTGTGAAATTTAGTACCGGTAATGTCATGATTTAAGATAATATCTCCTGTGGTAACAGCCTGACCAATTAATTTACTTTGTGGTTTGACTCATCTTGGTGTGTAAAAAGATGCATAAAATAATAATATGCTTCTGATATTATTATACGTTGCGTAAATTCATGTTTACAAAAAGTCATAGCAATCCACATTATAAATCTGTGTAATAGGAGACTTTATCTAAAGCAAGTAATCGAAACAAAGTATAATTGAAACGGAAAATAGAAAAAAATTTAAATTAGATAAGCCTAAAACAAAAATTCTAAGAAACAAATGAAAAAATAATAATTTAAAGTATGTAAAAGAAATTGTTTCAAAACGATAATAAAAGAAAAAAATAGGCTTCTTCCACTCAGACTTCAGTTACAGTGAAATCAGTTTGGTGTGTGCTACGAAAACAATGATATCTTAAAAAAACTTTAGCATATAATCTTCTTTTTCCTGAATCTATACAAAAATCAAGAAAATTGAGAAAAAATCCTGAGTGAAAATAATGATTAACATATGAAAGGTATCTTAAACATATAATGTGAATCTATGTAATTTTATGTGATTTAATGAATACTACATAAAAAATGTTTAGGAAAAATACATGAAATGAAAGAAATATTTGTTATATTGCATGATATAAAAAAGAAAATACCATAAATATTTTATGCTTTTCCATAATATTTTCAAAACATATGTGTGTATACATATATATATATATAATTGTTGTTTTGTTTTAAATACCCACTGTGTTAAACATTCCAAATTATATGAATTATATTGATGTATTCAAAGTTACATTAGCTACATAGTATCTATGTCGCCAGCTACTCAAACCCTGAATACAACGTAGCGGAAGATTGGATTATAACTGGTATAGCGGAAGTTTGGATTATAACTAGTTTTGATTGGATACTACACCTAATTGCCAAAAGCAAAATTGATAATTATGACAGTAACCGATCTGGGGGCCAATGCAGCCTAGTGGTTAGAACACAGGCCTTCAGTCCGGAAGGAAGGGGTTCGATTCCCTCTGCCACCAAAGACCCACTGAGTACATGTGATATACATTCTCGTTATATCTGTGGAACCAAAAGTCCTATGATTAGACGTTGAGCAGTCATCATTCTTGTAATGGTCTGGAGAAAATTTCCTCCCCCTCCAGATCAATGTCAAAATTGAGGAAGAGAATCCTCTGATGGTGCTATCTATTAGAGGACTCTTAGAGCATAACCGTACTTTCAGCTTCATGGTGCTCTGATTAAAACGAAAGACGCATCCCATTGACTTAAATTCGCATAGCTAGAGAGAGTTTGGCTCATCCAAGTGTCATAAGTAACAACAATATAACTGGTCTTTTTTAAACAATAGTTTAGCCTTTTTGCAGATATTTATTAGGAAAGTAAATATCTGCAAAAATGGAAAGTATTTTAATTGGTAATATAGAAATTGATTAAAGTTATATTATGAAATCTTACATTTTTAAAATTTTCTGAAATTTTGACGTTATTTATTTGAGTTATTTGGAATGATTAGTAGGATTATCCTAAAACTTTTGGTGAAAGGAAAAAAAATATTTTGAATGAAGTATTATCCATAATTTTATATACTGATGTTTTTTGTAGAAATTTTATTAAACATTTCAGTTTTCTTTCATTAATGTTTATTATTAGTCACGATTTCAAAGGCTGTTGACATTTGATAATTCTGAATATGCAGGTAATTTTTTAACAATCTTGCTCGCTCTATTCATTATATATCTTTTAACAATGTTGAAAGACTTTTTTGAAAACTAGGAGTGAGAAATGAATTTTGTTTAAAATAGTTATTTACAGATTACTATAGTATTACTGGATTTGGAATTATTTAAAAATTATATATCGGAACAACAATCCCATGCTTATATAAAACTTTCTAAATATCATTATATGTTCAATATATATATTATTGTAAAGCAAATTTCATAAAATAATATCTTTATATTCAAACATTTATTTTACTTTTTAATTAAACATTTAGAAAGAAAGATTTAAACTAATCTGAACCAGTTTACTTTTTAAGATTTTGTTTCAAATTATTAAGGAGAAAGTTGATTCAGATTCAATTGAAGATAGATCTTACGAAGTGAAACACGAAATTGCTTTTATGTAAAGAAATACATTTTTATCTTTTCAATGACATTAAAAAAATGACAAGGAGAAATTATATTGAAAAAATTTCTTTGCTTGAGTAATTTCCATCATCAATCAAAATCAAAAATACTTGAGCCATAAACTTAAAATCAGAAAATGATATTTTTAAGGTTCATTAACTATTTTAAAAAGTTACATTAAAGATAAACTTAAGTAATGATCATGGTGCAGGAAGATTTGTATATAACAATGAAAGTTTTAGCAATTTATACACTTTCTTAGAAAAGTTGATGTTAATTTTATTATATAATCATTTTTATCACTATCTCTCTCTTCCCTGCATTTTTATAATAATATTCAAAAAATGAAATATATATATATTTCATCATCAATCATTTATTGCAAACATAATGAACCTTAAATGAATAGAGAAAATTTTCAAAATAATAATGCCTGAAAATATAAGTATAAAACAATTACTGAGAAGTAATAAAAAGAAATATTTTCAATACATAACTTCAAATTTTTAAAATTTTCTATTCTTTACCGAAAATTTATGACAACGTATAAAAATTTACTTTATTAACGAAAATTAAAAATGTATGCATAATAATTCCTCATTCTGATTAAAATTATTTGCATTAAGAAATATATTTAAATAACCTCAAGTTCAACGAATCACTTTCTAGTATTGTAAATATGAAAAATATATCTGTTTTATATTCTATTTGTAGTATTTCTAATGAAACACACTATATTTTTCCGCCGAAAAACTGTTGAAAGTTATTATAATGTTTGACTCCACAGAAAAAGAGCGAAATCAAATGTTCAGTCTTTAATTTTGGTTTTAAAAATGAAAAATGGGATGCTTCCTCATCTCATTGTTGGAAAAATAACTAGTGGAAAAAATTAATTAAAATTTATTGAACAAATATTTTCTACTAAGTTCATTTATAATAATGAAATAAGGCAAATTTTAACATAAATTTTATTTATTAACTATTAAAACAAATGTTAGAAATAAGAAATAGAAATAAATTTTCCAAAACACTAAAAATAGAGGTCACTAAATATCAAACAAAGCTTAGTACACATAAAGAAATTAAAAAATAATAGTAATTAATTTCCTTTAAAAACTGCATTCAGTACATAACATTGAAAAAATTAAACAGATATTTTAAAAAAAAAATATATATATATATATATATATATATATATATTTGAAGTAAAAAAAATATTTGAATTTCATCCATTTTAATTATTTCAAAATAACGCCATTGTTTATATCACAGAAAGATTCCTTTTGGGACGCATCCATAGGGAAAATGTATTACTCATATGGATAGATTATTATGACATATATTAACTTTATTTTAAAAGGTAAATCGTTGTTACCAAACTATTAGCTTTTAATGTATCTTAATGCGCATGTATGTGTTTTTGTTCGGATTCTCTTTAATTTATGTTTAGTTAATAATAAAAGGATTTATTAATTTATTAATTAAATCTCTCTTTCTCATTCAGGAGATACAGTATATTCTTAATGAAAGAAGTACTAATTTCTGTTTTAAAAATATGTAAAATCAATATTTAATTCTAGGCTAGTACCTAATTGTCACAGATTTTTTTTTTCAAGTACATAAAAAAATGCATTTCAAAAAGTTTAAATAATTTTTGTTAATATTTCCTGTTAAAACTTAATTTATTAATTTTTGAATTGTCCTTTTATAAATTATTGCTAAAAATAATAATTGAGAAGTAAATAAAATTATTATAAGTACATTTTTATTGAACATTTATTACTTGTCCTAGTGAAGAAATAATAATATTTTCTAAAATATATACAATAGGAAATCGAATAAATATTAACAAAAAATTATTTTACAATTCTGGGTTATAAATTTTATAATTTAGATTTGCTGAGAAAACAAATTAATTATTTTGAATATGAAGAAATATTCAAATTAAGAAATCCTTTGAAAAATATTAATGATTTACTTTTTCAAATTTATATCCTCTCAGTTGCTTAATTCTAAATATAAAACAATATAATCAAATCAGTATAAGCAAAAAATAAATCTTATCTATCTGTAAACTGATATTTAGTTGATTTATGTCTTTTTAAACTTGTTTATTTTCTAATAAATTTCTATTGAGAATTTTTAATTTCAATCAGTATGAAAAAGTAGATGAGTTAGATAATATTAGGTAATAAGTTAGATAATATTTGTTTCTTCCCGTTCTTATTTTTAATCCACAATAATAACGCAATTTTTTATCAAATAAAATTTAGAATAGAAAATTAACTGACCCATTTCATTTAATTTTTTTGCATAAATATTAATAGATAAATCTTTTATGGTCTTAGAGAAATCAGAATAAAACTGAATATTTCTAAATATTGATTTCTGAATAATAAATCTGAATATTTTTAAATTAACTGACCCATTTTATTCAATATTTTTGCATAAATATTAACAGATAAATCTTTTATGATCTTAGAAAAATCTGAATAATACTGTAAATGCAAGTCAAAAATGAAAAATGATGAATGATTCAAGTGAAGAAAATTCAATTTTTCTCTTAACAATATTCTTTTTTTGTTGAAGCATAGAATTTCTGGAATCTATTGTCAAACTTAGATCGTTTTTATCTATGAAAGTAGAGCAATTTCCTTAGACATATTTATTCTTTGACATTCGATGCTCTAAAAACCCAGAAAGCATTTGAAGAATTTTTGGGGGGATCAGAAAACCGAAACAAAATACGATAAATGTATTTGATAATTTTCTGTACTTACAATTGAATTAAAAAACATATACACTTTATTAATTAATTTCAAGCAGATCTTTAATTATCATGCATCATTTATTCATATGTGCTTTATAATTATTGTAAAAACGAGGGAAAATTGAATATAAATTTGGGATTCCACAAGTTATATAGCAATTATTTGAAATTATATGAATTAGCTTTCAACATTTAATAATATTAGTAATAAAATTACTTTTTACTGTAGTCAACTTCTATATGATTTAGATATTCATTTACTGAATAATTGATATTAGAATCTTTGTTTCTTTAAATCTCGCTGTACATGGTAAATGTTCAGTAAATGAAGGTGAATCAGGTAAATTAAAAATAATTAGACCAATAATTTTCTTACAAAATTTATATACCGTTTACAAATAAAATTCACAAAAATCTAACAAGAGAAAGTTGTTCTCTAAATATATGAATTAATTAAACAAGCCTTCAGCCAACAAGGAAAATAAAACAAAAAGAAAATCTTACAAAGTCTAGAATTGGTAAAAAGTGCATGCTAGGAAAATTCAAAAAGTAATCCACTTATGCAATATTTGTTCATAATTATATGCTTAAATATTTTCGAAAACCTATAAGTTTGTTTTCACATTCAATATACAACTCAAAACATCAATTCAAATTAGATCAAATACAAATCTAGATCATAAATTATGCATTCGAAGCATAGTAAATCAACCTATGTTAACTCATAGATTTAAATTTATAAATTTCATTTAAGTACTTTAGGTTTTCTAGATTACTTCATGTTATATTGTAAATCTGATGGATTCCAATTCAAAAGAACTTCAAAATCATTAAATGCCACAATAGAACAAAAACATAGAAAATACAATTTTAGCTCATAACTTCATTGTTTGAGAAACTTTAAGGTTGAAATGTTTTCGCAAAGTAATCTTAATAAATTAGTCTACTTTTATTTTCTATAAAAAATATATGCCATAATATTTAAAGAAAAACAATGTTAATGAAAAGATATGGCACAATTACTCAAAGGTTAATCCTAATAAAAGTAGTATTTTTTGAGAAATTTCTGAGTTTAAATTTATTTCATGAAAACCCTACAGGTAAAAAACGACATTTAAATTTAACTCAGCTTTTTATGCTATTTCTATAAAATGTGAAGAGCGATTTAAATACTAAAATACATACTTGTGACTATAAAATATATTCCTGTTACTACTGATTTTAATTTAGGTTCTCAAATATATAAAAGAACATCATAAAAATGGCAGATGAAACTGCTTTCTTATCATATTTTATCTGCAAAAACTATTCTGGATGTGAATTTCTGAATGATTGGATCACGTTTTGGTCACCAAATCATGACAAGCAAGTACAAGTTAAGCAACGTAGATGGTATTTCGATTGTATGGAAAGTTTACTTTTTTGATCTGGTTTGATATCTTTTTTAGTTTCCTGTAGCATTCTTATCCGATAAGATGCATAATATTAGCCAGATTTTAGGTAAATAATTAGATAATAGAAATGAAATATTGAAGAAATTTTTCTATAAGGTGATTTCATGTTCTAATCGATAGTGAAACACGAATTCATTTAGGTAATTATCAAATTTTTTAAAAAGCACATGATAAATATTTACGAAATGATAATAATTTACTGTTACGTATTGAAATTAATTTACGTTCTCAAAATATAAAAAATATCATAAAAATTGCGGAAAAATTGTTTTATTAACAACTTTTATCTGCGAACTATTCTGGATTGAAGTTCTTGAAGAATTGGATCACCTTTTTGTCACTGAATCGTTACAAGCAAGTATAAGTTAAGCTACATAGATAGTATTTTATGAAAAGTTCGCTTTCTTGATTTTGTTTTTTGTTATGTTCTTATTCGGTACGATGCATAATATTAGTCAGACATTAGGGAACCAACTAGATAATAAAAATGCAAAGTGTGGAAACCCTGACTATTTCATAATGCACTCCTTGTGGCAATCCTGTCTTTTTGGTTATACAATTATATGTGTATTTTTTGTTATACAATTCGTAAAAAAAAAGCATTGCTTTTGTTTTCGTTGCCATGTCAACGTTGAAATTCGTTAAAAACACGGATTTCGGTTTCGTCGCCATAGAAACACAGTTTTTGCGTAGTGTCTCGGAGCATTTAACTCCGCCAGACAACACGCAAAAACGCTCCAGTTGGCGACTTTTTGAAAATGCGCCAAACAGGGGACCCAAAGCACATTTTCACCTATTTATTCATTAAAATATTGATTTTAAGAAAAACTGGAAATGCTCGAAGTGAAATTTGTGGAAAGGAATAATAATCAATAAAAATAATAACACCCAAAACTTATATACATTCAGAAATTATAAAAAAATATATTTTATAAGCCATTTCAGTAATTTAATGATTAATATGAAACTTAAATTGAATTTTAATTAATTATTAATGCTTCAAAAAGTATCCAAAAAAAGAAGAAAAACATCAAATTATGAGAACAGTTAATATACTTCGCTAATTTTAAAGTTATTTAAAGAAATGAGTACGATGTTTGTAAATAATTCCTAGCACATCTAATTAAATACATAACTATAAGTTCATAAAAATGATAATTGTATGCCAAATCTTGCTTATAATCCAGTTATAAAATATTTTCGCTTTACGAACTGTTTTGAATTAAGTTCTACATTGTTAATCTAAATTGTCCAAGGAGCAATGCTTTAATCAAAGAAATCTAATGTGTAGCAAATGCTATAAAAAATGCAAAAACATTGAAAATCAAAAGCACAATGCTTGATTTGAAACAAATAAATTGCTTTAAATAGATTAGAGTTTACTACGTAATTTTATTTAAATAACAATTATAAATTTTAAATAACGATTACAACAATAAAATTAACAATATTAAGTACAACCTAAAAGATATTTTAATAAACATATAATGCGAAAAGATTTAAACTTTTTCCATTGTTATTATTAATAAAAGTAATACATCATTAATGTAGACAATTAAAAGAGTTATGAAAATATGCTTAATGTAAAAATAACTTAATGGAATGAAAGTTTTTAATTAAGTTAAATACTAAATGATTTATTAATTCTATTAAAAATCCTTTAAGAACTTAATCGATATTATCACATGAATCAATGTCTCAAGTAATACATCTATGAATTTAAATACACATGAACATTGAAATTACTTTTAACAATATTAGACTATATATTAAAGCAGGAAAATTTTTTTAAGATTAAAATTCAAATCAGGCTAAAGGAATTAAATTTACGCTTAAACTACACTTAACTACTATTAATTAATTAACATAATTTTAAAATAAAGATTGCAAAACATTAAAAAATTAAGCTAACCGAAACATATCCTTTCTTCCGCGAAACAAAATTCGAAATTACTGTTGAAAACATAAACGCTAGAACACTGCAAATGGTTGTTCTTGTTTGATGTAAGATACTCTTCATGGTCATTGGAAAAAGTTTTATTCCATCTGAAGAATGTTAATACAATAAAACGTAAGTAAAACAATTGTAAGGTTTTTTATTGCTTCCCATCCTGTTGAATCTTAGTTTCTTTTTCTTTTTTTTTTTTTTTTTTTTTTTTTTTTGTTTTGTTTATTATTAGATCACATTTTATCTTTTTTACTTTCCAAGTTCCCATAATGTTAAAAAAGAAATCCGTTTGCTTGGAAGTTCAGATTTTAGGATTCCAAAAGAAAGGCCATTAAGTACCTAAAAATAATTTACCTGATACTGCTTACGCTAATTTTTTTCTCAAAATAAATTTATTCTGTGAAAATAATTTCTAAGTAAATAGTGAATAAATTTAGTTAGATAAATGAAACAAGAAATTAATTTTTTTCAAAATAAGTTTAAATTATTGTATCCTGGAATTTATAATATTGTTTATAAAAAGTGTGCAATTTTTTTAGTATATTAAATTGATTTTCTAACTTCTTTGCTATTGTTTGGCTAACAGAAGTGAAGTAAGTGTTAACTTTACAAATTGTTTTTTATTGTTTCACATCTTATTGTTTCATATCATGTCTAAAAATTCTTTACTTAATTCCTTTCTTTAAAATGGATTTCAAATACCTAAAATTCAATTTTTAACAAGCGAAATAATTAACACTTTTTTGGTATATTTTATCTTTTGGTAATGAGTATATTAAGTCTTTTTTTCAAAATGTTTTTCATTGAAAATTAAAATTGCGCAACAACAATAAATGGTAAAATGAAACTGAAAACGAAAAAAACTTTATTTCTAAAAACTATTATTTGATTTGGCATCCCTTAGTAAATAATAAAAGAATTATTTAGTTTAAAATAAACAATTAATTTCAAAACTGATATCCGAGACTTTGCTATGACAATAATGGAACTGAACTTTTATTTCATATTAGTTTTTCCATTCTCATTCACTCAGCAAAATTTATTTTGGATAAATTAGAGTATAACACTATGTGTAAATTTGCAATTGGCTCAAACTGCTATCGGTTGCTAAGACTAAATCCATAATATCTATAATTCATAAATCTAAAAACTAATCTTATGGTCTTCACTTCATTCATGTTGCGTAAATTCATGTTTACAAAAAGTAATAGAAATCCACATTATAAATCTGTATAATAGGAGACTTTATCTAAAACAAGTAATCGAAACAAAGTATAACTGAAACGGAAAATAGAAAAAATTTTAATTAGATAACCCTAAAACAAAAATTCTAAGAAAAAATTAAAAAAATAATGATTTAAAGTATGTAAAAGAAATTGTTTGAAAAAGATAATAAAAGAAAAAATAGGCTTTTTCCACTCAGACTTCGGTTACAGGGAAACCAATTTTGTGTGTGCTACGGAAACAATGATATCTTAAAAAAACTTTAGCCTATATTCTTTTTGCTGAATATATACAAAAAATTGAAAAGAAATCTTGAGGGAAAATAATGATTAACACGTGAAAGGTTTCTTAAACATATAATGTGAATCTATGTAATTTTATGTGATTTGATGAATACTGCATAAAAAATGTTTAGGAAAAATACATGAAATGATAGAAATATTTGTTATCTTGCATGATATAAAAAAGAAAATACCATAAATATTTTATGCTTTTCCATAATATTTTCAAAACATATATGTGTATACATATATACATAATTGTTATTTTGTTTTAAATACCCACTGTTAAACATTCCAAATTATATGAATTATATTAATGTATTCATAGCTACATAGTACCTATGTCGCCAGCTACTCAAACCCTGAGTACAACGTAGCTGAAGTTTGGATTATAACAATATGTTTCTTAATATGTATTTTTACTGACCGAAGTCTCTAAACACAACAGACACCATTTGGAGCATAATCAAGTAATTCAGACGATGCTTAAATTAGCTTCCATCTTTCCAAACCGAATTTACATCAGTGAAGAGATGTGAAGATATGTACAGAATGTTTAACGTCCAGTTTTCAGCTGGATCAAGCTTTCAAACTTGTTATTTTTTTAAAAAGAAAGTAATACCTTGGGCTAGCATTATCCTGTTGAAATATTGTTAACACAAAGCGTAGCAATATGAAAGCTCCATATTCAGAACTGAAAAACGAGTTAATTCAAATTATATAAAGGGATATCTTCCCTAAATATAAGGATGAAAATCATTTTCTCTAAACAACAAGATAAAACAGTGGAAGTGCAATTTATGTACCTAAATACCATAGAAATAAAATGTTAAATTTAACAGAGAAACTTTAAAACTAGGAACAGTAAAAAACTTTTACAAAATCATTTTTAAAAAAAAAAAAAAAAAATACCATAAATATTTTGTCCCGAAAAGAAATGCTAGGAAGATTACTTAACCATGCATCTAATCTCATAGTGTATGTAATAAAGTATGAACTCTAAAGAAAAAAAAGGATTTGAAAACGTTATGGATGCATAAGTCCTTACCACCGAAATCATCGCCTATCATAGAAAATTTATGAGAACATTTTCAATATGAAACATTTGCAAAAGCAGGAACTATATGATATTGAAGATAAATTAGAATCGGATATTTATAAATCTGTAAAATATTCTGAAGACAAAAGTATTAAAATTTGCATCCGAACATACAGTTCAAAATTGCATGACACCACTTCAAGTTGATTTTTAAATATTATTCAAACAAAAAAAGGAAATGAAATTATTAAATGTTTACAGCTTACTCTAAATTATTCTTATTTCATGAAAAACCTTTTTAATCGGTGAAATTCCTCGACCTCTTCATTATACAATGAATTAATTTAACAAATTTATTATTCAAATGTAAAAATTCTATACTTATAACACCTTTGTACTGCAGCGATGTACAACTCAACCCTGATCGACAGACTGTTTACCTTATAAATTTGTTCCGACGATTCATTTCTCTCGTGCCGCTCACTTGTTAACGATAGTGTTTAAAATCCATCTGATTCTATTCCACTTAACTTGTAAACTTTTCTTAAAAACTAAAATTAAATATTGTTTGTTGTTTAGAAAGTGTGGTGTTAAATACAACGCCCACAGTACTATTTCAATGGTTCTAAAAGTTAATACAATAGGTTCCTATAAAATATAAGAAAAACATGAATATTTTACATTTTTTACTAACTCATTCTTTTTCTTTCCCCTATGATATTTTGCATTACATAAAATTCTATTTTTTTTTCTCTTTCTTTAATTTTTCAGAATTTTCTTTTTTAAACTCTCTATAATATGTCTTTAAGCGGATGAGGACAATGCATATAAGAATAAAGTAAATTGTACTTCAGGTAGAGAGGGAAGAAATTCAATTTTACAAATACTTACAGTTCAAATAAAGTTGAAAAGCAATTTTAATTTCCTACTTCAATTCAATTATCTTTCATTAAAAGAATGGGAAAGAAAAAAGCAACTAAATTAATAAGTTTTTCCTAGATAAAAATTTAACTTTTCCACACACATATATATATTTGTAATTTTTTTTTTTTGCAACATTAATGTCAAATTGCTCTTTATAATACAATTAAATCTTTCAATAGAAAGAGAGGAATAACTTTATAAAAGTATTCATTTTTTATCTATAAATAAATTATTTAATTGCAAGAATTTATCAATGTATTAAATTAGTAAATATGTATAAATGAAAATTATTCATTTCTTGAGCATTTTTGATATTAATAATGTATTAATTTAATAGGTAGTATTATATTCGTAAATAACAATAAAAAATATGTGTCACAATCATATTTAACTCAAAATGTATCATTATTAAATAATATTACACACATAATTGTCACGTTTAGTAGTTAATCTTAATTTAAATCGTTTCCTTTCCAGCATTTTATTTTTAAAAATCAGGCAGTTTAATATACATAAAATTAAATTTATATTATTTTAAAAAATTTAAATTTTTATTGATCCTCTTTACTATGATTATTCCATTATTTAAAATTAATAAAGAATGGTTGCTTCGATATTAAAACTTCAAAAACTTCTTTTGAAATAAATATGGTGAAATTGTGAATCAAAATTTATTTTTTAACAAAATATTTCAATAAATCTATTTTTTTCCGTAAAACCATAGTTAATATATAGGATCATTTATATTTTAACACTTTAATACTAATAATAATTATTCAACATATAACTTCACATAAAACTCACTTAGCTCTTATATGAATACAAAAGAAGAATAAATAGTAAATTCAATACCTTTAAGCAAATTTTACAGTTGAAAGCACTTAATTGTCAATTTAAAACAAGAAAGGTGACATTTTTATCCAAATTGCAAAGAAACTTTTGACAAAGTTAAACTAGGAAAGGACTTTCCTCAATGATTAAGTTTTAAGAAAAATTTCTTTTAGTTAGAAACGGAGTCACTGATGGTTTTTTAGGGCTGCATCATAGTGGACGAATCTAGTCTAACTAGTCACAGTAACGAAAAATTAAGTTTAGGAAGTAATAATATGTGGTTAAAAACTTTTAATTGCATTATTTTCGAGTTTCTCAAAAATATTAAGACTAAGCATTTTTTATTCTACAAGCGCTTACATAATATAAAAGAATTATAAGATTTATTAAATTCTGTTTCTCGGATGGTTCTAATGAAATGTTATTTTATAAAAATGCTCATTCATAAAAAATATTTCCATTATACCAGCATATTATTTTGCTTCAGATACATATCTTTTTAAGCAAATTTGTAAAAATGCTATGTTTGCTGTAATATCAATATTTTTACATGAGTCTCATTTCACGCAAAAGATCAAATTCTGCTTGTATGTATATTAATTCTAGGGGCACTTTATGTGCTGTCTAACATTATGTAACTAACTTTCCTTATATAAGAATAATAATTTAACATGAAGAATGTATGTGAAAGAAAGTGAAGATGTGAGAGGGATTCGTGGTAAAAATATCAGCGTTCAAAAATATTAAGGTTATACGACCAGATAAAGTAGCTATGTAACAAAAAGATGTAGATGACGATCTGATAAATATGAACTATTTAGATTTTAAATTAGATCAGAATTTACTAAATCCTCTTAATTCGGATAGTGAAGAATCCAATTTTGTAGTCTTTATGTAATGTACAATATGGTGTAATCATTTTTTTTCAACATAAATTATGTTAAACCTTTCTTAATTTAACACTTTCATTTTCCGACGTTATAAATAACATTGTATGCTTGTTATGCATACATATTCTTTGGGTGAGTAAAATTAAATACATTCTTCAGCTTAAATATACCAAGTTATCCAAAAGTCCATTAAAACTTTAAAACTGCATAAAGAAATAATGAATGATGTCGCTTGATTTACAAAAAAATAGTTTCTTGGAAACCGCATATTATTATGATAATTCCTTCCTTTTTTATGCAAAGATGATGGATTTTGCTTAAAAACATCTAACAAAATCAAAATTCACAACTTCTTCCATTGTTGGGTCAATTTTCGCTCAAAAATTTTGTTCAACATCTAGATGGTAAATGAACTCAAGGACAGGTGTTTATTATCTCCTGGTTTTTTGTAGGATTTTACACTGAATCAAAAGTTATCTGTATTTAGAACTATGCAGGATTGTCCACTGCTGTACTATGCTGATACAGCGAAACGATTCTTTCTGCATATCTTTGATAAAGACAGAATAATCAGTTGGGGTTGCTAGGTTATAAGGTCTCCGTGATCATTTGACCTCAGACTGGCTAATTTCTGGGTGAGAGATTATTTGAAAGCATCCCTCTTTCATCATTTGTTGAGTTCAAACTTTCTATCTGTTATAAAATCCCTACAATTCTTTCTGACATTTTGCACTCTGATGTTTGGAGTATTGTGAGTCACCTTAGAGACTGTAGCAATTATGTTGAACACATATTATTGCACGAATAAATGGATGGAATGTACTGTTGTCCATTTCTTTTAACTTCAAGTCGTCAGCGCTTTCTTCAGGTAAATTTTTGAACTAATGTGTTTTATTGCTTCCAAGTAAAATTACATTTCTTAGTGTCTTATTTGCAAACAAAAAAACATTTTGTCAAACTTTTGGCAATCAATATTTTAAATATTTCTGACTTATAGATTCTTTTTGAGGTATGTTTTTGATTTATACAATTTTCTTAACTAAGATTATTTATTTACAAATATTTTATTTTTTACAAATTGTTATTTAATAAAATTACGTACTGTCGTTTGGTCGCTAGGCCATTAGACAACGAACTCTCCAATATCTTACAATACGACAAGAAAAAACAGATAGTGAAGAGCACTCGTCCAAATGTGAAGCAGTCATAACATGTCCAGACATACAAAGAGAACACGCAGGGGAGTCCACAATGTTAAAACGGAAGAGATGGGGAAGGAGACAGTCGTGACCAGTCAGCATTCTAAATGTCGCAACTGCAGTTGCTCGATTGAAGTCATTAATAGTGTGTGGAGCAGAGAAAAGTACAGTCCAAGGCTTGCCATTGCACAAATCAACCATACTTGGGGAACTGTAGCAGATTTAGTGTTAACAGGGTGCTCCACCAGGAGGCCTGCTACGTTACACCCCATTCTTAACTAATATATGCTAAATAGAATAAGACGTAAGTTAAGATTTAGCGACCACTATGCTCATGGTTAAGCTATCTTCATTTTAATTTAGTTAAGCACTTCTGTGCATTTCTAAATATTTTAAGCCGCGCTTTTTTAAGTAAAGCACTTATGCTAATGTGATGCCCTTCCACCTCACACTTCAGTGCCATTCCTTCTCTTTAAATGATTCAGAATATTTAAGAATTATTCAGAGTATTATCTCTCAATATTTCTTGTCAGAACAATTTACGCAGAGTATTTATCTCTTAAGTCTACTTTACTGTAAGAAATGTGGAATCTACTTACAGTCTTTTCTTTCTTCATAAAATATATTTGTACTTTTTTTTTACTGTCTTCATTTTCTGCGAATTATACTAAATGAAATTATATTTAAATAGTCGGAAAATTAATTTAAATTTAAAAATTGAGGAGTTTTCAGATATTGAAGTATATATTGACAAAATATTCAGAGTCATCATTTAACTTAAGGATAATTAACTCGAACAAAAAGGCATAGAGGGGAATTAAATGCTTGAAATGTGCTTCAGGTAAATTTATTGACAGAAATTTCATATAAATGTGACACATCAAATAACTCGAAAAATGAAAAGAGCCTGTTTCGATTAAAAGATATTTATTTCTCTGCCTTTGTCTCAACGCTTAGGTAATTCTAATGCTGTATGTGCTTACACCTTCTCTAGGCAGAACTCTCTTTGGGAAAGTAAATTAATTAAAGTTCAAAAGTGATTCTCAGAAGGAATCAATTTGCTTGAGGCACAGGAGAGAATTCCTCAGGGACTAACTACTTATCAACACAATTTCCTTGTAGGTTTTATTGCTATTTTGTGTAAAATATAGTTTAAATGAAAAATAAGTCCTAAAATTGGTTCTCGATTACTTTGACATTTGTCAGTGATATAATAAATCATTCACAATATTTAATTGTAATTCTTGTAAAAGTAATTTTTTTAAATAATTAAAAATATGCAATTATATTTTAATTATTCACTTATTGATCCTTTATGTCAATATGGTGTTCTTCTGCTTAAAAAAGTATTTTATTGAAATACACTGTTACTAATGACACAGTTTATTCGTTAATTGAAATGCAGTTGATTTATTTACACATTCAATATTTTACTTATTATTTACTAAGCTAACTTTATTTTCCGTATTCTTAACAGACATTATTTCAAAATGAAAATAGAAACGATTAACTTCAATATTTGATTGAATAGGTAATAACAAAATTATAGTATCAAACTTTTATTTTTTTAATTTTTCTTAATGTAAATTTATGGAAATACTTTTGTAAGGATATTAATAAAAAATGTTCGATAGATCAGTTTTGAGAAGTTCCTTTTCTACTTTTGTCAAATTTTAAGTGAGTGATGTGTGATACACATAAACATTTGACCAAAAATCTAATATATGATTTGAAAAACTGTGTATATGTTTTAAAATGTATAGCTACTGATTGTAAATAAGAGTATTGTGAGAAATAAAATAAATTTAATGCATTATACGCGCGTACGTATGTCGCTAACCACACTGTAAAATTATTTGGCAATGGAACAGATTTTAGTTATCTGTTTGCATGATTCAAAAACTTCTTCAACTGCCGACAGAAACAAGTAGTATAATGTGTGTTGCTCCTATGTATAATAAATAATTTTCATGCTGACTTCTGTGAGCTATTGTGGCTGTGCAACATTGTCTCTTCTGTAACTTAAATAACACACCAGATAAAAGCCTAAACTCGACTGCAAAATAGATAAAATCCTAAACTAAACCGCAACATAGTTAAAAGCCTAACTAGGCTGCAACATATATAAAAGCCTATGCTAGGCTACAATTTTCTATCAACATCCACTAATTATCAGTAAAAACTAATTATCTGCAGATGAATTGATAATCGAACCATTTTCATTAAAGTTTCTAGATTTTAAACTATCATTTAAAAACTGCTTCTTCATTTCACTTATGACAGAAGAGTCGACATTCAATATTTTGCCATCGTACACTGTTGACACACCTTTAAAAAAATAATTTTGATTTTTTTCATAGTTAAATATATTTGCTATACCTTTCAATAAAGCTTCATTATATTTAAGTGTCTATAATAAAAAACAATTTTTTCTCAAAAAAATAAGGATGCATAAAATTTCTTTCACAAAAAAATTGTCTCATAAGAACTCCAAGATCTTCACTTTATAAAAAAAAATTAAAAAAAAACATGTTTCTTTTAAGGATTGGATTGGGTTGTGGCAGGCAGTTTTGGACCTCTTTGCTAAAGTTGCTTATAACTCACATTGAGGAGAAAAGATACACAAATAGTTGATTAATTGGTATCGTATTGTTGGATTGATCCTTATTGTTGATTGTTCAATGGCTGTATTTGATACAAAGTCGTCGGATCTAAATTAGCACTCAGAAGACAGGTTTCATGGGATTACAACATAGTTCCTCTTCGATAAGTAATGACAAAAGTTCTCAGGAGACAAAGTCGTCTGATCTAAATTAGCACTCAGCAGACAAGTTTCATGGGATTAGAACATGGTTCCTCTTTGATAAGCAGAGACAAAAGTTCTCCAATGATACATAAGCACTATATGACGTTTTTATGACGTATTATTATCATTATGTCAAAATCTGTAAAAATATTTTCATGAATTCGCATAAAGCTTGAGTTTTCACTTTTGGATTTGCGGACAGTTCAAACATCAAAGAAAATGATAAAGTTCCAATTCCCAAGGATTTACGGAGATCATTTCTCGGGCCATTATATAAAGGGCAAGATAATAGAATATGATTGATTGTTTAATGCTTCCCACACAGACAACGGTCTGTGGGGGACATGTGAAATCTGTATGAACAGATTTTGTAGGAAAGGTTCGAGTACGGATCCTAGATAGCAATATGTCTTCTAATCGAGATTGGGAATAGAGTAAGTGTTTTTGCTTATAGGTATCAAGTGTGAGAAATTGGAAGCATATTTGCTATTTTCCCACTTGTTTAATCCTTTAAGCTGGAATGCTTTTTTTATGTAATGTCCAAAGTCTTCGGGAAATATAGATTGCAAACAATAAGGGCTGAAAATTGCGGATTTTGCTAGAGAATCAACTATCTCATTTCCATGCATTCCCGCTTATCCCCGGATCCAAATTAATTGTATATCTTGACAAGTTTGCACTGCTAAATTTTTTCTTTTATTTTTTGAATGATAACAGGAGTTGTTTGATTGCAAATAGATAAATATTTGAGACATTAACATGAATCATTGAAGATTATATATCTTTCTGCCTGTACAAAAATTGTAGATACAGCAGTAAGCAATGCCATTGCCTCTGCGGTAAATATTGAGTTTAGAGAGTTTATTTTACCTGATATCGATATATTGGTTTTAGGATTGAAAATTGCAATTCCTAGGTTTAAGCCTTGTTTTGAAGCATCGGTAAAAATTTTTAACATAGGCTTGCCAAATAGAGTTATAATATTCATTAAAACTATTACAAATAATATCTTTGGGTATATTTTTCGACTGGAAAAGAAAGCCAGAGTATTGGATTACTACGTTTACTGCATTTTCTTCAATTCTGTTTGGAGGAATTAAAATTGGGATTCTCAATAATTGGTGTATTTGAATTCCTTGAGAAGAAAACTAGACTTTTGTTCTGATAGCCAGAGGTTGGCTACTATTCATGTGATTGAATGAAATTTTATTCCACCAAATAAAACAAGTAGATAGTTTCCATTTGCAAATGTTTCTTACATAGAATCTTAAGGAAAGCATCTCATGCCTTGTTGATAAAGGAAGAACTCCGGCTTCTTGAAGAAGAATTGGGATGGGTGTCCATTTAAGAAGTCCTGTAGCAATTCTCATAGCGGCGTGATACGGAGTCTCTAGGATTCTCCGGTCAGATTTACTGGCAGTGACGAATACATGACATCCATAATCCAACCCACTGACAATATAAGACTGGGTTATCTTTATTAGGTGAAATGTTTGTGCACCCCACCTACTGCTTGCAAATGCTTTCAGGGCATTCAACTTCTTTAGGGTGGCTTTTCTCTTTTGGATGAAATGATGCCGGAAAGTCAAGTTATGTGAAAAATACATACCTAAAATTCGTACATGCTGATTCCATCCAATAGGTTGCTGATTAATATATAAATTGAATTTAAGCTATTTCCTCCTTGTCGGGAAATTAATAACGGAACATTTTTGAGGATCCACCATGAGTTTCCATTGTTGGCACCACTCCTGTAGTTTGATAAGATCATTTGTCATTTTGATTTCTAATTTTTCTAGGTTTGCAGATTTATACAGTAATATTATGTCGTCTCCATAAATATAGCACTCAATGCCATCGGGAATTATTTCATAAATGTCTGACATAAATATGGTAAAAAGGAAAGGAGATAATCCACTTCCTTTGCTCCATAAGAAGGAGCCATCCATAAGAAGGAGCAGGATGACCTGAGCCCTCCTTTGCTAAGGTGTCTGCTATTTCATTGCTTCCAATATCCATGTGAGACGGGATACATTGAAAATAGTTATTATGCCGAAGGGAGACAATTTTAAGCATGTGTAAGATAGATAGGTTTGTTTGGTCTTCCAAGCAGGTCCAATTTTGCAGATGTTGAATTGAACTATGGCTATCAGTTAATATCCAGACATCACTATAATTAGTTTCGCTCATGATGGATTCCAATCTTATGTTAATGGCTATTAGTTCGCTAAGAAAAACCGAACAGAACTCAAGATTACGTTGACTAAGAGAGAGTTTGTCATGAGGAGTCTCGATGAAAATTTCGCTACCAGTTCGGTGATTTATTTTGTTCCAGGGAGGAGTGGGTGAAATAAGTTGGGAGTTTTTACTCCTGGTAAGGTCACCCAAGGCGTGAAGGCCACTCCATAATTCCCAGCTAACACTAACAGGCATGGAGCCAAGACAGTCTTCTTCCTCACGATGTTGCAGCCTTCGGACTACAGAAGTTGCACTTTTCTCCCTATGAATCAGTTGACACACAAATATGTTCCCTTAATAACATTTAGTTTCTAATATTTTTAAGAAAATTTGGAACAATTAAATCTAATAAAGTAAAATTAGTTAATATATAAAAAATAGTGATAAAAATTTTAATTGAGCATTTTATGACCACATTTTCTTTGCATAAAAGATGATTACACTTCGACGTGTTATGTCTGTTATCACCTCCTTCATTTATATTATTGAATATTGGTGAATTACAAACACATAAAATGCTATTATAATGATAAATACCTATACATTTCGTCATTAAAGAAAGAACACATATTAATATAATTCAGTAATTTCAGGTTTTTGGTTATGACAAATATTAAAACAATAATTCTTAATGTGATAAACAACTTCTAAATAAGATTAATTTTACTAACGTTAAACATTTTTGGAATAAAGAAATTTCTATGTCTTATCATGAAATGATAAACGTATTTCCTTATTTTAAATGTACATACTAATTTTTCAAAATATTTTATTAATGCAATATGCATACTAACAGCAAATATGATATGCTAAAATAATTTTAACGAATATCTTATCAAAACATTTGAAATATTTTAAAGCATTTTAATATTTTTTTATGTTTTTCAGAGATTCTAATATGTAACATACATTCAAAATATTGTAATCAAAACTAAAATACACTGATTCAATTATTAAATTTTACTTATTTCTATTAATATATTATAATGTGAAATTAAATTTGATGTGTACAAGCACAGATATTAGTTTCCTTCTCCTAATGCAACATTTTCATAAATATAATTTCTTTTTTTTTTCCATTCCGGAATTATTTATATCGATTTTTTATTGCATAAATTTATCACAGTTGAGTTACATTTATTTTACAAAAATATAGCTTAATACGATATGAAATCCTTAAATTAATAGTAGAATTGTTTGAACTATACAAGAATATCAATTTGCGATATTTATATGCTGAATAAATGCGAACAGCATTAATTCAATTTAAAAATTTTTCCTCGAGCACTTTTCATTGACATTAAATAGATAATTGGATGAAAGCATTTCATATATTACTTAAATTCAAATGGACTATGGATGGATGGATCAAATAGATTTGATGGATTCAAGCACATTAATAAATACCTTCAGTTATTTGATACTAAAAAAATTACATTCTTTCATAAAATAATTATATTATGAAATAAATATGTAACAAAATAATCATACATGGAATTAAATTTATATTTAGAAGTTTACACTTAGAAGTTTTACTTTTATTCCGAAATTTATACTCAGAATCATAATTTGGAGTTATATAAATTTTTTTATAACTTTAAATATACCATGATAGTAAAAGGTATTTAATAAAAGAAAAGTTAGGTTTAAAAACAAGTAAAATTCCTTCAATTTCATATGAAAATTATTTTGAGAAGAAAAGACATTAAAATATGTTAAAAATTTATGGTAAAATGTTAAAATAAATAAAAATAATGATAATCAAAATGTTTCTATATCATATAAAATGTGATTTTCCATCACTTTTATTATATTGAAACAATTTCCAACTATCATCAACATTCAGTAGTGTTTTGTGACCATAAAATAAGCATACTATCCCAATTGCCTTTGTCTTACAAAAAGAGAAAAATAGTGCTATCATGTCCATTTTCCAGAAATGCCTGCTGATGCGGATTTCCTTCCAACTGAGTGGTATCACGTGTTTCTTCAGAAATGTCCACTCACAAATACAAGTAAAACAAACAGGCAGCACGTCATTTCCGTCCAGAAGTTTTTTTTTTTTCCACTTGGCTTAGTTTGCTATGCTTCAGCACTCATCTTTCTCGCTTATCCAACTTCCTGTGTTGTCTAAGATATTACAGACGTCGAACTGGCAATAAAAATGAATAAATCTATATTCTCACGAAAATGTGCTTTTGTCATGTGATGCTTACAGAATTAAACGCTTAGAAAATGCTTTATAAAAAGCTAAAGGTATGCTTTAAGTTTTAAAATATATATATTTAGCTAAAAAAAATGGCTTTCACTTCATTTCTAAAAACTTTAATATATTATCTTGCGTTTTAATATTAACAGTTTGTATTCAATTTTATATAAATTTAAAATTTTTAGTTGCTCACTGTATAGGAATGTACAAGGATGCAATGTAACCATAGAAGACTAAATTTATGTTTTAACGTTTATTATTCTGTTGTTGTGAATGTAAAACAATCACTTTCCTCATGTTATTTCGTTTGATGTTTTTCAAAAAAAGTGCATACTCTTGTACAAGAAAATAAAAAAGTACAATTCTCGATTATATCTAATATTTTCCCGTGTACTTTTTGTCTCTTAAATTTATATTTTACTCCTTTCTTTTTTCTTGGTCTTTAAACCTTTTCCTTTTTCCTTGGTCAAATTTATTTTACATCTTTACTTTATTTTTTTATCAAATTTATTTTACACCTTTTCTTTTTTTTTCTCTTGGTCAAATTTATTTTACACGTTTTCTTTTCTTTTTTTTTGGTCAAATTTATTTTACACGTTTTCTTTTTTTCTTGGTCAAATTTATTTTACACCTTTTCTTTTTTTCTTGGTCAAATTTATTTTACACCTTTTCTTTTGTTCCTTGGTCAAATTTATTTTATACCTTTTCTTTATTTCCTGGTCAAATTTATATTAAACCTTTCCTTTTTTCTTGGAATTATTTTTTCTTTGATTAATTTATGGGATCGTTCTTCCATTGATTTTAATTTATTTAAATCATTTTAAGTTACCAATTCATTAATAATCTTTTTTTAAGCATATAAGACAAACAATATTAACACAGTGCAAAAAAATAAGTTTAGGAAGAGGGTTTCTCTGAAATGAAAATTAATTTTTGCGTGAAATTTTTTCAAAGCTTATAACTCATTTAAAAAACTTTCAACTGAATATTCATTTCAAATATATGACTTTTAAATTAATATTCATTTTGTTGTTGTTGTTACTTATCTCCAGGGTTCAGCAGAGCTAAGCCAAAATATTAATTTTAAATTACACAAACAAGTTTATTTAATTTAAAAAATAACTCTTTTTTTGACACAAATTAAAAGAAACATATTATGAATGTATGAAAAGTTACTAAATTTAAAGGAAACACTTACTCACACTCAAATTGATCATAATTAAGAATTATTATAATCTGTTATTTATAAAATAAGTTTTGGAACATACAGAAGAATATTTGTGTGCAAGCAAATGATTTTATTTCGCCTTGATTATCAAAAAGATTATTAAATCCAGTTAAATTAAGATGAGATAATAATTTTCTTCACCATGAATTAATTGACCACTTTGTTTAGATCAATTCATGTTTTAATTACCTGATATATATATACATTCCATGCGATAACTGTATGTAAATAATATCTCTAAATTTATTTCCTTACTTATAACGAATATAATATACTTACGAGAGAGCAAGATTTTTCAAGATTTCTGAATTTTACATGCAATATATCAAACTGAGAAAACTAAATTAGAGTTTATCATTCGATGTTCTATCCGGCTATCTTAAAATTGTGCTGCATTGAGATTCTTTAATGATGGAAAACCAATTAACTAAATCTCACAATTATAACAGATTATATTGTAGCGTTAATGTAGAATAAACACTACATGTTCATGATGTATGAAGTAGGTATGTGTGAGTATGAAGTATTTTTATTCATATTTAATCTAGTATTGTTTCAATGTGGAAAAGGAATCATTAAACAGAAACAATAATATACTTTTACGAAACTTTTTCACGTCATAAAAAGATATCTAGAAAATAGTGGATAATAACCAAGGATTACAGCCAACCATTTGAAAAACAGGTCTATTATCGCTATTTCTCTTATAACTGATTTTAGGCATCAATAAAGCCAACAACAAATAAGAAAACTTAGTGTTTTCAAGAAGTTTGAAAGACTTTTGGATGTAGGAATATCTCCAATATCTTGAAAACATTAATCATTGAAGAATGTGGTTTATAAAAAATTTAAATCTTGTTTTTTATATATAAAAATGTGTTCTACGAAACATCAATAAGTGCTATAATACATTTGAATTTTTTAATTTATGAATGCTCCCTAATTTGAATTTATCCCAAAATAATTTTGTTGCATAAATATAAACTGATATTATTGAATCATTTTAAAAATCATAGTAAGCTTGAAAAACTTCTGTTTGAAGAATTTCATTATACTTATTTTAACTTATCTAAATCTTACTTTAATTTTTATGATATTAAATAAATTTATTAATATCATAAAATACATGCTTAATTTATAATTGTAAATAATTCTCGTCATCAACAATCCTCGTCTGTACTTTCCGATATTCAAAAATTACTCTTTACACATACCTTTATTATTTGATTATGATTAAAAATTTTGCAACTCAAAACGTATCTTCGGCTGAGTGACGTAATTAAACTTCACATTTGCTTATAAAAATTTATAGGTGTAGCTGAATTTTCTACTGAAATGAATAAGGAAATATTTGCTGATTTATATTGAATTCATGTCATTTTTTTGTTTAATTTAATTCAAGTACTAACAAGTGTATGTTTAATAATATCGCAATATATATAAAAAAATAGTAATACTATATTGATGTGCTAAATATAACTCTTTATTTACTTTATTGTGGTTTAGTCACTCAGAAGTATATAGTTTAAATTTTTTTCAACCGAGAAAATAATTTTCAATTCTTTTGTAACTTCGTTGAAATTTTTTATTAGACATTAAAATTTTTAATTGTAGGAAATAAATACTCAAAAATGTGGAAAACATATTTCTTCATATCACGTCCATCAGATCTCAATTCTAAGCCGTGAACGTGAACGGTAGAACCCACCCTGGGCAGGACTCCCTGTACCTAACCACGGCCAACTAGACACACTGTATCTAGTTGGCCGTGACCTAACCCAGGGAGGGTTCTACCAGTTTGGGTGGAGACTGCTGGGGAGAAAGAAGGAAGCACCAGTATTGTAGCGCCACACCAGCCTGTGGTCCCCAGCTCCCAACGCAACAGCTCAAAACAGCGTAGGAGGGTAGTTGTCTCACTGCTGTCATTGACTGCCTCCAGTGGACAAGTTTATTTAGACTTTGGAACCCAGAATGATTCTTATGCATTTAATTGACCACGGGTCCCTGACCTGGTTTGTTCTTCAAAGGGGAAGTACCGGTGGTGGAATTTTGTTGGTGCCCCTAGTGACTTAGGATGACCGTCCATCGAACAAAGTCGTACTTTCACCTTTGTAGTTCTCTGGTTAAGCGACAGACCCAACCTACTGATTTAAATTCACATAGCCAACGGCATGGCAAACTTAACTTATCCAAGTGTCATAAGTAACAACAACGGATCTTATAACTAGAATTTTTCAGTTTAGATTAATTGTTAAAGACTAAATTATAACTAAGATTCGATTAGTTTGCAAATATTTTTTCTCGATGAATTCTGTTTCAATGTAACGATGCATCGCATAGGTTGCTAATACCCCTAAGCGGTTGAAGTTACCTTCACTACATGTTCCAGATTAACTTCATTGTGACAAAAATTACTTAGCCTGACAGACATTGGAAGGATATTGCATATGACATGTTGTGAAAGTTGTGCAATATATGATGAAACATTACTTCTTTTTGAATAATTTGAGATAAAAAAAAAACTTTAGGTGTGTGAGTATGAAGTATTGGCTGTAAAATCTATTCACCCTTCAATTAGATTAAGAGAGTCATAATTCCACAAAAAAATGCATTAGTAGATCACTTTTAAGACTGTCACAGTCAATTTAACATCAGTATGAAATTCGTTAAATAATAATAGATTGGACCGCTTACCTTTCTCCTTCTATATAGTTATGTATTAACGCTGATAGAAAAGGGAATTCAATGAAAATCAACGAATGAGCTCAAGGAATTCTTCCAGTTAGACATCATTCATCTTGTTTGGAATTGACACCAATTCAGATGACACGGCATATGCAATTGCTTTTCTTCTAAACCTAAGACTAGAATTATCATGTACTTGGAAATGATAATTATAAAAAAGTCAACTGACAAAAGAAATTAAGTAAAAGATAAAGGCATTATTAGTGTGAATATAATTGTTCTGTTAAATGAACGATTTAGTAAATTTATAGTTAAATGGAATCTGGAAGTAATGTTTCGGATAAGGGGGATTTATTTTAATAGATAGTTGTTAAAATTTTGCATCTACCATATCGCTTCAGTCAGTATGCTGTTTGGTAAGTTTAATCAATGAATCATTTCCTGAGGGTTATAATGTCATGAATTGTTCTGTTAGAAAATTGTTTCTAATTTCGTCGGGTACCTTTCTTTAAAATCTCTCGTATCAAAAATCGTAGCCTGGTCCTAATAGTTTGTACCTTCTTTTGATTTCTGTATCGTATTTTAGTATGGAATAGAGAAATGTCTTTTAAAACATATTTTTCCAAAAAAATCTTTTAAATATGCTTTCGAAAGAAACAGCTTTTAAAATATACTCTCTATGGTTTGAACCCTTTTTTAGTTAATTATAAATCTTTGATTTAGTTATTAAATTTATAGTTTATAAGTTTAAATTTTATACATTTTTATTTTACTTGACTATATTCAAATGAAAATATACGAGAGTCACTTTGAAATTTTTGAGATACAACTAGGTTCTTAAAGTTATACTTAATTACTTTCTAAGTTTAAAATTTTAGGTGTGCTCAAAGTAGTCTCCTCCAGCATCAACGCACTTTTGTAGACGAATTTTCCACAGATTAAATGCCTCAAGCCATTCATTTCTTGGAATAAATGAAAAGATGCATTTTTAGCCACATCAATCTCTTCTTTTGAATGAAAACGACGTCCACGTAAGTTCTTTTTTAGATTAAAGAATAACCAAAAGTCGCACATAGCTAGATCAGGTGAATACGGCGGATGTTCGATCACTTTCATTTCTTTTGTTTAAGAAACTCAACTGTTAATCCGGCTGTATGTGAAGATGCATTGTCATTGTGAAGCATTAGTCCCCTAACATTCAGTTCTTGTGGAATTTCTGGAAGACATTTAGTGGTATACCAGTTTGCCGTTACTGTCTTCTGTCCTTCCAACTTGATGGCTTTAACCAATCCCGTATTTCTGAAGAAAACGGCATACATCACTTTTTCAGTGCGCGTTGTTTTTTCACCATTGTCGGCATGGGATCATTTTCAAAGACTCATACTTTGCTTTCTTGACGTGTTGGAATGTCCAAAAACGGTATGCACGTTTCATCACCTGTTACAATTTTAGGAATGATGCGGTGGCCACCATCATTCAGCAATTTAAGAGTTTCTTTACTAATTCTGACACGCTCCTCTTTATGGTACTCAGTTAGATTATGGGGAACAACCCAACGGCAAACTACTTTTTTCATATGCAATTCTTCATGAATGATTTTGTGTATGGCTGCGGATCCAATGTTAAGTTCCTTCTGTATCATTTGATAGGTACAGCGAATATCATCCATTAACATTTTTTGTATGGCAGACTCGTTATCCGGGATTACTGCCTACGGCAGCTTTCCTGTGTGTTCTTCATCCTGAAGAAAATTGCGACCTCTTCTAATTTCTCTAAGCCATCTGAATACAGTAGCACGAGCTGGAGATTCATCACCAAATGCTAATTGCAACTATTGAACGCATTCTTCTTGATTTAATCCTGCTTTATAATCGTAGAAAATCATAGCGCGAAAATGTTCTCGCGTCAACTTCATTTTCTTTTCTGTTTAAAGTGTATTCTACGCTAAAGAAGTTGAAGTAAGTCAGTAAAAAATCGTCTTCTGTGTTAAAAAAAACTTTGTATTTTAAAATTAAACCGTTATTTTTATTTTTAAATTCTCGTCTGCGCTTATCTCAAAAATTTCAGAGTGACCCTCGTATAATATAAAAAAGTAACCACATTTCGATGACTGCGATTAAATGCTCATCCAAAAATCTTATTTACGCAAAATGAATGTAATTTTATGTATTTTCAAAATGTTTTCTGTTTCAAAACAAATATTTTATTCTAAAGCACCACGTGTTCTGTAAGATTTCCAAAATCTCTTAGAAATTCTCATGACTTTCTACCCAAATCTTAAAATCTGAAGATCTAAACTAAGCACATTGTTGTGAATTTATAGAATCCGGAAAGAGATAAAAGGGTTTCTTGCTAAGTAAAAAATGGACAATTCAAGACACAAATGGATATAAAAAAACAACTTTGAATCACCCACCCAAACAGCTGCTTTATTCAACTTTTTCTTATCTCGAGTCTCTTTCGGTAAAACTTGTCGAATGAAGGAAAATATAGCGTACAATAAAGAGCAACTACCATTTGTAATACTTAGAAATACTTATATGGAGAGTAAACTTTAATTTTCTTTAAAATAGATATTGCATCACCACATTTTTGGCATGTCTTAAAAATTTATTTTTACATTAAATATTAGTATATGGAATATGATCACATTTTTATTTCAGAGAAACAAAATAAACTGTTTTGAATGTAAGTGTGTATAATAAAGATTTAAACCAATTAATCTGTGTAACAGGGATTTAAACCAATTAATCTTATATGTAACAAATATTTAAGCCAATTAATCTTATAAGGAAAATGAAATGTGAGTCCACGGTGTCCTGGATAGGAAAGGCGTCCTTCTTATTACAAGATGGTAGAGAGTTATATATTCGACAGAACCGAAGATCCATTTTGTTCATGAATACGGAGTGAGGGGGAGTAAATTGACTGTCGCGTCCTCCAAATGAAATAAATTTTTAGATAGGGTGGACGATGTTTAGGGGTATTCAGCTTGGACCATTCTTAAAAGTTTGCCAGAAGACCATTTCTGGGAGATATATCATTATTCTGCTTTAAAGTGGTCCCTACAAATATATGGACAGGAGATGTAACACTCACCCTCTCAACCATAAGGATAATATTTCACGGAACTAGTTTAAAATATTAACTAACCAGTAAGATTAAGATATAACAGAAGAATATGAAATGTAAAAGAATATTATTTTTTAATATAAATCAAGTTTGGAAAATAAATTATCCAGCTTAGGACTACGATTCTTCTTTTCTAAAACCAATTTTGCTCGATTTTAACACATGGCATATTATATTTCTGAAGCTTCTAGTATGAGCTTACTAGAACATAACTAAAAGATACAAAGAATTAATAAAGCAGTGGGCCATAGCAACGCAATCAATATTTCCAGGAATTAGTTGCAATTCAGATTTCTTATGACACACAAAAGCTCACGACACCATCACAAATCTATCATTACTGTGGCCTTAAACGGCATACTGAAAATATATCCATCCTCACAATTCTTAACACATGCCAGTAGTAAATATTACTTTCCCAACGACCTTAATTTTCCTTTATTTGTCGGACTTTTTTTTTTTTTCAAATAGCATTCCTAATTGTGACCATCTTAGCCTCTTTCTCCAATTTCCTTTTATAATGTTTTAATAGTCTTTCTTTTTAAGTGTTCAACAGGAACATTTGTATTTTAACGTGAATTAAATCGTTGTAAATAAGATAATTATAATTGTTTACAGTATTATTTTCTAAGAGCTCTATTTAATTACAATCTTAAAAATTTGTCTATTAGCTCTGAGAAATTACTCTCTACAAAATTTCTCAAATTTCTCTTATATATATATACATATATATATATATATATATATATATATATATATATATATATATATATATATTCTCCATAAGAATCTCTAATTTACTTAAAGTATTATAAATAGGAATTTTAGAACGTTTAACGATTTTACTTATGCGGAAAGATGGTGGAGAGGTTTGACACCCCAAATTCGAATTAGTAGCTCCCGGATTCGAATGCTGGTTCGGGCAAGGATGTTTCTTTCTCTCTTTGTGTTTATCTTTCTTCATCGCTTTATTTTCGGTTCGAAGATTTCACGCCCACTGGGTGCCCCACTATATGAAATGCCATTTCTTCTCCCTTCATAGAACTGTATTGGGCATAGGCTTCAGGGCAGCTGAGCAATAGAAAAAAAAACAATTTTGCATATTTCTATTTTCCAATTCTCCAGAACTTTTATAAAACCAAATTTTTCGTTTCTAGCTCATATTATTCTGTTGTATACGAAATTGTGAATACCCTCCTAAATTAAATTTGAATTTATATTAATTTTTTCACTTTTTTGAAATGCAAAATTGGTAGTTTACAGATTATTTTGAAACCGAAGCTATAGTAATTATAAAACCTCAGATGATTTTGAATATAAAAATCTGTGCTGTTATATTTTAGTAACAATGATGTTTCGAAAGTTATTTGATGCATGAAGTTACTCAATTTGCTTTCATTTAGATTTATTTAAAGCGATTCATTATTTTAATTTAATTTAATTTTTTAATTTCATTCATTTTATGTACTATTAGAATGAGTATTTTGGGTAGTTTCATAAATTTTAGACGCATAATGTACAGGATATGTATAGTAAGATTTATATAATAGTAAGAGTATAATGAGGTTTTGAGAGCACATTTTCAGACTGTTTTCTTTGTAGAATGCAATTTTTAAGTAATGAAGAATCGTAATAATAATAATCTTGACTTAACTAACATCTTAACCATTTTTTATCCACCAACCATTCTTGGCAGTTTTAATTCATCTTATAAATGTAATTAATTACTATATAAAAGATGTCTTCACTACCAATTTATTCACCTCTTTTAGCAATCATTTATTATTAACAGTTGACTTCTGTCAAAATTCTTTTTATAACATTATAAAATTTCAACACCTTTGATTTTTTCCTCTCAGCAGCTTGAGTTTTTGCTATCTGGTATTTCAACAGTTTCAGTCTTTGTTAGATCGGATTTATATCAAAGGCGTACAACTTTATCAAGATAAGCTTAATCCAATTTTTTAAAATTGCTTTGACAAAGAATTGATTTTGTGCCTTATTAACGCTTTGTTTTTCAATAAATTCTCTCTTCTCAACAAACAATTTACAAAAAAATATGTAATATATATTTTTTTTCAATTTTTATCATAAATAATGACGGTAAAATGTGGAGCTAAGAGTCTTATCAACTCAGATAACATAATTTTGCCATATAATTTGTTCATTTTTGCATTAAAATAAAAATGTATTTTTAACCATATTATAAACATGTCAAATACAAAATACTATTTCTTTTAATTGTAAATATTTAGTTTTTATTCAAGAAATACGGTTTCAATTAAAATCTGCATAACATTCACTTTCGAAACAGCGTAAAGATGCATTCTAAATGCTTAAGTTTATAAATCTTTTATTGTATAACTATATATAATTAATTAAAAACAATCTAAAAAGTAAGTTGCTTATTTATTTTTAATATTTTAACTTAAATTGGAGTATTTATAATGTGCAAAAAATGATATAATGTATTTCATAAACTAGTAAATATAGTTTATAAATTACGTTTTTTATCAAAGAATAAATTAGTTTTACTGAATGAAATATTTAAATAAATATTCATAAAGTATTTTTATTACAAATTCCACACATACATGGCACATTTTACAGCCTAGTAAATTTTTATTTTTATGCATACATTTGCTTTTGTTTTTCTAAAATACTAAATGAAAAGTTATAGGATGTTTTACATGTATGTTATCAATGAGCAATATTTTAGGAATAACGTAATACACGGGCATGTATTATATTCAAATAGCGTAAAAAATTATGGTTTTTAGATCTGTTCTCACACATCGAAAATAGTGATGCAAGAAAGAAATGTATTAAAATTATGAAATTTTACAACTGAGTAACTTTAGGTATATTTGCTCTTACAAATGTA
This sequence comes from Latrodectus elegans, assembly GCA_030067965.1. Taxonomy (NCBI): domain Eukaryota; kingdom Metazoa; phylum Arthropoda; class Arachnida; order Araneae; family Theridiidae; genus Latrodectus; species Latrodectus elegans. The sequence continues at coordinate 98,009,416 of CM057819.1, forward strand.
GCATCATTAATTAAAAGTTAAGAAATATGACTTGCCCTATCATTCAATAAATATTTGGACACCTGAGATAAAAATGATAAATACAATTTATTCAACAGTTGATAGAACCTCCACGTGAAACACTTGCAACCTTAACCCTCAGGGGTATACTTTTCTTACGTGTTTGGAGTATGGACAGTATTTACTTCTACTCAATTTGGAGACGACATATAAGCTCTTTCATTGATTTTGGATGGTTGCTGCACCCCTTAATTCTAGGATTCAACTCATTTCAGAGGTGTTCCATAAGATTTAAGTCTGGACTCTGTGCAGGCCAGTCTAATTGGTTCTCCCCAGTGATATGATTGCAATAAAATGGTTTACGTCGCAACAACACAAATGGCGTTGTCAAACAATGATCTAACCCATAAAATTGCCACAGTGTAAGAAGCCCTGTGTTGTCTAAAATAGTGAAATAGAATGTGGTGTTAAACCTACCATGAATTGGAATCAAGGGTAGCAGTCCATAACCCAAGAAGCATCCCCAAGACCAGAATTCCAGTTCAACTGAAATTTACAGTAGGCAGAATGCATTCTGGGAAAAGGAGTTCTCCAAGCATACAAGAATGCAGACTCTGCCATACGACTAACTAATACACATTTGGTAATATGTGATTGCTTTCTGATTGAAGAAATATGAAGCGAAATCTTCTGACTGCGAAATCTTGAACTATTTTTTTCTTATTCATTCAAATACCCATTTCTTCAATATGTTTTAAGCAATTTTATGGCTTTCTGAGGAATTTTTTCTCCTGTTGGCAACTTTGAAATAGGATCGCTTAATTCTGATAACCCTGTACTACAATTAAATGGCATTGCAAAAAATATGATATTTTTAATATATGCATATTTAATGAAAGACATATTACATAATACTGTACATCATTTATGTATACATAGTCCTAACGTATGCTTATTAAATATTTAAATGTTTCACATTATTTAAAACTTCTCAATACTAACAATAAAATATTATAACGAAGAAATAATTTAATAAATATATAAATACTATACTTTTTATTTATTTGGAATTTTAAATATTTTTAAAAATTAATGAAACAGAAGTATGTTGTGTATGTAAGGGCATGTTAGTTAATATATTTATATTGTTATCTCATCTGTGGTTTGAATATATGTGTCAGAAGGCTGTTAACCATTTAAAGTTCATTAAAATAAGTTATTTGAGGTGGAAATCAAACAAAATGTATATCTAAATTTGTTTTAAACAGATTATATTTTTAATGTCAAAGGTCAATGTTTCGTCAAGAATTATCTTTACTAAACGCCCTGTATCCTACTCTTGGAATCAATTCCCACATTTATGCTATTTGGTTTTACTTTTAAGGGTATTCTTAAATCTTTTCATTTTGCTATAATCTATTCACTGTAAATAAAACCAAAAATATTTTTTTACATTTACAAAAATTAAAATCAATTGTAATTTTTATATAGTAATGAAACTTAAATGTTAGATATATAACCCATATAAGAAAATATATATATATATATTCTTATATGGGTCTTACATATATATATATATCTTACATGTGCGTGTGTGTGTGTGTGCGTGTGTGTGTGTGTGCGTGTGTGTGTGTGTGTGTGTGCGTGTGTGTGTGTGTGTGCGTGTGTGTGTGTGTGTGTGCGTGTGTGTGTGTGTGTGTGTGTGTGTGTGTGTGTGTGTGTGTGTGTGTGTGTGTGTGTGTGTGTGTGTGTGTGTGTGTGCGTGTGTGTGTGTGTGCGTGTGTGTGTGTTTGTGTGTGTGTGTGTGTGTGTGTGTGTGTGTGTGTGTGTGTGTGTGTGTGTGTGTGTGTGTGTGTGTGTGTGTGTGTGTGTGTGTGTGTGTGTGTGTGTGTAAGAAAATTACCAAATCTCTTATTTACATCTTATTATTGCTTATATGTTTCACAACAGTTTATATAAAATAATTCAAGTAGTGAAATTTGCTATTTTTTTTAAACTGATTTAACGTATTAATGAGAAGTACTTTTAAATTATTGAGAAATATTCGATTAAGCAGTAAAATGCATATTTGGACTATAATAAACAAATCAATATCTATCATCTAAAATACCTTTTTTTCTAGAAAAGATGTTTTATTTTTGACAAAGTGAGAAATAAATCATGGAAATTGCATATAAGCTTGAAATTTCCCTATTTCGTGCAAGACATTTTCATTTCCTTCTCACTTATTTTACCAGGATATCGGCTAACTGTATCTATTATGAACGTAATTATTTTCCGGCACTTATGTACATAAATTATTCTTAATATATTACCTTTCTTGGGCGAATGTATTCCATCGCTTAAATCATTTACTTAAGAAATTTTCTGCAACGTCAGCTAAATGGATGCAGCAACTTTGTACTTGCAATAGTAATTGATTAGATAATTTATGTCCCAAGGGAACTTATGAGGAATAAAATGTAAATACTCAATTTAATATTTATTACGAAATTATACTATTCCCTCGGTAAAATTTGCAATTCTTCCTAGCCCCATCGATTTCTTTCAATGACGAAACAAATAAGAAGTTGTAGTATTGTGACAATATTTCAATTCCTGAATCTTGAATTCGATAGGTTGCAGCATAAAGGCAAAATACGTTATTTAATAAAAGAATATTGAGAAAATTGAAAAAAAGTATTTGAATCTAATCAAAACTTGCATACTAGCCGAGGTAATGTCAAAAATCAGTTTGAAGAGCTGTTTCTTACTTGAAATTTTATTTTGTGATTTTTTCATCCAATGCAGAACTCACTGCAGATTAAAGAAAACTATTAGTAGTGTGCTTATTTTGCTTGTACTATATGTGTTTACAGAGCATTTTTTTCTCTTTTGCATTGAAATGTTTCATGGAAGTGTTCCTTGGCAAGAATTAATTATCACGAATTTGTGTTTATCTTTCAGTGTTTGCTCATGGCTATCAATAAAATTTCGACAGAAAAAGATAATCAAACTACTAAGATATCTTGTATGTGTTTATGGATATATAAATAAGAAGAGATACATGGCTATCACGATTATGATATACTTTATTCTTTTTTTACAAGCATTTCTCACCCTTTGTTACTTTAAAGAAGAGCCAATAAATGTGATGTATTTTACTTTTGGATACAGTTTTGACAATAAAATGGAAACTGTAGTTTTGTACATCAAATTTTTATTGTTAAGTTATGCTTATCCTACATCGGCGTGTATAACCACTTTGCTGTATTGTCGTACGTGCAACATATTCTGTCATAATATTAATTTATTGACTGACTTTCTTGATAATTGTCCACCAGAAGCTTTAAATTATCATGAACAAATGAAATTGCTTGGAGAAAAAGTAAAAATTGTTGACAACTTGATCAAAATGCAAAAATTGTTTTCATTTCCAATATTTTTTGTTTATGTTGCGAATTTCTGGGCATTCTTTTGTGTGGTCGGTTTATTTGCAATGTATGACATGAAACAGGTCAATACTTTCGTAATGGCTTTGCTTATATACACTTTATTGTTAGCATTTATGGTTTTATTTGCAATAACATGGGCAGGAAGTCAAGTGGAAATTGACATGAGTAATTTCATGACGACTTTTTGGAGGAAACTTGAGAAAAGATCATTCCTTGGACTGAGTTCGAAGAAAATTGGATTTGATGAACTTCTAACGGACAAGATTCATATCACTTTATCTGCATGCAACTTAATTTTTTTCAAAAGAAGTCTAATACTAACAGTCATCGGTACAGTTCTGACTTATAGCTTGTTATTAATGAACGATAAATAAACTGTACGTGATAATCTATCTCTTATTGAACTGTATTTACTAGAAATGTGTAAGTGTTTACTAGAAATGTGCATCTCTCTTTCTCTCTCTCTAGCTCTCTCTATCTCTCACTCTCTCTTTCTCTCTCTCACTCTCTTTCTCTCTCTCACTCTCTTTCTCTCTCTCACTCTATCTCTTTCTCTCTCTCTCACTCTCTATCTCTTTCTCTCTCTCTCACTCTCTATATCTTTCTCTCTCTCTCACTCTCTATCTCTTTCTCTCTCTCTCACTCTCTATCTCTTTCTCTCTCTCTCTCTCACTCTCTCTCTCTCTTTCACTCTCTCTCTCTCTCACACACTCTCTCACTGTTGTATATTACGAAAAGAGAGATAAAATTTAAGAACAACAGAACTTTTTCATTCCTACAATAAAACAGATATGAAATATTTACTTAGTAAATATTTAGAAAGATAATAAGAAACTTTTTTGTTAAATAGTAAAAGTTTTTAAGAAGAAAAAGGTTATTAAAAATTTTAATATAAATTTTTATTTTCTTACGGAAAACTTGAAAATAAATTTTGAGAAATTGTAAAAATGATGGTTAAAATGCATCGCGTGATGATTTCCAACAACTGAAAATGTTACAATATCAACAAATTAAATATTTGCGATTTTAAGTCAAAGGAAGATTTGATAAAAAAATTGCTCTATTATGCAAAATAAATGTAAAACTTTATGTTAGTTTAAATAAGAACATTTTTACTTTACTTTTACTGAAAGTTGTCAAAACACACAACTCTAAATACTATAAAAAAAAAAGTAACAGCATACATAAAACTCTGTCCTACATTAGTGAACTTTTTTTGTCTTGTGCCAGCTTGGCTGACAATAAGGGGTGCGATGCTCCACTTTTTCATATTGAACCATATTTGGTGTGGAGTCCGACTGTTTCAGTACACACATGCCATAGGGACCAATTTATAGGGTAGGTAACCATTCACATCTCATTCATACACAGAAAGGACAAAGACAGGACAGAGAGAGAGAAAATACATCCATGCCCGAACCGGGATTCGAACCCAGGACCTCCCTATCCGCAGTCAGGAACTCTAACCACTAGACAGGGCGATCGGCCTTAGTGAACTTAAATTGATGATTTGCAAAATTTATATTATTGAGTCAGAACTTAGTAACTAATTGCTGCAAATTATTACTTAAAAAATAATGGAGAAAAACTCCAAGTGAGAAATTAAAAGTAAATAAAATGAATTAAAATATTGTAAATCACAAGTAATTAAAAAAAATAAAGTTTGCAATTATGATAGGTTATCTTTTTATGGTTGTTATATCATAATGTTTATTATGCAAATCATTTTCATATTTATAAGCTTTTTCGTAGAAAAAATCTACAAATGCTAGAAATGTTTTATAATATTATTTAATTTTTCAAAAAATATTCAACGTTGCTTTGCATTCATTATTGTAAATTATTAAATTAAAAATATTGCGAACCATTGAATGCTTATACTTTACAATCATATAAACTATAAAAATACAGAATCAAACAAAATAAAGTGACTTTATTATTATGATATGATAAAATCATTAAATATTTTATAGCAAACATATATAAATATCAATAGCAATTGATAATTGTATTATTTTGTAGAAAAAAAAACATATATAGGGTATATAAAATTCAAACCATGTCTTTAAGCAAATTTGTTTCTATAAGTTTTTAAAACTATTCATTTAAAAATTGGAAAAAGTAGTTGATTTATAGATATTTTTTTCATGTGTGTACGAAGTAATAATTAATGTTATAATTATTTAGGACCAATTATAATTTTTGTCAAAATCATTCAAACAAATTTAAAAAGTAGAAAGTTTTCACATAAAATATGGTTATCGTCAAAACTTTAAAACTTTACAAAATTATTGGCATGGGCTCAAATATTTTCTTTCATACTTCTATTTACTGCTCAAACATCTTAAGATAAAGTTCTTCATGTGGCTACATTTTACTTTTGTAACAAGCATTCACAGCAGACAACAACTCGAAAAAAATCTGTTATTACATTTCATGAGAGAAAGTTTTGGCCTTAAAAAGTTATATATATATATAATCACATTATTCTCAAAATAATATCTTGTTTTATGTCACAGCAAGTTCTGAGTTCCGGCAGCTCTAACTCTTCTTTATGATTTGATCTGGTTTATTAAATTATCTGAAGACTTCTGAAATTTTAAGTAAATTCTTAACTAAGAAATCTATATACAAACTCTTGGCCAAAGCAATTTTATTCTATACTCCAACAAATTCTGATGTCTGTCGCTGTCATTTCTATTTATAACCAACTCTGCTTGATGAAATTATCTTAAAATGAGATATAACTCTTTTTTTTCTCTAGTGTAGACAGATTACTTATTATATAATTCTATGTAAAATAGGGGTTTAAGAAAAAAAAATTTAAATATACATTCAGCAAACTAATGTATTATTGAGGTTAATGAATAGCTTCTATTTTCCATACTAGAAAAAAACATTTAAATTTCTATCATATCATAAATTTGTCTCCTATTTTAAGACGCCTTTAATACATTAACATAATTAACAATATTAATAATTTTTGCCTAACACTGTGTATTTAAATATAATCCCTCTTAATCTTTACTCCTTTTTATATTAAAATATTTGTTCAACTTTGTTTGGAAATAATTAAATGTGTGTACGTGTGTGTGTGTGTGTGTGTGTGTGTGTGTGTGTGTGTGTGTGTGTGTGTGTGTGTGTGTGTGTGTGTGTGTGTGTGTGTGTGTGTGTGTGTGTGTGTGTGTGTGTGTGTGTGTGTGTGTGTGTGTGTGTGTGTGTGTGTGTGTGTGTGTGTGTGTGTGTGTGTGTGTGTGTGTGTGTGTGTGTGTGTGTGTGTGTGTGTGTGTGTGTGTGTGTGTGTGTGTGTGTGTGTGTGTGTGTGTGTGTGTGTGTGTGTGTGTGTGTGTGTGTGTGTGTGTGTGTGTGTGTGTGTGTGTGTGTGTGTGTGTGTGTGTGTGTGTGTGTGTGTGTGTGTGTGTGTGTGTGTGTGTGTGTGTGTGTGTGTGTGTGTGTGTGTGTGTGTGTGTGTGTGTGTGTGTGTGTGTGTGTGTGTGTGTGTGTGTGTGTGTGTGTGTGTGTGTGTGTGTGTGTGTGTGTGTGTGTGTGTGTGTGTGTGTGTGTGTGTGTGTGTGTGTGTGTGTGTGTGTGTGTGTGTGTGTGTGTGTGTGTGTGTGTGTGTGTGTGTGTGTGTGTGTGTGTGTGTGTGTGTGTGTGTGTGTGTGTGTGTGTGTGTGTGTGTGTGTGTGTGTGTGCACATGTTAAAAGAATGAGTTATGCTTCCAATTCATTAAAGTAATTCCCGCATTGTGAAAATAAAATAACAATTCAATCATTGTACCAACTAATTTAAAAGATTACAGTTATTTAACTTGAAATTATTTCACTCCATTCATTAAATTATTATTCTGAATGAATGGAAACAGAAAATCGTGTTTCTTTAACATACTGGTAATTTATCATAATTATCTAAAATAATTTTTCGTTTTATTTCTAACTGCATCATTTCATACAAAAATTACATTGAACTACAGTATATTAAAATATTTCTTTATAAGTAAACCTCTGCTACCTGTACTTTTATATGTGAGGGAAAAATATAAATGTATTCTTAACGATTATAAAATTTAGACCAGAATTCCAATTAAAGGTAATTTTCCAATAAAAGGCAAAGTTAAAAGTAATTACTTAGAATTTTTTTCATTTAAAGTAGCTTCAGTTTAATTTAAAACTAAAAAATGCTATTTTTAAACCTCTGTTTACATATTTCTTACAATTAAAATTAAAATATTATGCGTCAAAATGGTATTAAATATATTGTAAAACACAATTCCTTAATCGATTATTTTAGAAGTTTGTATTAGTATTTTAGATATATACACCACAGTTTAAGTGCTTCTATTCTTTTGAATTTTCTCTAGCTTGCAGCTCATAACAAAAATATTTGAATGAGTAATAAAATTTTTCTACATTTACAAAAAATTTTAAAATTAGTTACATACATCACATGTAAATTATTTAATTTTTTGACTGGATGTTATGCATATTTTGAATAAAACTTTTACATGAGAAATAGTTTTATATTATGTGCTAATGTATTGTACTTTGTGTACATGAGATTGTATTATGTAATACAATACATAATGTATTGTATTATGTACTAATGTATTGCATTATGTGCTACATGAGATATAGTTTTGTATAAAATGCTTTTAATTTACTTATATTAATATAAGCTCAACGTATTTTACTTAGTTTAAAAATAGTTATAACATTCTGTTTTTAAATGAAGCGACAAATAATTTATTTCTATAATGTAACAAGAATTAACATTTCAAAATGTATATCACGTCTGGCACATCACATATGATATGTATGTAGGTCTAATATAAAATCATCATACGTAAATTATATATATATATATATATATATATATATATATATAACCAAAAATACAATACCAAAATATACATATATATATAACCAAAAATACAATGCCAAAAAATACCATTTTTGGAATCCGTGCATTTCCAAAAGAATGTTTATATTGCATAGCTGACCATCTCCCTTCTCATGAAGACGAGACGTGGTCCTATAATATTCGCATACAGACAAAACATCTGCTTTTAATATCGTTAATTTTCATTTTATATTTTTATTCATTACATAATATTTTAATGTTAACATAATTAACAATATTAATAATTTTTGCCTAACACTGTGTATTTAAATATAATCCCTCTTAATCTTTACTCCTTTTTATATTAAAATATTTGTTCAACTTTGGAAATAATTAAATGTGTGTGTGTGTGTGTGTGTGTGTGTGTGTGTGTGTGTGTGTGTGTGTGTGTGTGTGTGTGTGTGTGTGTGTGTGTGTGTGTGTGCATGTTAAAAGAATGAGTTATGCTTCCAATTCATTAAAATAATTCCTGCATTGTGGAAATAAAATAACAATTCAATCATTGTACCAACTAATTTAAAAGATTACAGTTATTTAACTTGAAATTATTTCACTCCATTCATTAAATTATTATTCTGAATGAATGGAAACAGAAAATCGTGTTTCTTTAACATACTGGTAATTTATCATAATTATCTAAAATAATTTTTCGTTTTATTTCTAACTGCATCATTTCATACAAAAATTACATTGAACTACAGTATATTAAAATATTTCTTTATAAGTACACCTCTGCTACCTGTACTTTTATATGTGAGGGAAAAATATAAATGTATTCTTAACGATTATAAATTTTAGACCAGAATTCCAATTAAAGGTAATTTTAAAATAAAAGGCAAAGTTAAAAGTAATTACTTAGAATTTTTTTTCATTTAAAGTAGCTTCAGTTTAATTTAAAACTAAAAAATGCTATTTTTAAACCTCTGTTTACATATTTCTTACAATAAAAATTAAAATATTATGCGTCAAAATGGTATTAAATATATTGTAAAACACAATTCCTTAATCGATTATATTAGAAGTTTGTATTAGTATTTTAGATACATACACCACAGAGAGAGTTTAAGTGCTTCTATTCTTTTGAATTTTCTCTAGCTTGCAGCTCATAACAAAAATATTTGAATGAGTAATAAAATATTTCTATATTTACAAAAAATTTTAAAATTAGTTACATACATCACATGTAAATTATTTAATTTTTTGACTGGATGTTATGCATATTTTGAATAAAACTTTTACAGGAGAAATAGTTTTGTATTATGTGCTAATGTATTGTACTTTGTGTATATGAGATTGTATTATGTAATACAATACATAATGTATTGTATTATGTACTAATGTATTGCATTATGTGCTACATGAGAAATAGTTTTGTATAAAATGCCTTTAATTTACTTATATTAATATAAGCTCAACGTATTTTACTTAGTTTAAAAATAGTTATAACATTCTGTTTTTAAATGAAGCGACAAATAATTTATTTCTATAATGTAACAAGAATTAACATTTCAAAATGTGTATCACGTCTGGCACATCACATATGATGTGGATGTAGGTCTAATATAAAATCATCATACGTAAATTATATATATATATATATATATATATATATATATATATATAACAACCTTTATATATATATATATATATATATATAACCAAAAATACAATACCAAAAAATACCATTTTTGTCCTCCGTGCATTTCCGAAAGAATGTTTATATTGCATAGCTGACCATCTCCCTTCTGATGAAGACGAGACGTGGTCCTATAATATTCGCATTCAGACAAAACATCTGCGTTTAATATCGTTAATTTTCATTTTATATTTTTATTCATTACATAATATTTTTCCTGATATCTCTTTATTGCACATCCAATTTCTTAAAGCACTAGCCATATACAATTTATGTAATGTTTTTTCTTTTGATCGAGTTGCTAAAACAATTCCAAGAAATCTTTCCTTTAATTACTTCACATCCAGAAAACAAATTCCAAAAAATTTTTTATTCATCTCTATTTTATAATAATTCACTTTTTTTTAACATATACTTGCTATCACTGTATTTTTTCTATTAGCTTAAAATAATTTTAACATTTCCATTTTTTTGTTACATTTTAACATAATAATAATAGTATTGAATAATATTTCGAATTTATATTATCAATTGTGTAGACTTTTTCATACGATATTGCTTTCCATAGATTGCCAATTAATCCAAACAAAAAGATTTTATTAAATAAAATGCACACTGTTTGATTTTATTTGACTGAAATGAAATAAATTAGTATTTCAGATTACTTTTACAACATTATTAATTTTATCACTATAAAAGATACCGTTGTAATTTATATGTATCTACTAAATCTGTGTACAAAAGAAGGAAATCAAAATAAAAGTTATTATTAAGTGCAAAATGTATTACAAGAATCATTTTTATAGCTCAGTTAACTTTAAGAGAAAAGAGTAATAAAAAAAATAATAATACACACGATTCCGGCCTGTTCCAATTGTTTATATTGGGAAATATGGCCAACATTTAAACACTCTGAACATTATTATATATTTACCAAAATTGGAAGATGAATTAAAACTAGTTTAGATAAAACGGCTATTAGAAACATTATGCATATACATTAACTATTTTATAGGCGAATAGAAAAAGTTATTTTTCGTGAAAATGCCGATTTCGAAAAATATCGCCTACTACTTAAGAAGAATGTGAATATATCAATATTAATTTTATTACATTAATATTGATATATTCACAAAGTCATTAACTTGCAAGAAATCATGTTTGACAATAAATTAAACATTTGGTAAGTGTTTCAGTAACCAGGCCACTTCCTACGCGCTTGCGCAAAGCAAACGTAAACTATATTCTCATTAACTGAGAAATACATTAATCCATCATACTGACATTTTATTTAGGAAGTTTAAAGAAACTTAAAAAGAAAAATTAAAAAAAAAAAAAAAAAAAACATTTATGTTCCAAGTTAACAGTAAAAGATAAAAAAAAATTATACTCTGCTGATTACCCCAATTGAAACCCCGAAAAAGACGGAATATCGAAACAAAATTTATTTTGTAGATAACATGCTGACCACGAATCAAATGATTAAATTTATAGGATTCTGTGAAATGTGGTTCCTGCCAAAATCAGTTGCCAGAGTAACCGCCATTGTTGGAGATCACCGCTGCATCACGCTTCGGCATTGATTCGAAGAGACTTTGGATGTGTTTGGGGGGACAGCAGATCAAGCAGCTCCCATACATTGCCAAAGTTTATCTGGTGTGGCAGCTGGTGAAGAAATCTGGGTCAATCGTTGAGCAACCATGGATAACATGTTTTCTATCGATGAAAGATCCGGAACGCGGGTCGGCCGAGGAAATAATTCAATCAATGAAAAATCTTTGGACAATGCGTCCCACGTATGGTCGCACATTATCCTGTTGAAATATGGCTGTGGGCAAGCATTGAAGGTAAGGAAGGACAACTGACTCCAACACCTCGAAGATGTAACGCTGGCTGTTTAAAGTACCTGCAATGTGTACTTGAGAAGAGCGAGAGTGATACCGAATACCCCCTATGCCATAATACCCGGTGCAGGACCAGTGTGGTTGTGCATAACGCAGCTGTTTAGCATTTCTCTCTACGGTGTATCCAGACTCGAATGCGACCATCGTGGTCCTGTAGACAGAAACGTGACACATCAGTAAAAAAAAATATCATTCTATCGGCCATCCACATCCTTCTTTCATTGGCGGATGTCTGTGGCTCTGCGTCAGGGGTAGACGAACCAATAGAGACCTTACGGATAGACCACTCTGTTGTAAACGACGTCAAACGATACGCGCAGACACTGGATGATCGAACACGTTGATTCGCCGTATCATCTTGTATTCTACGATCATATATCCCCATTACAGTTGTCTGCTTTCGTCCAACAAGACTACCGGTTTCCCTGAAAGATAATCCACGATCTCGCGATAGGCCACTATCCTTCCTCTGTTGAACTCGGATACTTAATCAAAAATGATCGCTGTTTTCTAAGAGGCATAATTGATAGTTTTTATGAAAAAAAGCACAAGAAAAACACAATTGCTGAACTTTAAATAGTCCAACTCAACAAGTCTTTAATAGAGCTTTGAAGTGGCGCTACAGGTACGTTTGAACTGCGTCTGAGCTGAAATTCTAATGATTTGCATACCTCACCTCCGCTAATGTATGTTGTAAATTTCATATTATTTGCATGTTTCCTTCAGGCTGTTGCATTTACGGTGGCCAGCAGTGCAAAATGATGAAGATCAAAACTGTTTTTCATTATGTCACATCATGAGCCTTCAAATGTTCATGACGATTATTTCTAAATCGTCAACAGATTCTAAAAATGACTCTAAGACATGTTTATCTTCATAGTACTAGCTCATGAAGAGAGAAGGAATTATAGTTCTTTTTTTTATACAATGTAAAAATTTTGCACACAAGATTTGTACTATATTATAACAGTATATTTAATTTTTAGTAGTTTGGATAATTAGTAAAATTTAGATTTATTACTTGCTTAGTTGCATAAAATAAATGCAATAAACCTACATTTATTTGATGTGCTTGTTTGTTTTATATTATTATTTTTGTTTAACATACTTAAGGGATTATATTTTGGATAATCTATGATTTAAACATTACATTATAAAGTAAGTAAATTAAAATTTATCCGATGATAAAATAATTTCCTCAAATATAATATATATATATATATATATATATATATATATATATATATATATATATATATATATATATATATATATATATATATATATATATACAATTTAAAAATATCCTTTCTAGAAACATTTATTTTACATTTAAAAATAGTATTTAAATTAAAGTTTATAGATGAAAGTTTTGAAAGAAATTTTACAAAAGTGTGTAATAATTGTTTCGTTTTGCAGTGAAAAGTTTAACTAAAAAACGAGGTCTTCAGAAGGTAATCAATCGAAAAACAATTATCTTGCTGATTATTCAATTTCTGGATACATTATTTTCCTTTTCCTCACAGGACATTTTTTTTAAATCTTATAACTTTATCTTTTGTATGTGGGAAAGAAATATTTTTAATAAGAAAGGAAATTCATTTCTAATCATGTATAAGTGAATGGAATTTTTCCGTAATGTAATTGATGGCTGAATGATTTGACTGAATCCAAAGCTGCTTAATAATTGGGTTGTTAAATTTTCGATATATTTATCAAAAAAATAGTGAAAACAAATTTATTTTTCATAAAAATTTTAATACAAATCATTTAAAGTTAACATGAGAAATTATAATAAATAATTAAAGTGGAAAGTTGCAGATCAAAACAATAAATAAATTAAAATAACTTTATGAAGGAAATTTTTAAATTTTCAAGTAAACGAATTAATTTAAACTAAATCTGTCTACTGAATATGAATTTTTAAAAATATTCATGCTTTTCTTTCTAAAATAGAAGAATAAAAAGCATGTGAGCACGGATTCTTATATTGATATGCTTCATTTGTTTTAGAGAACATGTAAATTAAAATTTTTCTATGTAATAGTCTTTAAAGTCGCTTAAAAAATACATTATAAAAATATTTAGCAATAAAAGTTATCTTTAAATCTTTTAATAAATAATTGATTGATAGTTTAAATAAAAGTTATCTTTAAATTTTTTAATAAATAATTGTTTGATAGTTTATCTTTTAATAAATAATGGATTGAAAGTTTTATAGATGTGTGCATTAAGAGCTTTTCAAATATTGGAAATCTTTAAAGAGGTAGTAGGTTTTTTCTTCAGTTACAGTAAACAAAGCCCAATCTTATAGAAAAGTAGAAAAAATGAAAGGAAATTGCAGATGTTATAATAGAATTAGGTGCCCTCTTAGTAAGGAAATTTTCATAAAGATAAATGTGTGTGTGTGTGCGCGCGCGCACGCACAAGAATATTCTCCCACATTTAATTGTGTTTACATTAAATTATATTTGTGTGTGTATTTATCAAATCTTTTTGTTATAACAAGGTTTAAATATTATCATCCAAGTGAGAATTTTAACTCCTAAATCAATAAAATAATAAAAATGCACTGTTTTGAATTTATTAAATTCACCATTCCCTTATAAAGTTATATTTAAAGCAGCAAACGTCTCACAATGAAAATGAAATGATTAGAAAAACGACAAATTTCAAGAAAAAAAATATAATTTTTTTCTCTACTCAACTAGTATTAAAAGCTATTCAATCATTTTGCTTCAGAAAAATTAATTTTACATTTGTTTCATAAAATGAATAAAACTTCAAACCCAATTAAAGAGTAAAAATAATGTTACATTTTATAAGTACGTTATTTACATGAATCAAAATTTTTAAAAATTCTAGATCTTTTTATTTAATCGCTACCCTGAGATGTTGTTTATAAATGGCAATGAGCCCAAAAAAGGTGATATCAGACATTTAAAGGAACGAATATTGCCACAAGCCATGATTTTATTAAGTCACATTTAATCAATGAAAATTTCAAAGATATTTATGAAGAATATAACATCAAAAGGATTGTTTTTTATAAAGAAGCAAAATTATATATGTAAATAGAAAAAGCAAATGAGAGACATTATATTCATTCTATATAAAAAAAAATTTCTGACATCTGCGCAACTTGGGGCATTGAAAGCATATAAACGAAAAGGAAGAGGGAAAAAGTAACTAAATTATTTATTGTTGGCTACTGAGACAGTCAAAGAAGCATAGTATAAGTGCTCTAACTGACATAACCCCTTTCATAACTAGGTTGAAACTTGAGCCAAAACTAGTCTGAAAGAGAAATTAATTGTATTTTTATACATTATGATTAATGCAAATGAACTCAACTAAAAACATTAAAAACAATTGAAATTGTCCACGTTTTTTTTATTTACGTTACTACATAAATTATACTCATTAAAATGCTTTTAAAAGTTTTCATTTGTTTTAATCCGTCCACAATTGCAAAGATTTATGCAATAAGTTCACAGCAAACTAATTTCAAATGGAATTTTCTAAGCCCTTCACAAAAGTGTGCTACGCAAGTTTCCTACATTGTGAACAATGATAATTATTAAACCAATAAGATGGATACGATAATGAGATTACGTCCTAACTTAACTCATCTCTTATAGACAAGTCCATAAGTTACGAATAATCCAGAAGCTCATGAAAATGGAACACGAAAAGAGAAATGTCATTTGTAGAAATACCACTCACATATTCAAACATTCTATGGAAATAACATACATACATAGAAGATGAGAGTGGACACCGTACTGTACCATTCGATTATCAGGTTTAGTCCACTCATCACTATCGAGAGCAAGCAGCACCCTCCAGGGGTCAGAAGGTCGACCCCAACCTGTGTCTTCACCCAGCATGCAGTTGAGAATGAAAAATTTATAATGATAACTACCCATTAAGCTTTGTATTGGTTCACGCAGTGCCCAATACATTACAGTTCGGTTACAGACAGGGATGACAACATAAGGATGGATGATTGAAATTGATAAAAGAGTTTTAAAAGGAATATTAAAAAGTATAAGTAAATAAGACAATAAAAAAGTTATGTACAAATGGAGAATATAACTATTTTGTAGCTACAAAGCCCTTAATTCTGTGATTGGTAGGGAAATTATAATCATTTCAATAGTGAAGTTCCTAACTAAAAGTTCAAGTTTGTTGAAACATAGGGGGTTAAAAGTCTGAATCTGATGAATCATCTATGGAGCTAGAGCAAAGAAGACTCCTGTATTGCACAGATCGAGACCATTTTTTGTGGAGAGCTTAGCGATTAAAGTTAATTTTTTCTTCTGGAAAGCTGAGCAAAGATAGAATCGAAGAAAATCCGTGCTGTTAAGGTTTTGAGGGCATCTGAGATGATACTGGACTATGTAGGTGCATTCTGTGATATAATGGAAAAAATTGCTTTCTTTACAGCAGAGACAGAAAGATGAAGACGTTTTATTTATTTTTTTAAAGTTGGGAATTTACTATGTTCTGTTACGAAGTAATTTATATACAGGTTATTCAGAAGGCGTGTTAAGAGACTTCAGGAATTATTTTGTTAGTTGTTCTTACCTGGTGGGCTATTGTCCATGAGGTTTGCCTTGAGGCTAATTTTTGAGATTTAAGGTTGTTGTTCATGGAGACTTGGCGAGGTGATATTGATTATTTTTTGGAAGTTTGGTTGATTCTTTTGCAGCTGCGTCCGCAAACTCATTACCTTGGATGCCTATGTGAGCTCTGGTCTATATGAGGGTAAATTTATATGAATTTGTTGCATTGGTTATTAGTAATTTAATTAGTTGAATAAGATGGAGCGATGTGAGGAGTCGTTGATAAATAGAAAAGTAGATTGACTGTCGAACCAGATTGTTACTTGTTGTTTAAAGCATGCTTTATGACTTCAAGGATGGTGAGAGCCTCAACTTGGAACACCGTATTCCGGAGATTTAGTAAGAATTTATTTGTCATGATGATGCTATCATTGATTAGTAAAACAAAAGCTACTACAGTTGATTCGTCCATTTCTGGCCAGTCTGTATAGTATTTGGGGTGGTTGGGAGTTGGCTGTAAGATTGAGTTTTTGTTGATTATAACTGTGACTCCTATATTACGTTTACCTGTGTGAATCAGAACTTTATGAGCCTTGCTCTATATTTGTTCTTGATGAAGAATTTCCCTATCAATGTGAACTGGTTCTCTAAGTCAGAGGATTGCGGTCTTTAAATCTTCATATTTAAGTTGGAGATGGAGTGGAGGAGTACCGGAGAGGATGGTGAGGCTGCTTGATGATATGTCCTTGTGACTTGGAGGGGGAAGAGACGTTGCAGACTGGAGAATAGTTTTATCTTTCGTGTTGTTAGGGGGAATGCCCAGAATGAAGCTACATAAAAGATGATCCATTGGATAATAATGGTGTTGTTGATTTTGAGGAATTTGTCTCAAAAGCCTCAGTCGCGGCCCATGATGCATCCTATTCTTTGGGAGATGGGGAGGACTTTTGTCTTTAAATTTTGAATGTGGTGTAAGAATGAGAGCTTATTGTCTGTTGTGAACCCTAGATAGTTGAGTGATTTGGTGTGCTTTAAGATGTTTCCATTCAACATTATTTTTGGGTTTGATTTTAGAGTCCTGGATTTTTTATGAATTATATTGCTTGTGACATTTATAGTGTGATAGTGAGCTGAAGAGCGTTACAAAGATTTGAGAAAGTCTGTAGGGATTCATTGCTGTGGTGTTTTAATTCTGCTTTGGTGTCTGCAAAAACTAATAATATGTGAGTGCTCCAGCCAGGTGTGAAACAACGTTGTGGAAGTAAATGGTCCAGAGAATCAATCCTCCTACTGATACTTCCGGAGCAATCGTTGATGGTTTTGTGTTGGTTCCACTGTCATGGATCACTAGAAGTTCTCTGTTGTCAAGAACGGTGAGGTGAGTTTTAAAGATGTAGGCTGGTGCTGCAGTTTTTGCTAGCTCAGCTTTAAGTCGAGGCCCATGCCATTGAGTCGAAGACTTTTGTTCTGTCTAGACATAGAAGCATGATATAGTGATCTTAGACTTGTCTTAGATTTTGGCTTTTGCTGTTCCATCGAGAGATTCGAGAGAAATCCAAATTTTCTGGCGTGAATGCAAATTTATCCTTTTATCAATTGCTTTGGGAAAGGGGAAGCTCGAGGCCAGAAAATAAAGAAGTTCAGCAGGAATTTGAGATAGGTGTAGTAAATAAATTTAACCCTCTTGTTATCCATGCTGTCTGGGTCTGGGGCTTTTGTGTTGTATAGATTCTTGAGATATTTGGCTCTATAATTGCGGAAGAAGGATCTGAGTTAGAATTTAGAATCGGATAGTCTTCTATGGTGTTTTGATTGATGAGGTTATCTTTTGGGAAGGAGAAAGTGAGCAGATTCTTAAAGATGGTGTTCGGGGTGTCATTGAATTGGCCGGTTGAATTAAGAGTTTCGAACTGGCTGGTAATAAATAGTTTATCTGTTGCAATGGTTAAGGTTCCGTTAGGGGAATCGATTTTGGAGCAGTAGTTTGGAACAGCATACGCGGATGGCTATAGCTAAGAAACTCAGAATCATATAGGTTGTAACAACAATACCAAGATGAAAGAAATGTCAGTGAACGTTACAGTACAGGTAGTCCCAAGTCACAACACCGAATGAAAACTAGTATTTGGCAGTAATAACCAAAAGACACAGGTGGAGGACAGCATTGGAGAAGTCGCTTTAGTTATCGTCAGTTACGGGTACATAGATTTCAAGGCAAACCTTTTACAGACATATAGAACAGTATTGTCTATATGTTCACAGGCCTGTCAGATATGTTCCGCTCACAGTTCACTGTCGCCAACGATTGGGTTGGAGTAGAGAAGATGCAATGTAAACACCGTCACAGTGAGCTTGTGTTGTGTTTTCCGAGAAGAGTCGATGTTTAGCTTGCAATCCGTTTCACGTCGTATATTCATACGGAGAACTCCAGAGAAATTAAACTACTCAAATAATTTTTCATGTATGTATGTATACCTATTAAAGGAACTTCTAGCAAAGATATAAATACTTGTGTTAAGATAACATTGTACTGAAAAATTCCTTTTTGAAGAAATTTTCTAGATAAAGTATTCTAATAAAATTTCTCTAGTCATTAATTGCTTATCCATTTTAAATAAACATCAAAATATAATTTAGTAAATTATTTTTCATTTTATAACGGCTATTTTATCTGAAAACATATTTAAAACTATATAAGTTTTCCAATAATTTAAGAAAAAGCAAATATCATCATTAAGTTTTCACATATTTTTACGCAAAAAAAGTTACCTATTTATTTTAATTTAATAATTTCATTGGATGAGCTCTCATTTTAAATATCTGTTATAGAATAATTGACTATATTATATATATATATATATATATATATATATATATATATATATATATATATATATATATATATATATATATAGAGAGACCTTATCATATTACAGTAATCTCCCTATAACACGATATTCTTACGACACCCTTTCATATTACGCGATTTTATGTCCTTCGTATAACACGTGTTTTGTTTTCCACCTTGTAACGCGTAGATTCCACACGTTACATTTCTGTTCTGCGAAATGTATTATGATTTGTACGGTTCACAATCAACTTCGCATACGTTTGCCCACTGTGTCAATTGTATTCGTATAAAATTAAATTTAACTATATTATTGAACTTTGAACTTTCTGCTAAAAAAAAGATGTCTGTGTAATGTTATTTCAGATAGCTCCTACATTGAATAAACATGTAATAAAACTGTTAGAATTATGTGATTTATTTGAAATTAGCTATTTTTTAAATACATTTTTATAAGTTTTTTATTTAAAATTTTCTTAATTTGACTTTAATAAAACGCTCACATTTGGTTCATAACATATTTACTCCTTAATATTCGATTTGAATCCCCTTTAACGAAAAAAGTTAAATGTGAAGTTTGTACATAACGCGTTATACGAGGTCTTACGAGACGTTTTAAGAGAATGCTCGTACAAAACGTTTTCGTATGTCCTGGAACTAATATACCGTGTTAAAGGGGAGATTACTGTATTACATTATCCAATATAATTTATGAATTAATAACATTAAATTTTACAGCTGTTATATGGTACTATAACAAATAACAATAAGTATGGGTAACCGATAACAGCATTACAATAATAGCTTATACATCTCTTGGTTAATAAATGTTAATAGAAGAATTTCTAAATTATGAAAAAGGGAAGTAATAATTTAATTTCAATTGCATTTAGTAACGTAACTTTGTACGTAACTATCTTAATGTAACTTTGTATTTTTATAGTTACATTAAAATCTTTTCTAGGGATTGCTTTTATCCATTTCTGTTTCATTTGTTCATCTTTTAGATATCCAAATACACGGATTTTATTTGATCGGAAAATGTAATTAAAAAATACTTGTTTTAATAGAAATTATTTTAAAATTCAGGTTAATATTTTTTTTCAATTCAACTAAATTACAACATCCTTTTTATATAATATATTCGAATTATGGAGTAAATACTGAAAATTTTAATATATTTTTATTACATAATTCATATGTAATAAAAAATATTTTAAAATATTTTTTATTACATATGAATTTTCATAGCCTTCTACAAATTTCAACATTTACATTAAATTTAACAAAAAATTATAATTTTTAAATATTATTAGTCATTCATTTATACTTTTACATCTGAACCTGATAATTTCTCAAAATTCATAATTGGAAACATTATATAAGTGTTTATAGCCAGTCTGAATTTTACTATTTAATTAGTGAAAAGACTTGATACATTATATAGTATAATAATTCTACATAAATTTTGGAATGAAATGTGTAGTTTCAAAATATAAAATTAGAACAATACAAATAGTTTACAAACTATCATTTCCTTAATGTTACTTTCTTAACATGAAAAAATAACTCAACAAATAAAACAGCATTTATAAACTTATTGGCCAAACTAATTATCCAATCAATTAATATTGGAATATACACTAAATACAATAATCTACTTTTTGAAGACAGTACACGCGCAAGGCTTAACAATTACGATAAATATATAGTATAAGTTTTAGAATTCTTAAATATGAATAACAAACATTATTACACTCAACTTTAATGGAATTCTTTGTTTGTGGTTTCTACTTCAGTGTACTTTTTTGTGTTCAAATCTTCTTACTCAAGCGTTTATTAATATTCCACTCACCAGCCGCTTTAAGCGTCTCCCCAAATGTGTTGACTCATAGAAACAATTTTCTTCAGTAAGCAGGCGTTTATAAATATATACTCTCGAAGGTCACGTGACAACGCTCGTCCTCACTGTTCGAAGATCCTCAACAATTGTTTTCAATCGGAAAATAAGACCCGTATGGAATAGCTAGAATCTCAAAGGATTTGAATTACACAGAGCATGTGTGGGACATGCTTGGCCTACAAATAGTAAGTAGTCTGTCAACCGTCTTCTTACATCTGTTTAAATTTATCTTTCACATTTCTACAATAGCAGTATTCTGCTATTGGTAAACCGGAGAGGAAAAACTAGCATGAACTTCAGTCATTCTCAATTGTAAAAATATAAATTTTCTAAGTCTTCGGCCAAAGCAACTTTGAACTTTAAAACCTTCCAAGGATCTTATAATTTGTTTTTCTGTTTGATTCAATAATTCTGCATACTTTTAGACATCTAAAGATACCGCAATCAATAATAAGTTGTCTTTACTTAGAATCAAAAAATAAGCAATTGCATATATAAAAATTACAAGAGATTAATTATTAGAAAGTAAAAAATACGAATTTAACAATCAACTGTCATAAATTTATACAAAATAGTATTTTATGTATAAGAAATTTTTATAAAAATCCACGTAACCAACTACCTATGTATAATCATCACCATTTCTTTTAAATCAAATTAATGTGAATATTTATTGGTTTTATGTAGTACTCAGATAACTGTATAGAGCATGAGTTACCAAACTTTTTTTTTTTTCTCGTGGACCACTTTCAAAGTTTTACTATTTTCGGTAGACCCCCTGCTGCTAACAAAATGTACCTAGGTACCTAAAATTTAATCTTCCCTGGATTTTTGTTCTTTTTTATAGAAGTTTAGAATAATCTCTAGTATTTATAATTTTTGTTGACATAACTACCTACTACACTCAAATAGTAAAATAAATGTAATATTATTGAAAAATTACAATATACAATAAAATTATGCATAGCAAATAAGCAGATACTTATTTTTACCGGCACTGACATCGATACACTCACAGTCACACTTTTATGTTTGAAATCCCGCAAACAAATGAGTAACGTTTTGTTCCTGGAGTCGCACTTCATCCCTTTGCAGGTCTAAGCATTCATCCCGGACGAGCGAGCGGCAATTAGTAAGTCACGCCATCTGGTGTGCACTTGTACAATTATCTACTGTTCTATTCATATCTGTGTTTGAACTGAGCCTCGAATATTTTAGAATACCTACCTAGTGAATTATGCTACTTGCGGACGTTGATAGGTAAATCCAAGCCGAAAATTTTGTACTTTATTATGAAAACCAGAAAATTTTTCGTAAAGCCCTGTTTTCATTTCACGTCTATGTGGACCCCCATGTGGTCTCCTATGGACCCCTGGGAGCCCACTTGGACCACTTTGGGAACCTATGGTATAAAGTGTATTCAATAATCTAACAACTGGAAAACACAAAAAGGCATTAGTTAGATATTATTGTTAACTTTAGCCCATGTTTACAATATAGATATTGATTTAGGATTTAAATGAAATTGTATTTAAAGTAAAATTATATCATTAATTATTCAAATTTCTTAATATATATATATATAGAGAGAGAGAGAGAGAGAAAGAGAGTGATTCTAAATTGATTTTACGAATTCAGAGGGGTGGTAGTACCCATCCAGACAAGCAATAACTACATGGGAGCATGGCGTCGCATTCCACTCTGAGAGGCAGAAAAGAGGAATTCCCACCTGACGGTGTTTGACCAACACGTACAACAGTGTTAGGTAAGCAACTGAATGATACCAAATGTTTCACAATCATATTTATTGTTTAGTGAAAACCTCACAGCTAATACTCAAAAGACCGCGCGTGTGTGTCATTACATAGTTGACACCGACGAAGGAACAACTGGCGCACCTTTTCGAAGATTCCTGGTGCCGTATTAATTTTGCCCCTGGCAACAATGATTCTAGCCACGAGATCTTCAGTTGAATCCGCTTGCGTCTCGCACACTAAAGATTTCATGGGCTCCAAGAAGAAAAAATCCAGTGGGTTGAGGTCCCGTGAGAGAGGGGGCCAAGCCACAGGTCCGCTACGTCCAATACATCGTGCATGTGGGTTTCAAAAAGTTATAGACCGGGATGGGAAAATGCGCTGGTGCTCTAACATGCATCTCTCAGGATGATGAGTGAAAAGCCTGCAATAAACTGGGAAGCACTTGTTCCAAGAAGATACAATAAAAACAATTCAGAATCACCCTGCATATATATATATATATATATATATATATATATATATATATATATATATGTATGTATATATATATATATATATATTAGAATTTAACGTTTACTCTCATAAATTTATAGAAAATCAATATTTTCATTTGATTGAAAGGGTTAAATTAAAAATAAAATTATACTGAATGTTTTAAAAACAATCAGTGTTATTTCCTTTAAAATTTTCAAATTTAAAATTTTTTAATTGTCGAATATCAAACAAAAAAACAAAAACATAAAGTAATTTAGCAGAGTAAATATCCACATTTTTTACGTCTCCCAAGGATAAAAAAAGTTGCATCTCCTCTACAAAACCGGAATTGAAAGATTCCACTCAGGGGACAGTGAATCTTCCACTTTTCTTGGATAATCGGAAGATCCTGTCAGTCTCAGAACACGTGACACTTCGTCTTCCTTTCTTATTATCCCTTGAGTATTTGTCTCGTATAAGAGTGCTATAGTTAACTCTGCTATCAGCAAATAGTAGGTTCCCAAACATTAAAAGCTCTGATTTTTAATATATCAAGGTCCTTACCGAAGACTCTTTCTAGATATAAATTTAGATTAAGAACCGGACTATTGAGCATAAGAACCGGACTATAAAACATTACTTCAAGTAAGGGTAAAACATATATATATAGATAGATAGATAAAGAGAGAGAGAGAGAAATGGAAGAATAAAATATCATTTAAATAAAGATCGTGGTATCTCATGATAATCGTGTTTAATTGTAGTCATTACATATTTATTAATGCTGTTAAATGATTTTCAATTATGTTCTTCAGTAAAAAACAATTTATTATGGGCATCAAAAATAATTTATTAAATCAAATACCTCTAAAAAATCAATAACTTATAAACCGCATAGTAATAAGAACAAATAAAATTCTTATGATTTATTTTGAGCATCGATAAATCCGTAAAAGTTATTATAACCAATGAAAACTAACCATTCTACTAGGTTAGGAAATAAGTTTAGAGTGTTTTTACCAAAGACATTTATTTAAACAAAAAACAATAACTATATCGAAAAGTTAATCAATTATATATTAGCCGTTGCTATTTACAACCTCTTCCCATCTCTTAACCAATTTGTTGATGACGTTCCGCCAAAAGTAGCCTGGTCTGGTGTCAAAGAAGCTGTTGAATTAGTTTTTACGGACCTCTTTGTTATCGAAGGTAACGCCCTTTATATGGTTTGACAAGAGGCGGAAAAGATGGTAATCTGTCGGGGCCGGTCCGGAGAATACGTTTTCGAGCGTTTCCCATTGCACCAAGAGGTCCTTAAAACTGGCTCAATAACTCCTTTGACAACAGACCAGTCGATTTTTGATTGAGCGGCATCAACAAATTAGTCGAGAGGTGGGAAGAGGTTGTAAACACCAACGGCGAATATATAATTGATTAACTAGTTGATATAATTATTATTTTTGTTTAAATAAAAGTCTTTGTTAAAAACGCTATGAAATTATTTCCCAACCTAATAATATCGATATCAATTTAAGAAATCAACGCAAGGTCATAACAGGTGCAATGTATGCAGAGTTTCAATATTTGTTATACGACTGTTACTTTGGTATAAGTATGATATATCCCCCTAAGAGATTTCTGGCCAAATCTGCTGTCCTTTATTATGATTATAGTGTTTCCGCTTTTCCTTTGCTGTTGCCAACTTGAATATTTTTTTCTGGTTGTTGTTGACAGGTTTGGTTTTTTTCTCGTGTTTTACGTCATTATTGTGTCATATATACGGTTTTCTTAAGAGACAACAGTGTTAGAATTTCTTAGATACGAAAAAATGTCGCAAAGTTTGCCAATAGGGGGTATATGCTACTACTTTCATTATTTTCTATACGACACCAAATTCACTATTCAGTTTGCTTTACCGGTAAGAAACAAAACATTTATTTGTAGATACTTTCAGCCATTATGAAAACGAAACCAAGCGCAAGGTAAAATTTAGTACAACGGATTTTTTCGAGTAAAGTGAAATTTTTCCATTTCACAATTTCTTGCAACCATAAATTATCTTGAAATTTCAATACAAGAAACAAATTTCGGTTGTGTTATAAATTCATTCGAATATAATTCGACTCTGGTACATTAAGAATTTCTGGCCATTTTAATTGAATCACAAAGTGTCTTTTTCGAAATATGAAGACAACTGTAAATCTCTCTTAAATACTTATATTTAAAGAACAATGTCTAAAAAGTTGATTTTGAGAATGCATTATAAACTCTAATTAGCCATCATATCAATCTACAAGATTAGTTACACAAAAACCATTATAAAAGGAATTAAAAATATTTAAATCTGTGGACTCTTGCTTATTCTAGTTTCTTTTCTGAAAAAACTGACTTTGTTCTAAATTAATATTGACATTAGTACAAATGAGAAGTGCCCATAAAATTAAATAAGTAATTCTTATTTTAATTTGAACCATATAGATCTGTGTGAAATTAAATGCATTCTAAAAATTGCAGTTATTGATTATTAAATTAATATTTCTAAAATTTCATTACTATACCAATAACATTCATTTTTGTTTGTTTATAATAACAATTTTATAAAAATTTTAAATTGAATAAGTAATTAAATTTTTATTCACATTTGTTTTATTACAATTTTTTTTTTTTTTTTACTTTCCTATATAATTATTTTATTTTATAATTGACCAAGGAATTTAATTGAGATCGACCATCTCTCGTGGTCGAAAGAATTAGTTTGGATACAGATACTCTCGAAAGCAGCAACATAAAGCATAAGCAGCATTAGCGTAATAATATAACATAATTGCATATTGATTCTTTCATTGTTGTAACGAAGAAATATGGAACGTAAATTACCAATTAAATGTCAGGATTATACATTTTAAAAATTACGATGGCAAAAATGCTAATATATTTGAATAGAGAAAATATTTAATTTTCCATTAACAAACGATTTTGTAAAAGATTATCAATAAACAAAATCTAAAATAAATTAGAAAATATAATTTGCACCTGGAACTAATACTTCTAGTAGGAAATGTTATATAAACAAGGCAAAAACTGAGTGTTGTTACAAGACAAAATATCGTTAGAAATCATATTTTTCCAATTAAATAATTCGTTAATAAATTTTTAATTAAGTATTTCCCTTTGAAATTGTCGATTGTAATTTTACTGGTATTGAAATTTACTGCAGCATTTATAAATTGAAATAAATAAAAAGTTTAAAAATTAACATAACATGGTAATATAATTATATTAATTGGCTATTCCTTTTCACTATTTTAATTATTATAAGAAAATATGAGCATTTTAACTAAGCAAGAAATTTATTTTTAAATATTTTTCGTTAATAATTAACAAAATAAAAGAAATATGAAAAGCCTTTATATATTACATTCAATATAATACAAAAATACTTCAAATTTATTATTCATATTTTAACTATAGGTTATAAAAATTTTAAAACCATAAAATGAATTATTAAATATTCAAATAATATAGGAAATTATATTTAGGGAATGTTCGTGAAATAATTGGGTGTCAGTACTTTCTGCGAGACTAACAATCTAAATTTCTTACAAAGTATTCCCATCAATACTCACAAAAATAAAATATGAACATATATTTCAATAATAATTTCCACGATAAAAAGAAATATCTTTAATAATTGGGTATTTAGAAGATAAAAAAAAATATTTTAGAACTGAAACATTATATTCATTATAAAAATTATCTGTTTAACCACAAGCGAAACCGAAAGTCGAAAGCAGAAGACACGCTATAAAAATGAAAGCAAGATGACAGAGATAAAATGCTTATATAACATGCCAATAATTGATTTTTAAAGCATTCAAGCGAAATAAGAAATCATAATGAGAAACCTACGATATGTTTAAAGGAGGAAAATGCAAGAATATTTTTCACGTTCGAATTGTGTTTGAACATTGTTGCCATCTAAAAAGTTGTCAAATATCTCGTATAATAAGAGAAGAAAAAATACATATAAGCAGGTTTTGACTTTGATAGAAACCGAACTGTAGCCAATAGGAATTGCGATTTATCGAAACAAGGTTTACTATAAGCGTTGATGAAAATCCCATGATAGGTATTTTAATGATAATTATATATCATTTTAATAATTAATAAGTTTCTCATTTATCAGTCTTTAAAAATTCAAAATAACTCTCTCTCAGTTCTGAAAGCGGTTCGGATAGACGGAGCTTGGATAATTGGATTTCTACTTTAATTATTAAATGGGGCTCTTTGAGTAATGATTGTTTAATTAATAGTTAAATAAGAATTCATACGTGGACTTTTTTTTTTTTTTTTTTTTTTTTTTTTACTTTCTTCATACGTAAGAACTTTCAATTTATCGCTGAAAATTACTTTATTTTAAAAAATATTTTAGCTAATTAATATTATTATTTACAAAACAAAATTTCGACATTTAAGAAAAAAATGAATGGTTTAATAATCTTTTACAATAATGAACTTCAAGTCAAGTATTTTCTTATATACGTGGTACGTATCTCATAAAACCTAAAATTAAAAGATTTTATGAAATGGACTTATTTCATATTTATTTTTGGTTGGCTTATGCGCTTTAGAATTTTTCTTCCGAACTTTAATATGCTGTTAATGAAAATTGTTATATGCTATTTAAAGTAACACGAAAAATTACTTAAGCATATTATTCCTATTATACTAAATTCTTAATGCAAAGAAATCTTTTCACTTAAAAAAAATTGTTAATATTTTTCTCTTTTTCATTTTCATTCACAATATTCTTATTTCATTATTGTAAAATTAGCAATATATTTTTGATTTAATAATCTTATAGTAAAAGTAAATAAAAAATAACATTTCTAAGTGGTTTCTAATTTATTTTTTTTTTATTTGAATATTGTGTTAATGAAGCTCCATATGTTTTACATTATCATTGTAAGAAAATAAAAAATAATTATATTTACTTCTAGAATACCAATTTAAAAATTAAGAAATGATATGGTTTTTCAGGACAATATCTATAATTTTAAGTACAAGTGCTTTTTGTTTTTAAGGATTCATATTTCAGTTTTTTGAAATAATCTATATTTTTCCAACCAAGTCATTTTAATATTAAGTCCGTAAAAAACCCGTTTATAGTGTTATTTAAGTATAAAAAAGATTAACCTGAACCAAACAAACGATTTTCAATCTGATTTAAACTTGTTACACACGTATTTATTATTGAAAGATATTTATTGCTTTTACTTAAAAAATTTGTCTTGATGACAGCAGAATGTTTTTTATGTATTTTTTTTAGTTGGAAAAATTTTTAATGTAATCAAAGTAAATATGATAAAAATTACTAGAAAAAATTAATAACTGAAATTTTTTCTTAAATAGAAACCATTGAATTTTTGTATACTGCGAGTCAAAATATTTTTATCCTAAAATTTTGGGGTTCATGTACTCATCTTATTGATTTAATCAAGGTAAAGATTAATCATTATTAATATTTGTGAAGCAAAGTTATAAAACTAATTTCACAACAGTCTGTATAATTTAAGATTCAATATTTAATTAATATATCGAATTTAAGAAATGTTTTTTTTTACGCAGCGGCGGCTAAGAGGTCGCTGTTTCTGGCCGGTTCCTTGGTTAGCAGAGAACAATAGATTAATAGTTTCTGTTACAGTTGTAACTGTCTACAATCAGCCATTGGAAAAAAAAAGTTTTTATTTTTTATTGATTTTCATTTTTATATCATCTAATTATTTCAATATATATATATATATATATATATATATATATATATATAAGTGCCTTTATTTTAATTGAAAAAGGTCTATATAATTATGTAAAAATAATTATAAATATGAATTACGACATCTTCGCGGTGATTTAGTGTAATAAAATAAAGTTTATATATATATATATATATATATATATATATATATATATATATACACTATGCAATTAGATACTTGCATATGACGTTATCGGATCCTCGCGGACGAAATGTCTGCTTATTCTCTAGATAGAAATTGAAAATAAACATGCGTTACCGATTCTCTCATCTTGTGAAATATATACAATTATTCTTGATGAATTAGTATTAATCGTTCTCATATTGAAATAAAGAGAAAAAGAAATTAGAATTGCAAAACATGAATATAAACTTGTGATAAAAAGTATTTGCATTCAGTTTGCATGGGCCACAAAACATCTGCTGGAACATACAGGAAACATAAACAACCGTCACGTTTTCCGTCCTCATTTGACTTCTTCTCGAAGTGAAAGTGTCATCTAATTGTTTAGGATAGCCATAATAAACTAGAAAATGTATTATATTCCTTTTTCTCGTGTAAGAAATATAAGAAAATAAAAATAACTTAAAATTTCCTATTGATCTTAAGTTTTAATAGCTGTATATTTCTATTTTTGTCGTATACATTTCCTTAAAAATAAAAAGCGAGTTATATTTTTACTTATATTTTGCTTATTTCTAAATACTGAATTTTTTTTTAAATCTTCATTTAATATGGGAATTGTATAATTTGAAACATAATTTATAAATGATAGAATTAATGTACATTGTCACATAAATATATGTGACAATTTTTTTTCCTATTTTCTCAATACTGATAATGCTTTGTTTTTTTAATTTTTTATATCCTTATTTTGAACTATTTTAATTTTTTTCCATTTAATACACCATCAGGAAACATCCGATATCATCAAAACAAATTATTTTGTTCCAATTTAAATATTTAAGTAAATGTAAGTAATTGCTCATATTATAAAAAAATAAATAAATAAATAAAAAATAAAAAACGTTAATTCAAATAGTAAATGAAAATCTTCATTACGTTGATATCAAGGTTATATTGTTAAAAATATTTGTATGAGAAAAATGTATTTTATGGTAAAAAATTAAGAAATTAAATTAAAAGTATTTTTGCTTGGTACACAATGCGGTTTAACAAACTTAATCTGTTGTTGTTGTGTGCCAGCTAGGTCATTATGGAGTGCGCTGCTCTACTTTTCCAACTGAACCATGTTTTGGTGTGGAGTTTGACTTCCTCAGTACACACATGCCATAGGTACCCCTTTTATAGAGTAAGCAACCATTCACAACCCATTCATACAAGGAAAGGCCAAAGACAGGATAATAGAGAAATTACATCCATGGCTAAACCGGAATTCGAACCTAGGACCTTCCTATCCGCAGTCAGTCACGCTGACCACTAGACAAGTTGGGCGGTAAACAATCTGTAAAATGTAAATTTTAAAAATCATTGACATATAGGTCTTAATTTCAAGAACATAATTTTAATTTCAACAACTTGATTTTAAAAATGTAAAAAAGTATTCATGTTATAAAAAAAATTGAGACTTAAAAAAAACTATATTAAAAAGTAAGAAATAATTATAATTGCGGAATTCAAACTATTTCTTGGAAGTGTACACCCAAAAAAAAGAAATTGTGAAGCATACTTAAAAAAGAACAAAGTAACTCTTAAGAGAAGTTCTAGAACTGATACAATGTTTATTTCTATTCAAATTTCATAAGTTAATTTTACTTAATTATTGTTTTTAAATCATAAAATAGAGATTTTAATATTTTTAATTTATTTTTTCACTGTATTCCTTTGGAACTATTTCCAAATAATTTATTTTTTGCAGAATTCAAATATATTTCTGGCAACAATAAATAGTAGAAAAATACATTTATTTCAAAATAATCTAGTTTTTAGAATGTATAAATATTTGTCTTTGACTTTTTTATTGCTCTTTCAGGCTGATTGCTCTAATTTGAATATTATTTAAAAACATGCACATTTCATCAGAGTTATTATTTATTTATTTTTAGATGTTGATGGGTAATTATTTTTCCTTTAGTGTTTCACACACACACATTTCGTATTCTGCTATACAATAATTCTCTGAGGCACAGATGCCGTACAATCCAGGATTTCAAATTCTGAATTTTTTTCGCTATGAAGAAATGCTGCCAAAATTACGTATTGTGACGTGCGCGATGACGTAAATACTGGGATTGCCAAAATAGAATTTTCTACATAATTTTAATAGGTCTGCATATATGACGCACTAAAAACCAGATTGCCAGATATATAAGAAAATCCGCCAAAAAAATCATCAAACTCAGAATTTGGCATTCTGAATTATCAGTGCCTTCTTTGATAAGCTAAACCCATTTCTAATTTCTTGAAAAAAATTATTTATTGTTAGCTTTTATATATATATATATAATTTTAAGTAAATAATTGTGTATTATGCTTCAACTGTTTTGATCTTTATTAAATTTAATTAGCTGTATTTTAAAGAAGGGGAAGAAACTACCAGCTATAAATTCTAAAAGTTTATTATCTATTACATTATAACTATTGCATATTATCTATTATATAAGAATAACAAATTTAAATTTAAATTAATTTGTGTTTATTTTTAATTTAATCTCATTTAATAAAAGAAATGTCTTTACATAATATTTTTACTACTTGTCTTTGCTCATTTTTCAAATTAACTTTTTTTTCAGTGGCAGTAGTGTATATTTACCAAGAGAAAAGAAATCATTTAAAAGGCTAAAAACGGGTCAGTTTTTGGTAAGTGCATTGTAAACTGTGAAAGCATTTTAAATATTTAAATTACATTGAGAATTCCTTTTTGTAAAGTAAATAGCAAGTAATATATTCCCCCTCTTAGAAACATTTCTGTTTATATTAATATGTAAATTAATTTCTACTTATTTACATTATATAAATTAAAATCTTTATAATTATTTAAATTCTGTTCTTATGGTAATAATATTAAATTTTACCTTTTCATCAAACTCTAAATTTGATAATTTGTAAAGGTTTTCCTTACAAATTTTAAAGATTTTATAATTTTAATTATTTACTAAACTACAAAGGGTAAAGAATAAATATTTCTCAGAAACTGAATCCCTCATATGGGAAATAAATGAAAGAAATTTGAAATTTCGAGGAGAGACAAATTTCAATTTTCTTGATTTCCTATGCTATTTTTTACTAATCATATTTATTCTAATCAATGTTACCGATTAAGTTCAGTTAATATAATTTCGATACTAATGAAAATTCTTTTCCAAATCTGAATTTTTTTTTTCTTGTTACTGATTTGCAAACACAATTCTATATTGATAAAACTTTAAAATATATGAAATTTTTTAAGGTGGGTGCAGAAAACGCTACTGTCTTAAAAATAATTCCTTAAAAGATAAAGGCTACAAAAGAGAATAGACTGTAACATGATTGAAAAATGAGGGTTTGTAGTGAAGGAATTAAAAAATATCGAATTGCTAACTTATTTAACATATAAATAAATAAACTGTCAGAAATAAACTTAACTGTTTAATTATGCTTTTTTAAAATGAACTTACATTTTGAAGTTTAATTACACAATTAGTGGTTTATTTTTATTAAATCTATTACTATATATTTGTGCTGAAAAAAATTTTCTTAAAACAAGTTTTAGTTCTTTCAAAGAAAAAATTCAAATAAGTGTTAAATAATATGCATAAAATAGTACAAATTTAAACATTAAACTGTAACATTTAAAGATCTAACAAATAAACTTTTGAATGGACAAAAATCTGACTCGCTTGATACAGCAGGTATAAAACTGATTCAACTACTGACGGATAAAAATTATTTCAGTAACTAAACCTCATCTAAAATGTACATGAAATTCATCTATCGAATACTAACATCTTGTAGACATTAAAATATTAGTCGTTTAGTAGATCATATTTGGGCGAAAAATAGGTCAAGAGGGTAAGGTACAAGCAATGGACATTATATCTATGTCTAATAGACAAAATTGTGTTGTATGGGTAACATGTATGTCCAATGTAAACTGAAAAGGAACCAAATCAGAAATTCGTTCATTGGACATAGAATACTAATATCTTGTAAAGGTAAAAAGGGAGGATATAATAGTCAAACTGCTATAATTACTTCATTTACATATCCTTTCAAGCTTGCACATAACTCCAAGATTTGCCTATTGTCAACAATACTAATTCTGTCACTCAATTGCTCTTAAGCATGTATCGCATACTTTCAAGATATATATTAAGTTTTCTATTTGCTTAACGTAAATAAATATTGCGATTCAAAAGATTACAAGATATGAATTGACTTCCAGCAATTATAATAGTTGTCAAAGTATATTTTAAGTCTTTTAATTTTCAGATCCATAAACTCTAACATTTTTATTTTTTTCATCCGTATCTGCTACGATTGTTGTCACAAGTATCTTCTAACTATGCAACTTTTCTTAAAAGTAATATACATATAATTCTACAAAACCTTTGAAGAGTTACACGTTTGATTTGCTTGTCATTCAATAGTTATTTTTTTTTTCAGACAAACAGCTAATTTGATGGGTTCCTATAATGTCAAACGGATTTTGAACCATTAAAATTATTCAAGTCAAAGCAGAAAACGAAACCCACAAGTTGTTGAAGTAAAATTTAGAATGCAAGCTATTCAGTTGCTATACAGGAGATAAATAACCAAATAGTATAGGTACTATATTTGGTCATTCATCTTATCTGCTTAACATGTGGTTACTATGTGCTGTACATTTAGAACTTGCTTAATGCTAAATATCACATTTTAATCAAGTGGAATGATTAACATCCACCTTGAATTTATCCTTATATTAGAACTAATATGCAAGTCAAAACAAACATCTTCATAAAAATTTTTAACTATTAATCAATAAAAGTATGTCGTTCCAACAAAAATTTCTAGTTTCTGGACATTTATTGAAACATTTTTAGATTAAATTTTTAGATTAATTTTTAGATTTTTAGATAAAATGAAATTTTTATGTTCACTTGATTTTATTTTTAAGCTACTTTTAAAAACAAATTATATCAGTTTTAACTTTGATTACAATTTATAGATGACTCTTCAAGAGAGCAAAATTGTTTTGAAAATCTTACTGATTTTTATTCAAACTAAGTGACGAAATAAGTTTTATAGTTAATTGAAAAACAAAAATTCCACAATAAGAACAAGATTAGCAGCAGACACTTGGAGAAAATTTCATGAATAACACATTCAACCGGATATTACGGTTTTAATTGAACAAAAACAATTTCACATTATACATTAAGACTAAAGTAACTAACATCTCTCGTTAGTAAAAATTTTTACCATTTTTTTTGTAGCATCATTAACATTATTTTTTGACAGACATGTGGCCCACTGATTTTTAACAATTTATTAATGTGGCCCTCAAAGAGACAGAAAAACTCCTAACTTGATCAACTACTACAAAATAACTGTTTAGTGAAACAATTAAAATAAAGATGTCCAATCTGATAAATGTAACTACATTCTAATTGCAATGAAGAGCACATATATTGCAAACTTTAATTAAAAGTTTCTAGTTTTTATAACAGTTTCTGTATAATGAGGTCAAAAACTTGGAGCATGCCATAAAACATTTCATTTAAGAATGCATATGTGTTAAGTGTAAATGTTAAACTATTAAAAAATAAATTTCAATCTTAAAAGTTAATAACAAATATTTACTTTATTAAAAGAATATAAAGACTATATACAAATTACAGAAAAATAGTTGGATATCTATATTTAAAAACCATTTTATTAGGCATGTGAATTGTCGAGTGAAAAGTATATTCAGTGGCATTACTAGAGAGTGAGGAATTTTAGACTACACTATATACCATTTAAAAAAGATACTATTAATTTACAACAGAAATATTCATGTTAATACCACAAAATTTCCTAGAAAGGAGAAATTAAAAACTATTTTTAAATATAAATGGTATTTTTTTTTCTTCTGGCAACTTTACTATCTTCAAAATGACAATTTTACCTTACATATAAGATTTGATATACAATATTATCTAGTTATATTGTTTTAAACTGCTTACTTTCTTTATTGAGCTTCTATGTTTAATTATCACATCAAAACTGCAAAGAAATTAAAAAATTGATAATATAGAAGAATAGTATTGACATCAAAATATAATGAACATTATTTAGGTGAGATGACATTACATCAATACTAGAAACACCACTGAATATAATCAAATATTAACAAGTACATATATAGAAAATAAGTGACTAATGTATGAAAAGTATAAAAGGTTGCAGGTACTGTATTAAGTTTTGTTAGCATATGTTAATATGAATATACACATATGTATACAAATATAGAGAAAATATATATTGTAGATTAATGCTTACATCAAAATCAAATTAAAGGGATAACACTAGTATCATATTTCATTTTTTATAAAAACACAAATATTTTTAAAATACGACACAATATTAAATTACATGTAATAAAATCAAAAAAGAAAAATTTAGCTGCAAAAACAAAAAGATGAGTTCCAACACGCAACAATTCCAAAACAAAGCTATGAAGAATAATTTTAAAAAATTATGAAAACATATCACAGAAATGTGAGAAGGTAGAAAATAAAAATAGTAACTAAGAAAATTTAAAATAAAAATAATAAATTCAAAATCATTTTGGGTAAGACTAGTAAATACTAATGAATAATGAATAAAATACATGAAAGCAAAATAAATTTTTGGTTACAAATTTTAGTGGTTGAGATTATATATTCAATTAAAGTTGCATATAATTTATGTATAACATTAGCAAAAAAGAATTTAATAATAATTCCTCATGATAAAAATGAGTACTAAAAATGTAATTATTAAAGTGCCTTCAAATAAGCATGCTACATTAAATCTAACTATGTATGAATTAAAAAAATTTCTATTCAATAACCAATACTATCATGACATAGTTGTAAAATAATGTAGAGGAAATGAGCATAATTTTTTTATAAATCAATGACACAGATGTATATATATCAACAAATATGGATATATCTTAGCAAATTTTTCATCAACTACATTTTTTATTTTTCTCTCATAAAATTTACTACTTTAATTTCAGAAACATTTAAGTTATTTTTTAATCAGAATCTTTAATAAGACAATTGGCATTTAGAACTATTTTTTCTATATAACCTATTCATTTTATTTCATTTTTTTAAATATGTTTCAATATTAGTAGCTTCAAGAACAAGATTTAAAAATTATTTGATTTTCAAATTAATAAAATTAATTTGCCTCCATTAATTTTCTTGCTTATTTACTTGTTATTAAAATTTCCATAGTTTTAACTACTAAGATTCTTTTGCAGAACTACTGCTTCAAAATAAAACAAGTGAAAATTCATTTGTAAATAAATCAAGTGAAAATTAAAATGATTTCTATTTTCCATAATTGCTACAACATATGACATCAGCAATATGAGCTTGTCTAATTATTTATATTTTCAAGATATTCAAGATACTTTTATTCCAGCTAGGTACTACAGCTTCAAAATTAATCATACCTTTAAAGATTATGAAATATTTGTAACTTTATCAGAAATATACATCTGTAGTGAAATATTTGAACTATTAATATTGCATAGCGGAGAAATTTTTCTATAATTAAGACATGAGATACAAATACAATTATTCTGCCATAGAAAAGGATAAGAATATACGGTTAATGTTTTTGAGAATAAGTTTAGTTTGATAGCAGATACAGCTTATTTTAATAAATAGAAAATGCATACATCAATGGAACTAACATTGAGCAGAACTAATAAGCTAAAACACTAATTCTGGAAGCTCTCACACATGTGGCATAGTTAGTAAAAAACTCCAAATTGTAATGTTAGATAATGAGAATAAATTGTTAAGAAAAGAACAAAACTTTTGTTATACGAAACCACAATTTTTTGGTATAATAAATGGAAAACACACATCACTCAAGAAAAAACATCAAGCAGAGATACAAAAGCACAAACTCTGGAAGATCTCACACACACTTTGGAACATCACTTTTCCGTTGATAACACTAGAAGATACTAATCTTAATAACAATATCACAAAAAAAATGCATTAGAACTTATTTAGAAACTAATTTTTAAAAAAACCACTTTAATTTATGACACAGCATTAGCATTAGTTAGACAGTATCCTAATAGTTTCACTTGTCAAAGTAATAACGTGACTATAATAAAAGCTATCTCATGACAATTATTAATTATGGACACTTATAGACAATTATTAAGTCACATATTTTAAACTTCATCAGGCAACTTCCATAACAAAAGAATGGTGACAAAATAAGACCATTTTTGTAAACTTGATTATTAATAAAAATCCCTTTTTAACAACTTTCTATGAATAAAAGATAATACACAACTAGGACGAATTTAATAAAAACATATGTATAAATATTAAGATGATGCATAAGGAATACAAATTTATAATACTTTTGTTTAAAAAAATACATGGCTGCAAATGAATGGACACTTATGACAATTATTAAGTTACATATTACAGACTTTCCACAATATGAATTGGGTATATATATATATATATATATATATATATATATATATATATATATATATATATATATATATATATATATATATATATATATATATATATATATATATATATATATAATTCACTATTATTACTCATTCTTATTACAAAAAAAAATCATTATTTGTAGTATTGTGTGTGTTTAAATACATTTAAATTTTTATATTTTAAAAATTGAAAATGAGAATGCTCTCTCTTATAGTTACTTTTTAAAAACAATACAATCTAATATAGTAACAAATATAGTTTCTCATAAAAATATGTCAAAAACAGGTTCATATTTCCTACAGCTTTTTAGGCTACTATTTTGTAAAATACTTATTCCATGTCAGTTTACCCTATTTATAATCCAAAAAACAAAAAATAAAGTATTTCTATTCAAAGAACATTGAATTCATTCTTTTTTTCACACAATATTTAATATATAATTCCATCTTTTCATAATAGTTTGTAGCTCATATTAGTAAAATATATTTAAGAATAAATATTCATTTAATTAGATATATTCCATAATTTCTCTTTATCAGATTTTATAACAAAACTATAATATTCCTGTCTGTTACCTGTAAACTGAACAGTTCCAACAACATATATAATCCATTTTTGTGAATAAAATACTTCAATTTTTTTTAGAACTGACAGTAAGAGTGAATAAGAATTTTGTATATCAATACAAAAAGTATAGAAAGCAAAACATAAAAAAAATTTAATATGTTAATTTTTAATATGCCATATGTAATTTTGTTGATTACATAACTCAAAAACTGAACAATTGACCGTCCAAAAATAAATAAATTCATTAGTCCTGACAAAATGCAATTTAATTATTTTCATTTAGATTATGTCAAGCTTATAACATTTTTTATAAGGAATATTCATTAAATTTGGATAAAATGCTGCATATATTTTATAACATGTAGAATACCAAAGTATTTTTGTATTTTATTCAAAATCATTCACTGTAATAGATAAGCATTAACTTTCCCTCTCAATGTAAAAATTAATGATAAAGATTCTTAACATAGAAATTACATCAATTTCTAAAATATGAATGCAGGATATGAATATACATACAAATAATACTGTCAAAACACAGGCTACAGAAATAGAAAAACAGACTAAAGATTGGGATTGAACTATCATTTCATAGCTATTTTTACAAATAAGTATTTTGAAGTTTTCGGTGTTTTTGTGATAAAAACATTTTCATAAAAAACCCATTTGTATACCATAAATGTTTCATAAAACATAATAGTGTTTTTTAGTTAATTTGAGAATAACATAACATCAAAATGTATGCACACATGTAATCTCTAATAGTCTTTATGAAGTAAAATCATTAACTATTTAATAGTGTTTATTGAAAATATGAAAATTTTACACAACTGTAGTATATCAGAAAATAAGCTAATAATTAAAATTTAAAGTAGTTTACAATTGTTTTAACATTCTGACACATACATAAAAATTTAAATAATACAAAACACTAAAATGTAAAAATTTGACTAATTATTTTAACCTCTTCGTCTGTTACAGGTCCAGCAAATTCAAGAGAAACAGCTGCAGGGTAATCAAAATGAGCCTCAAGCATTCTTCTACATTTTAAAGATTTCAAGCGTTTAAAACATTTAATCATTTAATAAAATTTTACTTGCTGATTTTAATTTTTACTTGTTCAAATATTTCTTAGACAGCATTCAATTTCTAATTGAATATCTCTTGGGTTTTATGAATGAATGGAAGGTGAAATTAGTACGGAGAAAACACTGCATGCAGCGAAGATGGCTGCTGAGGAGAAATTTTTGTGAACAAGAGAGAACGATGAAAAAATTAAATCCTTATTATGAATAATCAATATAACAATAGTAATTTTAAAATAAAATTAAAAACTTTCAAATTTCTTTTTTAAAACATAAAATAATTTTTATGAATTTCTTCAAAAATATTTTAGTTGCAATAAGAAACAACATTTATATGAAGTATATTAATCAGTGTCATATTAAATCAATGCTATAGAAATTAGATGAAGAACCTTTGGAGAACAGTTAACAATATTTCATTTACTCAAACACAATTCTTTTCATTTAAATTATATAGTCATGCTAACAAACACTAGATTCTAAATTGAAACACATGAAATTCTTCTATGAATATTGTTCCCTTTCAAAAAGATTTAACTATTCAACACATTTAAAAAAAAAACACACAATAGTACTAAATATATTCATGTGTACCACCAAAACAAAAATGCAGTTAAAAAAATTTTCTCAGAAGAATACTGCATAACATTAAACTTGCAATACAAAAGATATAGTGAAAACACAAACAGGCCTAAAATAAGAATGGATGAGTAAATTATGCAAAAGCTAACAGCTTATTTTATGAATACATAAATGTGACAGAAAGTGATTAATTATAAAATATGAATATTTACAGTTTGGTACAAAAATATTTATGTCTTAAAACTTCACATGACTTCCTCATAGATGTGAAGTAAAGAGTCCCATGAACAATCACAAACCTAAAATTTAAAAAACATTTATGTAACAAATACAACTTAATTTTGTTTACACATTTCAAATACATATTCAACAAAAAAGTTAATGTATATTTGAATTCAAGGTAGTCATATTTGAATTCAAGAGCAAATTAAACTAGGACTTATAATTTAAAAAAAAGTTTAGAACCATTTATAAAATATCCACATCTTATGTTACTCAAATACAAGAGCTGTTAAATTTAAAGCTGATCACTAAACAATGAGTTCTGCATTTTATAAGACTTTAAAGGTAATAAATAAAGATAAATGACAGTGCCAAAGAAGCCTTTATTTTTTAGACCAATTAATAATTATAAAATTGATAATTAAATTCAAATGTATTTTAAATTGTGTAAATTAAATTAACTGATACTGCAACAATTTTAAATATAAGGTATCGATTTATGATCTATCAATCCACTTCAAATAAGGTATACTTCTAATTATAGATGGTTTAACAAGCTTCATTAGTTCATACAACATTCTATACAAAATATATTTATGGATGACTAAGCTATAAAGCATTATACCAATCAAATATCCTTATATGTGATTTAAAAATATAAGCTGTAAATATGAGATGTGAAAATGTAAATTTCTCTTCTCTAGTTATATTTTGAGATTTCAAATTAATATCTCTATCAAAATATTTCCTTACATTTTTTAGATTATATTTCACATCTTTTTCCCCCCTCCATTGTACATCAACATCAAAAATTTTACTCTTATTTCTTGGAATGATGAATGGTGCCAGATTATCAGAAATATGTAGATTTACCCACATTAGCCATAAAGTAAAAATACTTTGAAAGATATTTCATTGATTAATGAGCCTACAAAGATCTTTTAACAAGAAAGCCAATGTGTGCACACATGTTTAAGAATTTTTTAAGTACACCTTTCTAACAATTCTTGAAATTTTTTCACACATTCTAAGAACTTTGAGCAAAATTATAAGATCGGATATTCAAAATCCTTCACTGAATAATTTGAGATGTTGGGGAAGAACAAAAATAAGTATATGTGAAAATCAATCAAATTTTTTTCAAAATCTTCAAAAGAAAAGCCTATTATACAAGAATGATACTTATTTTATATCTATTTCAGTTACACGATTTCTTTATAATAGAAATTGTTTTTGAAAAAATTTTATATAAACAATACCTAAATTTACATTATAATAGAATTTTAAATAATTTCTTAAAATTTCAACATTATTATTCCATTTAATATTTTTGTTGAAATTCTTTAAAAATTAACCATTTTAAATAAATTAACTCTTAATGATTAAAAAATAAGATATCACTTACTTGCCCAGGCTTCATAGGATTGAAATCTATGCCATAAACAAATTCTTTGTGTTCCTGGTGAATTTGTAAAGCTTGAGGTATATTCCAATTCCAAAATCTAAGAAAAATAATATAAAATAAATGTGAAAAATACCTCAATTTTCTTTAATTAAAAACACATAATATACAAAATAATTAAATTCATTTAAAATAAAATCATAACTTCTATAATAAAATTATATTTAATTACCTGGTTGTGAAGTCATAGCTCACAGATGCTAAAGTTCCAGGACAATGTGGTGAAAACTGTAATAAAAGTAGTTAATGATTTTTTTCAATGAAAATAATTTAAAATTAAATAATTAATCAGAAGTAGTCTTACTTTTAACCGCCTAATAGCATACTCA
Source organism: Latrodectus elegans (assembly GCA_030067965.1). Classification (NCBI taxonomy): domain Eukaryota; kingdom Metazoa; phylum Arthropoda; class Arachnida; order Araneae; family Theridiidae; genus Latrodectus; species Latrodectus elegans. The sequence continues at coordinate 98,051,575 of CM057819.1, forward strand.
TGACCCGATAAAACGAAAAGAGGTTGTCTCATCTTTCTAACATCCCATTCAACTATTTTTCCATCAGTAGTACCAGTTGCTAATACATCCTAAAGTGTGATTTAAACATTTATATTAAGTTATTTTGCCCAAACATAACACATTTATATCAATGTTTTGACAGTAAGATAACAAATATGAATGAATTAAATTTGATTTAAATCATAAAAACAACATTTTTTAAATCTATTATTTAGAATAGTAAAGAATTAATAAATAATTTAATAATTATATCATTGAAAAATCACTTAATACCATGGAGGAAGGAGCAATAAGTGGAACCCCCTATTGGTCAATGTTTGACGTATGTGCTGTATACCCTCAGCCTTCTAAAACATTACACTAAAACCTGTTCTTTACTATTAAGACTCTTGTTGAATTGAAATATTTTAAAGAAAATATATTTATTTAAATTTCCTTGTTTTAATTAATGTTTATTGAATAATCATTATAAAAAAAAAAATTTCATCTATAAAAAATTAATTTAAAGAAGATTAATTTTATAACTTTAAGAATACATTTAATTATGTTGCTAGTGAATAAATTCCAATTTTTTTTAAAACAAATGTTTAAAAAAATTGAGTTAAAAAAAAAATTAAAAATTTTGAGTTTTTAACATTACATTAATATTAAAATATTATACTTCTTGAGAAGATATTTTTATCTTATATAAATCTTATTAAATATAATAAATTAAGATTTATTGAAATTTGATTTTAGATTAAAAAAAAAATTTATTTAGTTTCTAGTTTTCTTACAGTTGACTTTATATTACAATTTTTTTTTCTTTACATTATTCAACGAAATTCATTAACAAATTATTGATAATTAAAATTTTTTTTCCTAATATTGGACTAAAAATACACCAAAGGAAAAATACTTTTACTATATAGATATAAATAAATTTATATACTGAAGCAATAATTCTTCCTTATAAAGGGAAAAATTATAACCAAATAGCAGAGTATATAAATAACATGCATAGATAAAAGCACAAGGAATAACATGGGTAGAAAATTTTGCCACTGAATATCAATAAAGAAAAATTGACATTTTTCATGATTATAAATATAATAATATATTTAATCAATAAAAATAACTTTTTTAAAAATAGTAAATAATTTAGATCCCTTTTATTTTGTTGTGTGCAATTTAAATGAAAATAATGCTTGCCTATACTGTGTCCTCAATAAGAAAGTACTGTTTCTTTTGAAAGACAGAGTGGGCATGGTATCGTCTACTAGCTACTTCACCAGCGCTCATGATATTTCGCAGTTATAACTACTCCTCTTATATTCCTTCCTCCATGCTTAATACTATTAACATTATATACATAAAAGTGAAAAAGTTTTAAAAGAGCTGAAATTACATTGCAGCATTTTAGAAGTCAATTAAGTAGTAATATTGATTATACTAATTTTTAAAAAAAGTTTGTTTGTTTGTCGCTTAAGATTCATTTTTTGCACATGAGGGCTAATTAGACCGGGACCTACAGCTTAAAAAGGATTCCGAACCACTACAAACATCCATGCCCAAGGTGGGATTTGAACCCACAAACTGTTGAACCGAAGGCAAGAGCGCTAACCATTCAGCTACCAGCTCTGCAATTTTTAAAGAAAGGATTATTCTAAACAATTTAAATTATTAACTTAGGAGTAATCATTTCCAAATTTAAAATTACACATTCTTTTTATTTCAAGCTGAAAAAAATGTTATGTAAATGAATTAACCAATTAAAGAAATACATTTTTAAACTGAAAAGAACTTTTCAATTTAGAACAAAAATGTAAAAGTTGATAGCTTTGAATTTAAAATAATAATTTAACAAATTTTTTAAAAAAAATTGATTCCATATCATTTTACAAAAAAAAATCTTCAAAATTAGCAATTCAAACCATAAATTTACCAGGATTATTCTTATAATTATTACTGAATATTCTAAAATGTAATTCATAATTTTTATTCAAAAACATAGAGATACTAAATTTTAAAAATTTAAATTAGTTTTAAAATTAAGTTTGATAAATTAGCCTGATAACTTATTAATTACAATAAACAAAATTTGTAGTTTCTTGACTAAATTGAAAATAACTCTCAGAACAAAAACTACAAAAAATAATTCTCATAAAACTATACCGAATATTTGTTCATATATCTCAATGTTTCAATTTTAAACTAAATATTAAGACTGGGTAAAATTTAAATATATTAAATGAAGAAATTTGAAAGCAGGGATAATGAGAGTTTTTCTATTCAGTTCTCAAAACATTTATAATTGAAAATTACGTACTTTTATATAGAAACAATGATTTTAATTTAAAAATGTTAAATGTCTAAATAAAATGATGTAAGATTGCTTCACAACTGTAAATATATTTTTTAATCAAATAATAATAAATAGATAAAAATAATAATAATTTAAAATTTTATAATATTTATAAATTTCCTAAAGAAAAAAAGAAAAAATTGTAAATAATTTCAGAATGCTTAGCATTTAGTACAACAAATAAGTTACAAAAAAGTATGGAAGTAATTAAGCACTTTTATGCAAAGTTAAACTGCAAAAAATTAAAGAAACATAAGTAATATAAATAAATGATAAAATATGAAAAAATATTCTGTCTGTTATGAATGAGCAATACATATATTTCATAAATTTCTGTAATTACCTTAAAAAAAAATACAATTATTTATTAATTTAAATTTACATTGACCCAAATCAGTTTAAAAACTACTAATATGAGAAAAAAAAGGGGAAATTATTAAAATTATTAGTTGAAACTCTTTGCTCTTTTAACTAAAAATAAGACTTTTTTAATAAAAAATTCATAAAAAAAAATAGTTTGTATGATTACAACTTAAAATATTTTCTAATAATTAAGTAGTTTTAAAATTTTTAAGATCCTTTTTATTTTTCTACTATTGCAACACAAAAAAGTAATAGATTATTTTTGTTAAACAGATAATGTTATGATAGTTAAAATACTTGTGTAGGATATTACAAAACATTAAGAAAAAATCCAAACATTATTGCTTTAATTTATTTAGATTAAAATACTTTATACTTAAATTTTAATTAAATTTATGTTGAATTTGATTACAAAATTTTTATTTAATAATAACAATGAATACTTGAGAGCAATATTTTGGTACATGGAAAAAATGTAATTTAAGAATAAATTATGCAATATTCAATAATATTCTCAATTACTAGACAATAAAAGTGCATAAAATCATTTATATTTACTATTTTATTCATAACTGCATTGTATAAGAATAGATACATAAAATATTAGTAAATCTAATTAAAATCACTAAACATTAATTCATAAAATTTACTAGAAATGTTTTAATTTTATTTCATTTTATTGCTTTTATACAAGTATCTATTTTAAAAAATTATTAATTGAGTATTTTTTTACAAACAGTAAATGTTGAATATTTTATACGAACACAGATATATGCCATAAATAAAAGTATATATAAGCGCACTAAATTTCTAATGAAAAATAAAGCAATGCATAGGCTAAAATTTTCAGAGTGAAAGCTAGGATGAAATTAATTTTTGATGAGTTGTACCAGCTAATAACAAAAAAAAATATTTAGCCTCTTTCAGATGTATAACACATTTATTTTAATTATTATGTTTTGATTCAATAATTTTATTTGTAGTAAATACATTTTTAAAATTTCCCAAAATTTTTACAATTTTAAAATAATTCACTTAATTTTAAAATTTGGCCATTTTTCATTATATTTATAGTAAAAAAATAATTATTAATAATGGCTTTTTAAAAGAAAAATATACCTTAAATGATTTTATATATTACTAGATCAAACATTTAAACTTTAACATTTAAACTAAGAATTTTAACAAATTATTTTACTTTAAACTAAACTCAGAGGCATAAAAGCATCCATAGGAGCAAGGCCTACAGAGCCCATATAAGTTTTTTTCTGACAGAGTGTTCTGTGATGCAAAGTATAGGTCCCAATTAGGTAGTGAGCCTAACATGAAACCTCTAGTGTTTAATTCCCAACATACTCAGTCCTCAGCTTTAATGAAATACTGAAGGGATGAAAAACTGAGTCAACCTTACCCAATTCAAGAATTAAACTTCAGATATTCACCTTGTTTTATTTTTTATTACATTGTTTTATTGTTTAATTATATATATATACATATATAATTATTGTTTTATTTTATTAATGATAATTTAGATTAATATTAATGATAACTTAGAAGCAATATTTACTTCATACAACGTTACATACTTTACTTCATATAACATGACAATAGTTCAAACTTTTTACAGCAATTTTATCAAAATTTAATAATTTATTTAATATTAAACATGAAAATATAAATGAAAGGTGGCTATGATATTAGAAAACCTAAAATGGTACAAACGTACTGAGCACTTCATAAACCATAAAACAAATTTGCATTAATAATTAATGCATCTTAGAACTTTTTTTTTTTTTTTTTTTACATTTATAAAATAATTTTGTGCTATTTTATAAACGAAAATTATTTCCATTACACAATTTTAAATTAATTGTAAGGACAATGAAAATAAACAAATATAGCAGCAATAATGCAAATAAATTATGCAACCAATAACATACTTATTGTGTCTCACATTGTGACTCAAATTAAGAAAGTTAAATTATGAGTTTAAGTCCACTGCAATAAAATCTACACATTTGTTATTGTATATACACTTCAATTTTTAATCAGGAGGAAATAATAAGGCTAAACTGATTTAAATACTTAGTTCTCAATCAAGAAAAAATAGATTGAAACAAATAATAATAGATGTTTCGCAGAATAAAACTAAAAATCAGTATTTATTACTAAAGTAGTACATTGCAACATTAACTGAACTTACTATTACATTTCAAAATTCATTTACACCAAATTTGTCATTATTGAATGTCTTATATAATCTTTGCTCGGATATTGTTAACTTTCCAAAAGATTTATAATGAAAATAAAAAACAAACATATACAATTCTCACTAATACAAGCAGCTGGTATTACAACTTTTTCTATAAGAAAATGTAATTATGATTTATAAACTAAATAACAACAGGATATAAAAGTACACATTAAAGGAAAAACTCATTAAAATAATTATTTTTCAATTATTAATCTATTTCCAATGTTAACAACTGTAGACAGCTAAGTATTTGATCAATAAAGGAATAAATTCATAAAATAAAATACTTTAGTTAGTTTTGGTTTTTAAAAAAGTGGATAATTAGACACCATATTTGTATAATTATCCAATATACAATATGCATTTAGTGCACATTACATACTGGATGTAATATGCTTTATTTATCATTAAACAGCAGATCTTTTTAAGTTGGAAAAGAATATTTATGTTAAGATGAAATTTTCATAGCATGGGCACTGTAAAACCTACAGTAAAATACATTTTAGCAATAAGGAAACAATAGACATCAAAAACATTTAAAACAAAAAAAAGCTTAAAAAATTAAAAATTTTTACTTTAAAAATTCATTCTTTTTTTTTTCCAAAATTATTTGATATATAAAAGCTAACTTTTTTAATTTAAAACCCATAACTGAATGAACCATATAAAAATGAACTTAATCATATTTAAAAATATTCACATAATTTAGAACAAAAATATGTAAACAATATAATTACACGATCAAATTTACTCCAATCACAGCATAAGACTTCAGTTTCATGAGGATAACATCCATTGGAACGTGTATTGCATCGCACATCCCATAATCGCAAAGTTCGATCCCCTAAATTAAGAATAATCTAATATTCAAAAAACAACTTTGCCCCTGGGTATGGTAAATATAGAGGTTAAATACATAACTAATAAATAATATTTAAGGAACATAATTAAACAGTTTATAAAAATAAAACAATTCGCATATTATTACACACATATACTTTTAAAGACTTATTAATGACCTAATTAATAAATAAAAAGAATGCATAAAAAATCAATACTATTGAATAAATGCAGCAAAAACAGAAAATTGACAATTGCAATTGAACATTATATTTTAATATGTTCATGAAATTAAAAACTTTTGATGCAATCAATTTTAACAAGACATTTTTCAAAAGTTTGCAAAAAGGAATTGAAGTTAATATTTAATTATTGCCTGCATCTTTAAATGAGAATGAAAATTTACGCAGACAGGAGATATTCATGAAGAGATAGAAAATATAATAAAAGAACTGAATTTGTACTGAAACTATCCTTTTACACTCCGAGAACTAGATATGATACTAACTTTTTCACCATGCCATTGATTTGCAAGTACTTCATTGGTTTCTCAGGTAACAATTTTCTACAACTCCTAGATTTGGAAACTCATAGCAATGTATTACAATTTTATTTCATGAAGATGATAATGTAAAATTTTATTAATTGTTAATTTTTTCATAAAACTTTACAATAATTAAAAATTGCAACAAAAAATTAAAAATTCAACAATTAAGTTACAAATAACATTTCAAATTATTTATTACAATTTTCATGTACAAATGAAAAATTAAACTGCTAAAACAATTTTCCTTGCATGCCTACTGATATTAATTGCTGAGATGTCAAGCAATAAGCAAACAAAAATTAATCTTTTCTTTTTTCCTTTTTATTATACATTACAAAAGGTTTTCTTCAAAAAAACTTTCTACAAAAGGTTTTCATCAAAATAATGCTATCTTTTTAATATTAAAGTTAAGTGCATAACTTTATGCTTTATCACCAGGATTTATAAAATCTAAAATCAAAGAAAGAAGTGCCCAGTGAGAATAAGATTTATCATCAAGTATCTATTCCAAGAAATTATGGTTCCACGTGAATTCTAAAAATGCATAAATTAAAGAGTTTGGTTTAAATATCACAAAATTTTTCAGTTCCAATCAATGACTTTCAATTAACTATAATACTAACATTAAAAATTTAATGAAAATGTAGTATAAATACCTATGTTTAAATAATGAGACTGTATAAAAACAGAAAAAGTTAAGAATCCACTTAATATTTGATCATGAAAAGATGCATTTTATAATTTAAGATTATCTATTATTTTGAGTGAAAATTTTAATTTTCCATTAAAAAAATCACTATTAATAAATGAATAACTATAAACATTTAACAATTTTTTGCAAACATTAAAAAATTAAGCAATCTAAAAAAAATTAAAGGCTACACAAATCTTTTTAGAAATGAAAATTATATATAGACACACACAAAATTATAACTAAACAAATGTCTTCGATTTTTTTTTTTTTTTCAAATTATTTATTTGACTGATATCACACATAACACTGATTTTATGTATATATATATATATATATATATATATATAAAATAAATAAATAAATAAATAAATAAATATATATATATATATATATATATATATATATATATATATATATATATATATATATATATATATATATAAATGTGTATGAATTTTATACTATTCTTAAAAATATATTCACCAATCCATCTGTCAGCTTTCTGTTTCATTTTGAAAGAGAAATATAATAAAAAAATTTGAATATCACACTTATTAATTTGCATTTTATTTTTATTTTAATTTATTAAAAAGAGTATAAAATGCAAAAAAAAATTTATTTTTCCTTACCAAATATTAACTTTTTAAGCTGAATAAATTCAGTTTGATACAGAAGGCATTCCAGCTATTCTTTTATTTTAATTACCAGCAATTATAACTTAACAAATGATAATTTCCCAGAGAAAATTAATTTATTTAAATTGTCAAAGATTAAAGTTCAATTTCATATTTTAAAGCAACTTTTTATTTTTAACCCTATTATTCTGAGAAACTACTATAAAATATAATAGAGTTCTCTGTGTTAAAATTATTTTAATTTTTAAAAGAAATTATTTTAAAAATTAAATAATTTATTCTACACTTATAAGTGTAGATTGAATAATTTACACTTATAAGTGTAGAATAAATTATTTAATTTTTAAAATTGATTGTTGAATTATTTAATTTTTAAATTGTATTAAATTGAATAATTTATTCTACACTTATAAGTGTAGATATATATTACTTTAAATACAAGCATTATTAATACAATACTTTATATGCAAAAATATGAATATACCGGAAACTGAAGCAAAAAGGTGAGGCACCATGGGACACCAGCAAGCTTCATACACTTGATCTATGTGCTCTAAATATGCAGCGATTTCTTTGTTTACAAAAGGATTCCACTATAAAAAGGTACTGTATTTTATAAACATTTTAACAATAATTCTAATTAAGACATTAAGATCAAGAAAATTCTATATTCTAAATAAAGAATACAGTGGAATTTGAATAACCATAATAAAATTTTAATTCTTGTTTCAAATTAAAACATTTGATATGAATTTGAAGATAGAATATAATTCAACTCAAATAAATACAATTAACAAGTTAGATTTTAAATAGTTCATATTTATTTTGAAGCATACATTTTACTATTTAATGTGTGGTGATAAAGTGAGAAAAACCAGAGAACTTGAATTTGGCACAAATTTCATACTATATATATATAAACACACACATCCCTTATCTTTGCAGAATGTTAAATGACTGAGAATTCAGTTATTTTAGAACTGCAAAAATAACTGAATTCTCAAACATTTGACATTTTGCAAAGATAATGATGCAAAAAAAAAAAAAAAAAAAAAATGGAAAATTTAAACATTATTTTATTTGTATTCTTATTTTTTCACACTCATGATAAATAATTTCAACATAACCTTACTTCATTTGAATCAAGGTACTATTCTGAAACACATTGTCAAAGAAAACTGCTTTATGAAAATTAAAATATAATAACGCATTCAAACGTCTTCACTGAAAAAGAAGCTAATATTACAGAAAAATCATAAATTAGTTTAAATACTGAAGAAGTATTATTTATAAGCTTATATCCAATCAATCAACAATAGCACTACAACCCTATGTGGGTCCTGGCCTTCTCAATGAGCTTATTCCATCTTGGTATGTACTCAGCAGCACTTTACCAATTAGAGGTTCCAATAGTATTAAAGTCCCTATCAAGACAATCAATCCATCTGATTTTGGGCCTACCTCTGGAATGCTTTCCCATTGACCTTGCAAAAAAGATTTTTTTAGGGGTGCGTTCAGTTGGCATACGAATAACATGGTCAGCCCATCTCATCCTTTGTATTTTAATGTATTTGACAACATCATTGTCCTTAAAACTTTTGTATAATTCATGGTTATACCTTCTACGCCATACCCCATCTGAAGCTTATATTATTTTCTCAAAATGATATCACACAATCAACATAAGCATTAAGAAAATAATTTACTTTGTATTACATGTATCTTAAAAATTCCCTCAGATGTGTATTTGAGGACAAGTATGACTTTTTGGGACATGAGAGATCTAAATATGAATTTTCCTAACATGGAAAATCCTATATGTTGATGCTTAATACTAATCCCACTTATTTTTTGATTAAGTATTTAATACAGATATTTTAGAAAAATATAAACTTTACAGATAATACTTGATAAAATCATTAAAAAAAATTTTTTTATTTTAAAAAAGCACAAGAATATATTTTCACATATAATTTTTTTCTTTCTAAATAATTTTTAAATCAAAAAAAGTAATAAATAATGCATTTTATAAGTGAAAATAAAGGAATTTAAAAAAAGTAAAATTATATAGCTTGACTATATATATAATTAACAAATTCAATCGAATAAAATATTATTGGTATTAAATTAAAATATGACTGGCAAATCAAGGAAATTCATGACTGAAAATTGAAAATTGACTTGCTGAAAAGCATCATAATTACCATAAAAAGTGGTTTTATTTATTTTGCAATGAAATGCCAGATCAAAAAAAAATCCATTGTTAAGCTGCAAATATCATATAAGTATAAATAAATGTTCATTCAAAAATTTAATGTTGATATATTTTCAATTTTAAATCCAAAAATATAATAAAAAACTACTATGTAGGTCAAGTGCACATAGAAAAGTTCAAATGATCTAATGAAAAAAATTTCAATATGACACAAATCAGAACCAAAACAAAAAACTATTAACATTTAATTTTAGTTTCATTTGAGTTTTGATAAGAAATAAGATCAGATACCCATAACAGCATATTCATAGCACAAATGAATAAATTTTATACATAGTTACAATATTCATCATGGATAACTTCAAATATCAATTTTATATATAAATAAAAGTACTTTTCTGTTCCTATAATAAAAACTAAAGTTTCAAATTCCTAATATTCATCCTTCTTTATGCACTTTTAAATGATTTTCATTACTTCTTCATTTATTTCACTGAACATTTAACAGGTTTATAGGTTAAAGATTTTAAAAACATTTTGAAAATTGTTCTTAGAAAAGATTATTCAGATACTTTTTCATAAAAAATAAATGCATACTTCTAACAAATATCAAAAACACAAATGGATAAAAGTGATTATTCTCAGTGATTGGAATTATATTTTGTTTTGAATTAATTCTATAAGAAGTATAATTTCTAAACATAAATGTTTTATTTCAATAAAAATACAGATTTATAATTTTCTTAAAAAATGATTGAATTATTAAAATGAAAAGAGAATGGACAGATAAATTTTGAATATAATATACTATTTTTAATACCTTTCTAATAAAACTAATAAGCATTAGGAACCAAATCAAGCATCAAAATAAGCATTCAAAACAAAATCAACCAAAAAAATTTCAAAATAATACAAATTAGCAAGTAATTACTCATAACTTTTAGAGGAGGAATTAAACGAAAAAGTATTCAGCAAATAAAAATTATAAATATTTAAAAAATTAGATCTTTTTAAAAGAATTAATTCCAGTAAAATTTCCCACTTTCTTGTGAAAAAAAAAAACATTAGAAAAAAAAATGCAATATACTAATAAAGGAGAAATAAAATATTTTGATGTTATAGTAAATTAAGCTAACAGATTTGTAAATACTACATACAACTTTAACAGAATGATCCCATGAGGCAGATAGAATTACAGGCATAGCATTCTTTGGATTCCAATCAACTGAATATACCTATAATGCAGATTAGCAAAATTAAGCATATAAAGCTATTACTCAACATAAAGCAATTAAAACAAAAATTTTTAATAAATTTAATTCACCACATTAAAATATTCCATAAAAATGATTACATAATAGAAATGAAAAAAAAATTAAATATTATGCATAAAATTCAAAATTAAGTAACCAAGTTGATAAGTAAATGAGATTATATATCTATATATTATAAAATTCTCTATCAGCTATACAATTCTTAGTTTAGATGGATAGAAACCTTAAGAAAATTAATAAAAATTAAATCTAACACAATTATTTTTAATGAATAGATACTAACTTTTTCTACAAAAAATTTAACAGTACAAAAATAAAAGTAAAAAAATTCTTTTAACTTTCAAGAAACTAATAAAATGAGAAACATTTTGCGATAAAAATTTTAAATATAATAATAAATAATCAAATTTCAATAAATTTTACAATGTTCAAAAATTAAATATTTTAAAAATACTTCAAATTTTTTACCTTAATATCTATCCATTATGAAAAATTTCAGTAATATAAAGCAATACTGTTTATTGCAGCAATATTATTAAAACAAAATTCTTTGTTTTCCTGGTTTATTTGAAAATTTCTAGAATAACTATGAAGATTCAAAAAAATTAAAAGAAATATAAAATAAATATTGCATAACTCTTGAAATAAGTTTTGCACTTTTAGACTGTCTAATGCATTAAAATGTAGAAGTGGATATGTAAGAAATTCAAAATAACAATTGCCACACTGAAATATTAGAGCTTAAGTTACAAATATGAATGTCACAAAAATTTTAACGATTTAAAACTATATAAGTGTGCAATTTCAAATCATAATACTTGTACAAATAAAATTCAGTAGAAATGTCATAAAAACTTTCTGCACTAAAAATTAAAAAAAGTTGATTTTCCTAAAAAAGTACCTTATAAATTTTAAAATATTGATTCACACAATTGATATACAAACTTTTTCCATAGATATTGATATAAATAGAGAAATCATCAGTTAAGAATATGAATAAATAAGAAAATGTGAATATAAATGAATATCTATACATATGTTTCAGTGTTAGTTAAAAAACCCTTTTATTCTTAAAACATATTTTTTAAATTTTGATTATTTTAAAAATATTAAATAAAATAAATTGAAATAAATATGTAAAAAATTATTTATAACTTAAACAAAAAATAAAGTCCTGGATGACATTAAAAATTAAGTAAGTCATAAACAATAAGGCACACCAATAAATGAAATGATTATTTTAAATAATATATATTCTAAATTAATATAAATAGTGAAATTTATTGAATACTTTCAATTATATAATTAGTCTACATTAAATATTTAAAACATAATTCTAGAAAAGATTGTGATATAATTCAATTTTGATTATCAAACTCACAAATAAAATTTTATTGAAATATTTTAAAGAAAAAAATTTAGATTAAAATAATACAGCAAAATAAATAACATAAACAAAAATTGTAAAGAAATTTTAAATGAAAAAAATCTTTACACAATGTCCATAACATATGTATTTTAGTAATTTTGTAAATCTTCAATAACTTTGAATTTTCTTAGTATTCTCAGAATACTTTCAATTATATAATTAGTCTACATTAAATATTTAAAACATAATTCTAGAAAAGATTGTGATATAATTCAATTTTGATTATCAAACTCACAAATAAAATTTTATTGAAATATTTTAAAGAAAAAAATTTAGATTAAAATAATACAGCAAAATAAATAACATAAACAAAAATTGTAAAGAAATTTTAAATGAAAAAAATCTTTACACAATGTCCATAACATATGTATTTTAGTAATTTTGTAAATCTTCAATAACTTTGAATTTTCTTAGTATTCTCAGACTATTTCAAAGAAATTTATTCTCATACATTTATGCACACAAAATATTTGAACTTACTTCTTTTTCATGAATTCTATAATGTGTAACAGGAACCTAAAAATAGAAATAATACTATTTACATAAATCTGAATTTTTTAATAATTTTTTAAATGAGCACAAAATATATCACATATCAAATAAATAAATTTCTAAAAAGATTTAACTCATTGTTATATCATATTACAAAAAGTTGCAGGTAGTATATAAAATATCTTGACACAAGTATGATAATAACAATGAGCAAACAAATCAAACAGTTAAATTACTCTAATTATTAAATCTATACTAAACATATATTAATAAAATGCTCATCCAGCAACTGCTTCACTCTTATTAGAATTATCACATGAGTATTTATAAATGAAAAACTTAATTTGATTAATTCTTTAAATTAATGAGTGTATAATAATTTAGTAAAAATAATTTAAATTCTAGCTTCTTTGTTAAAAGTATAATTATTAATTTTTTCCTTCATACACTGCAGTTATACAATTGCCAATAAAAGATAAATGAATTCACTGCATGATAAAATAGCAAAGGATGGAAATTGAACTATTTAACTTAATATCTCCTTTTTATAGTAGCAAATTTATTTTTGAGTAACAAAATCAAAACTGAATTTAGATAGTTTAAATGAGCTTTCACAAAAAACTTGTACAGAAAAATATTATGTGATTGTATATGACTAAAAACACACATCACTTTTAAAACAGTAAATTATTTAGATACAATTCCATTATACTCCACACAAAACTATCATAACTGGAAAGAAAAAAAAAATTGCAAAAACTTTCATAAATACTTGCATCATGTTTTGTATAAAAAGGTTTATATTTTTAAAAATTACTAAAACACAGTAGAAACATTGTACTCCTATTCATAAATTAAATTATCATTTATTGACAAAACTTTTAAACACCAGTTTACTTCTGACAGAAAGTGCTCAGCAATTACTTTGATAATCAATTGTGTGGGTATAAAGGAATAGTACCATTATTTATTTAAACCATGTGACTACAGTATGTTTTATCAGACACAGTAATTTCAGTAACTAATTGAAAATTATTATTAATCATCACATTTTTTCACTATATCAATATTCTACAAAATTATATGAAAATAATTGTAATTGTATTTATTGGGGAACATAATAAAACACTTTTGAAACTATGTTGATATCAAAAGAATTTTTATAACTATATACCCATATATATATGTATGCATGTGTGTGTGTATATATATACAAAAATGTTTCATATAACTATTCATTATACATAGTTTCATATACATAATCTAATAACTTCAAACTTTTGTACATATAATTTAAAAAAATTTAACTTTCAACTCCTTTAAATTTAAAAGGCAAAAAAAAAAGCTACATGTAAATAACATTACTATAAAGTAATATATCCAGTGAAACATAATAATAAGTATAACATTTGTAATAAACTGGTACACGTATTCAATCTGCTACAGTGCACAAATATTCAAATTTAATATGTTTGACAATCATATAATGTAACTCATTCAGCAAGATAAGTGTATAAAATATATATTTAATAATGTTGAAGAATAAATATCTTTCAATATATAGAAGAATCTTAAGAATAAATACATTTTCTTATAAAACTAATAAGATTATAGTATAATATGACTCCTTAGATAATAAAATGTTAAGCGAATGCATATAAAATTAAGAAATCCTGCAGTAAGTCATAGGTAATATAACATATTTAATTCAAGTTATTTTCCTCCACATTTAACTATATTATATTATTTTCCATGATAGTCAATTTTACATCAATTTTAACACCCATCTAAAACTAGACAGATAAACAATAATTTAAAGTTTATTCCATTTAATCTTTTCAGGATGATGTGTTGTGGAACATCCCAGATGACAGAGCAAATTCAAAAGGATCATTAGACAGGACAATGCTTTTGCTTTTACTACATATATGTGGATAATTTTAGTATGTAAATTACAAAAAATAAACATTTATGTCACAATACTGTATCATTTTAATTGATAATATTAAGTTTTTTTTTTACATTTTATATTACATCTTAACAACTTATTTTTCAATTTACTTCAATTTTTAAAATGATTGATTACCTTGAAAATAATTTTCTAAAGTCTTATGCAAAATATTCCAAAAATTTATTTGACAAAATTTGTTAACAAAAAACTAATAAAGACAATTTATACAGAAATATAATAAAATTTAAACTGGAGAAAGATCTAATGACTATAAATTGGCTAGGTATGATCTATTTGATTGAAAAGCATAAAATATACTGTGTTATACATATAAAAATTCTAAGAAATATCACTAACTCATTATTTTCAACAAAGTTATTAATTGATTCTTTTCTAATTGAGCAAATTAATATTTTGATTAAATAATTTTACCCCATAGCAATCCTGAACAAAGTTTTCCTAAATAAGAAAAATTAAATGATATTGAAAAGAAATTTTAAAGAGTATAAAACAACTAATGGAAAATCCCTACACTCCTCATACCAAAATTAAAAAGGATAGATATAGATATGCTCAAAGCTATAAGAAATGGAAATGCTGATGTAATATATATATATATATATATCCAAAATTCAGGGTACTTACATTACTCATTCATATTTCTGCAGGTGAGGCGAAAAGAATAAGAAATATGTGTAAAAACTAAAAGGTAACAAGATTATTTAATTTTAATACAATAGTAACTAGTGCTATTTATTTAAACTAATAGTAAAAATTGCTTCAGTTGTACAACTGATCATAACAAAATTTTAATGATTTCAAATATCATTAACAATCATATCTTAAAATGTACACATAATACCCATATTTCTAAGTTAATTTGTAAATTGTTTAAAATTCATTATAAGGAATGCATATCACCATCCAATTTGAAAGGATTAATCAAGCCTTTCAATAATTTCAATGTATCAGATTGAATCCTGATTGCAAAATTTAACAATGAATTTTTGCATGCAATGTTTATTAATAATCCAACTTATACAAAATAATTTTTCACAAAATTATTAAACCAAATTTAAACTTTATCTAAATATGCTTAAGCTAATTATAATTATGAAGACTAATTTTTAATAGCTGCATTGATAATGAATAAATTTAGCACTTTATTACTGACTCTTAATTAATTACTGATGGCAGATTAATGATACAGATGCTTACTTCAGCGGCTACATAATCCCATATTTGAATAGATCCATCTCCACAACTTGTTAATAATAGATGCTCATTAAGTTCACTCCAGGTAACATCAAATAAACCATCTGAATAGTCATGAGTAGCTACAATTTTAAATTCTCTACCATTTTGAATATCAAAAACAAATAATCGTCCAGAACCTAGAAATACAAGTTCCATAATTCTTTAAAACATTTAAGCAAATTAAACAAGCTTAAAGAAAAGAGTTAATATTGTAAAACATTTGTTAAAAATTAAAATTTTGAAGCTCTGATGTTTACATCATAACTAATATATAGTAATAGTGAATATTAAAATGGGGATACTTGTTTTAGCTTAAAGAAAGATAAATAAAGGCAAAGGTGACGTATAATCTATGATTACAAATTCTGAATTTTTTTTTTTTTTTTTTTTTTTTTTTTTTTTTTTGCGATTCAGAAATGTTGCCAAGATGACGTATCGTCACGTGCGCAATTTGTAAATACTGGGATTGCCAAAATAGAATTTTCTGCATAATTCTTACAGGACTCCATATGTATGATATAATAAAAATGAGGTTGCCAGATACATAATAAAATCCAGCAAAAAATTGCCACTCTCTGAATTTGGCATAATGGATTATACAGCACCTGTGCCTTAATAAGTTTAACTGAACATTTTCTTTATAAAATATTAAAGCTGGATAATCTTACAAATAACAATACCTAAAAAAGTGAAGTGTGGAAATAAATGTAAGTGTAGATTTAATAAATGTAATGCAAATTTTAAATATTTTTAATTTCTACACCTATGTTCTGGTGAAGCATGGGTTTTCACTGAAATAGGATTTAAAAAGTTGGAAGGAGATAAAAATTGTCATTTAAGTGAAATTTAAAGATTAAACTGACAATAATAAAGATTTAAATCTGATTTGTTAAGCTTCATTTAAAAGCTTTTATTAAAAAAAATATTACAATTGGAATCCTTAAAATAAATCAATTACTATTTTCTAGGTTTAGAGAATGTCTTAAAGAGATTGTGTAGGCAGTATCAATGACATTTTTACAGTCCAGTGCCCACAAAAAGCAGATACAAATATTAAAATAGGAATTGTTGTATCACAGCAGCATAAGTATATTTACAGCCAAAAAATTGCAAGATGATTATTTCATAAAAGAGAACAACAAAACCCAAAATCTATTTTATTGATATTATTGTCAAGATTCACCACAAAGCTATGTGCATAATATTTTGAATATTGCAATTGAAAAACCATTATATAGCTATTCTTCACAAGAAAACAGTTTTAATCTTATTTTTAAAATCCGACATAATAAATGACATGCTAAAAATGTAGGGCAATATCACTGAAGCAACAAGAATAAATTTACTTTAATAGATGTTCATCGTTATTAAAAAAAGAGCAGGGCAACCTAAAATAGCTTTACCTTGTTCTCATTTTTATTTTAATTTACTTGTATAATTATTGAAGACTCATACTTTCAATTATATTTCTTTGATCTTAACATCTGTTAACTTGAATTCACACACACACACAGAAGCTTCTTATATATTAGAATGCAAGTATGACCAGAAATATTACTGGTCTAAAAAAAAACATCAATGAAGAATAAACATCTTTCACATAATAATTTAAATAATTAAGATATCTAATTTTGTTAATTCAGGTTAAACTACTATTGCTTATTCTGAGTATTCTCAGATTACTGCATAAATTAAAACTGGCTACTTAAAATTTTTTTATGTTCTTATTCGAAATTGTCAAAGCCAAATGTTTTATCCTTTATTAAATAATTTGGTAAAATTTCATTAATGGGTACTCCTGGATTTTTTTTGTGAAATTTTTTTATACTAAGATAGGCACCAAAATGTGAATAACAATATGATAACATTGAAACTATGTAACTTTAAGTACAGAAAACAGAGGGTTTCCAGAAATTAAATTTTATCACCAAATTTTTTGCCAAAACAAGGGCTATTCTACACCGAAATTAATAATCTGTAGTTACTAATAACTGCCATGATTAAGGATAGTTACATTTAAATTCCTGGGAAAAATATATTTTAGTGTTTTTTTGTTTAAATGTGTTTGGAGAAATGAAGGTATAAGTACAATATATTCCTCTCAAGAGATTTCTCGACAAATTTAGTGTCCTCTGTTTTGATTATAGAGTTGCCCATTTAAATTTTTGTTGCTTTTCAGATTTTTTTTTTTTCTTTTGCCAGGTTTACTTTATACTTGTGTGTTATGCCATTTTTGTGTCATATATATGGCTTTTTTAAGTGAATTTTTGTTCAGCGTTTCAAATTGGTAGACTTTGCAAAATTTCTCGTACCAAAAACATATTCAGCTTGATGAAAAAAGTTGCCAATTGGAGGATATACACTAATAGTTCTGAAAAAAAAGGGGTCAAATACACTGGACAATGACACATGTATAAATAAAATTTGCCTCATTATATTCAACAGCACGTAATCGACGCCAATTTGGATAGAAACTAAGAGGCACCTTAAAGTATAAGCCAAGTTCAATGTAGATACAAGTATCCCTCTGTTTGACGCGAAATTTGATAGTAAATAACCTCAATAAAATTTCATTTCTAAAAGCCCTGATAAATTCAGTGATTTAATTAATGTAGTTTTAGGGTTGCCATTATGTTACTTACATCTTGGCGACATATCTCGCCGTTCACCGTTATAAGAAAATAAATGGTAGTCAAGAATAAGAGGTTTTATGTAAAAGTGGTTCTCAAAACTATAAATGTTAAGTTGTTTTTATTATTAGTTGTACAAGCAGCATTCTATTTCATATAAAAGGTAAACAAAACCATAAAATTTTCATAGCAAGAAATGGCGATGAGATTGGAACATGACAAAAATTAACATTACGACTTATACAATAATGTGCTTCATATTAGTATCCTTTGAGCAGATCTATCGTAAAAAAGAAATATGTGTTTGTCATATTTTAAATTGTTACATGTGATTACAGATGAATATCGAACTTAGCAGCAAGTAATGAGGATATTTAGTAAAATAAAGTAAGCGTTACCAGCAATGCCATAATTTTGGGAAGAGGCACACGCTAGTAAGTTCTTCCGAAAAGGCGAGAATTTAACATTATAACCATGGTACTCTCCCGTCGAAAAAGATGAAATTATAGTGCTTTTCATCTTTTCTTTTAGATATCATATATCAAATCATTTAAACACAACAAAACCAAACAAAACATTTACCATCATCTACATTTTCACTATTGCCATATCGAAAAAAATATTTCATAATTATTTCAAATTCATATGTAACTGTAACTTTTCTCAGGAAACTTTTTCCCTCTACTATTTTGAATTTTATGAAACTTCAACCGTCCGATTGTTTTGTGTGACCGTCTATGGATTGTGATTGATTTGAAAGTTAAATTTAATTATAAAATGGAATTTTATTTATACTGAAATGCTTAATTTGTGATCTATATTCAGCGAGGAAAATTTGTCATTAACAATTTGTGTAATTTATGAATATTACAATGCAAACCGATGTAAATAATGTATTGAATGAATTAAAAAAACTGTCCGATGAAACGGATTCTATCATTTACGAACCTTTCAAAGGAAATGACCAAGTGGATAAATGGTTTTCTCTTATTAGAGAGACTGCTGATGCTATTGTCAAGGGTACCGCTGCTTACTCTAAAAATACCAGAACTTCAGGGGTTAATATAATATTACCTAATCTCGTTAATTCTATAAAATGTAACCAATCCAAATCTGAAAATAGAGTGTCAGTTTTACTGGCTCAGAATCAGAAAGTTCAATTGCATGTTAACCGGAAATCAAGAAGAAGCTCCTTACGAAAAATTGTGTTGGCCAAAAAAAGTAATAAATGGGAAATTTCGAAATCGGATAGTAAAGAAATTAGTTTCAAAGAGACTAATGTTATTCCACCAAATTCAGAGTCCAAAGAAAAAAGTGTTGAATCTAAAATTAGGAAGCCACTTGAAGATTCCGTGTCTAATAAAAAATTGAAGAATAGTTCTCTTCTAGATTTACATGCTGTCACCAATAATTCTCGCTCAACACCCAGTCAAAATGTAATTACTAACACCAACTTTGAAATTACGACACCCTTGACACGTTCCAAAAAAAAAGCTTCTCGAGATCTAGAGCAACTGATGTGTAATCAGAGCAAAGAAGTAAAGTTAAATGGCATTTTTGAAAAAACACCTGTAAATTGTAATGGGAAAAATCAAATAGCTGTCACTCAGATCATTAAGAAAACCAAGAAGTTGAAAACTTCTAAGGATGATTCTGAGAAAGTTATGATTTCTCCTCCATTGAACGAAACAATTACTTTAGACTTAAGTGATTCGGATGATGATATTAAATCATACAAAACTCCTCCAAATCAACTTAAAAGAAAATCATCGTTACCACTTACTCAAGAAAATGTGAAAAGAGTAAAAGCAGGATTTTCTGAAAGTAATTCTAAGCATGAGGAATGTTCTTCAAAAAGAGTTAAAACTGCAAAAGTTACTTCTAATAGTAATTTACAAGCAAAAATGTCTGGTATTCTATCTCAACATAATTCCATTCAAAAGGAAAAGAGAATATTGCGAGAAATTCAAAAAAAGGAAGAAATTGTGAATCAGAATGCTAAAAAAATAAAATCAATACGTCAAATGAAGATTGAAGAAAATAAAAAGAACAGAGAAATGAAAATGGAAAAAGCAATGCAGCAGCGAATGAAAATCGAGAAAGAAAAAGAAGAACGCTTAAGATCTCACACTAGTTCAAAACAAGAAGTTTTGGTTCAAAAGGAAGCTGCTTCCAAAAAGATAAAGAAAGTTCAGCTGCCAGAAGAAAAAGTAAACACTCCCAAAAAGACTCGTGCGTCACCTAAAGCAAAAACTTACACATATACAAATGCTGCTTCCTCTCAGAAAACCGATGTTGAAGAAACTAAATCTCCTAAGAAAGCTCCACCCAAACCTGTCAGAACTCCAGCAAAGAAAGCCAAGTTAGCACACACTGATTCAGAGAAAATTAATTCAACAAGTTCAGAAAAGGGGGCCAGTGTATCAAACAAATCAGTACATAACAGTGCTTCAGTTAAAACTACATTTAATGAATTAAAGACAGTTAATCATGCTGTAACAAAATCTGCTCTTAATGCAACCTATGTTACTCCTGCTAAAATCGAAAATCTCACATCCACACCTGTTGCTAAAAAACTTAGTACCATTGATACAAAAACACCTCTTTTGAACAACAAGCCTCTCAGCTATGCTATAACACCACACCAGTCTTCTTTTGTTAGTTATGATATCAGTGAAATTAAAAGTGATGATTCTGATGATGAGGAAGAAAACACCAATCAAAAACCCATCCCTTCCTGGGCTTCTGGTATTCGTCTCAGAAATGCTGTTCTTAATCAGTATTACAATCGACTGGACACAGATGAATTATTTGGAAATTACTTTGAAACTCCAGACCTGACTGTCATAATGGGTGTTCAAAAGAAACAATACCATAAACGAACAAGTTCAGCAGTTTGGCTTCATTCTCCAAATCGTTCGATCTTGGCATAAATTTTTTTTTAATTACTAATGGCATGATTATATAGATGTAAGTCACCACTTGCATCATAAAATTATACTATTTATATTGAATTTAATATTTTTTAATTTAAGCACAAATGAAATTATTACCTGTAATAAAATCATCTATCTATATTGTTTACAGCATTTTCTTTATCCATAAAGATAATTTCATCATATTAGTTGTGTAATTTTATGATTTCTTTCCTTAGTTTGTAAATTGTAACTTTGTTTATCAACTTGAATAGAATTTTTTGTAATAATCATTGATATATTTTTAACTAAACTTGATTTTTTAATAAAGAATTTATCTTTTTTTTGTCTTGCTTATTACATAAACAATATTTATTTAATATTTTTTATTATTGTCTAAGAAAATACCCTTATCCAATTTACATTTTATTTTTGAATGTTTAATTTATGTGGAGTTATGCTAAAGCTGTACTTTAACTAACTTACTGCTTTTTTTTTAATATTATGTATTTATAAAAGCAACAAAATGTAAAGTTATGAAAATAGAGTATAGAAAAAATTGTGCACATTAATTTATTATTACAAATAAAAAAAATCAGATTTCAAACTCACGATTAAAGTGTAGTGAAGCCTACATTGGTTTTACTAAATAATCTTATTTATTCAAAAATATTAACTATGTATTTTCTAACATTAGCAACATTGCCATGTAAAAATGTTGATTTGATTTAAATAAGTAAAATCAAGATCATGTTCTTTGCTGCTTATATATGTTCATTCAAAAAAAAGAGTCATTTTATTAATTCTATTCATGTAATTAATCTCTGGAACAAAAAATAAGCATGTCAAAAATTATTCAAAATATTTCACTAAAAGTATCAGCTATATTAGATAAGCTATGCTACCTAAGTCTTCAGTTTGCTATAATAATTAAACTATTTTACCATCGACATGGAAGAGATCATAGATAGATTAAATGGTTATTCATATGAATTAAAACTTTGAAAATTACTATTTATATTTGTTTTGTTTTTTTCAACTTTTATCTTTTTCTTTTTTTTTTTAATCTTTTTCTTTTAAGTGATAATTTAGTTAATGATAAAGGTAATATAAGAAAAGTTTTTAAAGTATTTACATATACAAAGCTTCCAGTTATTTTGTATTTAAGTTAAATAATTTGGTTGTAACTTGTTTTTGTCATTTATCACAAAAAAAAAAAAAAAAAAAAAATTTTCTGGGGTAACGTATACAACCTCAGTATTGTTTTTTAATTACAAAATTAAACATGGTATAATAACCCTTAATGGATGAAAATATTTTTTAAATCTGTTTCTTAACTGACTACTACTCTTTATAATGATTACAGTAAATAGAAATAAATTTTCTAAATATAAATTCTGCTTATTATTATATATATATATTTTACTATAAATAGGGGTAATGAATAAAACACTCATATTTAAAAGAAAATTATTATGTCATTCTTGTATCTCAACTATAAACTGAAAATTTTCTCAATATATAAAACATTTTGGGTGTTTTAAAGTATCAACGAATTTATAAAATTTGTTATTTTTCATTGTCTATTGCCATTTTATATAGTATAACTTACAGTGATTATATAATTTTTTGCAATGCTCTAAATAGTTTATTACTTTAATTTATTCTAAATGTTAATTTTTTCTCTTCTATGTTTTTCTTATTTTTATGAATTGATGTTTAGTGTATGATATCATTGGATGACATTTCCTATTGTTAATGTTTTTATGGAAATATACAATATGATTTGCAGAAAAAAGCTGTGTTTGCATAGATGCTGCATCTGTTAAAAATTTAATTGTCAAAAGGCATTCATTGTCAAGCTCAAACAATCACAAAATTTTGACCATTGTCTGTAACAGCGATTCTCAACCACTATGCCTCAACACTTTTGTGTTCTGCCAGATTTTATAAATATATATATTAGTTATAATAAATTTTTTACTGCAAGTAAGTTAATAAACACACTGTTGTTTTTCTAGTAGTAAACAACTTTTATTTGTGTGCTGTGACAAAAAAAGGGTTAAATCTGACAGGAATTTTAAAAAGATTACTTAAAGGAAAATAAATCTCAATGAAAAAAACTTGTAATCTTCCTATCAAAAAACATTGCAACAACCTGTACATCATGTTCAACTTTTAAAATCTGATCCTTCACTTA
Source organism: Latrodectus elegans (assembly GCA_030067965.1). Classification (NCBI taxonomy): domain Eukaryota; kingdom Metazoa; phylum Arthropoda; class Arachnida; order Araneae; family Theridiidae; genus Latrodectus; species Latrodectus elegans. The sequence goes on from CM057819.1 coordinate 98,075,636, forward strand.
TTGTGAATTAAAAATGACTTATCAAAATTTGAATTAAATAAGAAAAATAATCTGAGTCTTTTGTATTATCACATCTTTTCACTAAACAATCCAAATGATAATTATTTATAAGTTCAGCATCTTTTGATCTTGGTATTTTTGTTTCCATACACATTCCCATTTTGTACAAATTTAATATTTTAAATATACAGATAGAATTGCAAATATATATAATGTATTAAGTTCCTATTTGTTTAAATAAAATATCACTACAAGTACATTCAGGAATGGGTAATTCTAAAAGTCTTAGCATTGCCAACTTAGGTTTGCTGTACTGCACTTGCAGGCTGAAGTCATCAACATAACCAATTTGACAGACGTCTATAATTCCTATGATTCAGTTGTTCATCGACTAAGGCATTCAAAACTATGCATGGAAAAAATTAATGTAATGGAATTTCTACATTTAGAGCAGGCATTCTCTAGAATCCTCTGTTTCTTATGAATGTAAGTTTACCTTTCATAAATGTTATGTTTGTTGTAAAGCCCTATGCTTTTCTTAATCAGATTTCTGCTTGTGTTTGAATAGTTGCAGTTTAGTTTGTATGAACAAGCTTTCTTTCAGTGACATTACGTATGTTAAAATTATTTTCTGATTATATCAGAAGAGAAATGTTTGATCATTTTTTTTAACTACTTGAGACAGGTTCAAGTCAAATGAAAGATTGTTGAATCGGTTTATTACTAAAGCCACCTGTATATCTAGGTACTTATATTAGAGTGAGAAAGACTTCTAACTTGTATGGTGAAATACAGTGTTATTAAATAAGAATTGAAATTACAAAAAGCTTCTGCAAAGTCAATCATACTGCTTTTCTGTCAGGATTAGCAGCTCATTCTTATGCGATGTATATTGATTGGTTCCTTCACATGTTCTGTCAAACTATCTTTGTATATAAAACTTCATTATAGTCAGACAACTCCTTCATGAGTTCACTGATTTTTTTATTGTTAAAAAGTATAAAATGGAAAGAAATCTAATGTTGTAAAGCTTACTATGTTACTAAGGAAATTCTGTTTTTTTTTTAAATAAAATTTACTTTTGCAAATACTAAATATAAATATTTAATTAAATTGAATAAAAAATGTTTCAGTAATAACAATTCATAGAGCTATATTTGCAGAGATTATCATATTTGGGATGCATTTTTTTTCTCCCCCCATCTCCAAGGAGAATTTTTATATATGACTGACATTTTAAAATTTAGAAACCATTTCTGGATGAAGAAGTTATATGTCTTCATGAAAATACCATCAATGTAATTTTTAGATAAAAACTCTTGAAGCATGAAATTTTACTTTGTATTCTAGAATTTAGTATCGTTTAGAGTGATCTTGATATTCAGTTCACCACATTGTATTACTTTCAAAATTTATTAAAATAACAATAGTTTGTTTGCTGTTATAAAAACAAGGTTACATAATTAATCTTAAATTAAAAGACCATGCAATGGCCTAGAAAATTTCCAATTTAATCAGAGTGTTAGAGAATCTTAAAAAAAGAAGAAGAAACAATTTCTGTATAATGAAACAAGCAAAGAAAAATACTCGTGGTAAGAGTCAACTTTTATTTTTTACTTATGTTAAGTTTAAAAATAAGGTTTAAATTATAAGGAAAATTTGTTACATTTTTAAACGCAAAAATTTATACTGTAAAGAAAATAAAAGGTAAGTGAAATAAATTAATTTGAAACAAAATATATTTTAACATGAACAAAACTGTTCAATCTATTGAAATGAAATTTTAATAAAAAAAAATAAATTTTACCACTAATCAGGTTTTACACATCATGAGACCAGACATAATTTAATGTATATATGTGTTTTGAAGTAAGTAAATAATTTCTGAAAAATATTTTTTACAAAACAACTTTAATGTGTACCTAAATTATCTTCATAAATTCGTACTAACTATAATTTTTTTATTAATTGATTTTTGTATTCTTGTCTAACATAAATATGCTAAATAGTCAAGACATTAATGTGGCTATTTTCATATACTTTAGGAAAATCAATTATATTTGTATCAGTTACTTTTACCAGTTTTTGTTTCCTAAGAATCGCTCAATGGATATCAATTTTTATTAAAATTAAAGGCCGCAATCTTTAAATTTTAATTTTTCAACTAATAAATTTGCAAAAAAAAAATGCATTTGTAGCCACATGGAATATATATTCATTCCATTTATATGTATATGTTTAAAACTGCCAGTTTTGACAATCCTTTATGAAATAGCCTATATCCAGTGACGTAGTGTGGTAATGCTTCCGACTCCTAAGGCACAATTCAGAGTTCCTATCAATAGTCTGGGCAAAATTTACTGAATTATCATCCCTCCAGTGAGTCTGTGGAATAACTAAACATTAGGATTTCACGTTACGCTAACCGGGACAAATGCGTCGCACTTCAGTACCATCCATCATAGAAACAGATGCGGGCACTTTATGCCTTGGTTCCACATGGGATGTAGTGCCACAGATTTAGTTTTATATAAACTAATTACAAATTACATTCTTTTCTATTCATAAAAACGTAATACTCATTATTTTTAACCAAAATTAAATAACATGAAAAAATGCTTAAATTTCGTTAAATATTAACTACTGATTCTATTAAGATCATAAATTTAATGTTATATTGATACTGATTTTAAGGAGGATTCATATTGAACCAGTCAGCCTTCACACGAGGTATACAGAGGCGTAGTGATGGGGGAGGGGGCTATCATGCCCCGGGCGCAACTTGCAGAGGGGCGACAAATCATTTCAAAGATAAACAAAATTTTTCAGAAAATTTCAATCTTAGTTTTATTATAATATTTATTTTATTTGGTGAGAAATAAACTTTGCATTTTATAATTATTGTATCATGTCCACGGAAAAATAAAAAAGCCCCATGAAAAAATCAGATTTGTAAATAAGAAATTGTTGATAAAAATATATGAGGAAGAGCTGCAGGAGCTTGCCATAAACGAAACATTTACTCTTATATTTCAATAATTTTGCATAACTTAGTTCCTTTTAAAAGTTATGTTTATTTAACCATGCTTTCAATTTTTATTTCTTAATCAATTAGATTATCGGTTTTCATTCTTTTTATCTTTTCCTTTTTAAGTTTCATACTTTGCTCAAATTTTGTGATACTATTGTTTTGTACTACAAATCTTGCAAATGTCTAAATAACGAATATATATATATATATATATATATATCTTAATTTTTTTATATGAAATTTCTAGAATATTAGATTGGTCAGTTCCATTTTAATGCATATGAGATTTTTTTTTATTTTAGTATAAAGACATTTGCCAAATTATTTGTATTAATGTTATGTGGTAATTTTTGGATCTATTAACTTAGGAAGATCACTAAAGAGTAGGCTCATGAAAGATACCTATTTAATTGTGTAAATACGCCAAGATTCTCAGTGCACTTTATGAGTCCTAATTGTTATACAGGTTATCTAAGTCAAGTTATATTACTAAAAAAAAGTCATTATAATTGTTATTGCATGATTTAGTTATCTAAATTGAAATCAGATTTAAACTTATTAACAAAGATCTTCTAATTTTCGAATCAAAAAAATTGGTTTTATGGTATAAAAATGAAATATTATAAATTATCAATATTATGTTTTGTGATTTAAATTTTTTACATTAAAAATAATTTTGGTTTACATTAATAGTCTGAATGATATAATTTTAAATGCGAAATTTCCTACAAAGTTGTTGTTTTTCACTGGAATTTTCCTGAAATAAAATTTTCAGTTTAATCCGTGATAAATGAAATGTTTAAAAAGATATCATTGTGAAAAATCAGGTGAGTTGATCTTAAATTAAGGGTGTAAAGTCTTACCCAATTATTATTTTGCAATAAATAACTAAAGTTTATGAAATTAGTAATATTATAGAATTTTTGAAAATTTGTTAGGATAAGTTATAGCATATGTTCAACAATAATGATCAACAATTTGTAGTCTTTTATAACTAAAATAATGCACAATTAATAGGGAATAAAAATGCTTAATTGCTTCATTTGGTTAAGAAGCTAGAAAAAATACAGTTAAAATTTTTAAGACATTGCTATGAAAATGTTAAATCATTAAAATCAATTTTCTTAAAAGTTAAAAAGTAATTGATAAATAAATATTCCGACTTCAAAATTGTAATATCCGGATCAAGGCCTACAGTGCCCATTTCTGTTTTCTTTACCGAGGGCCCTGAGCATGCGATGCGAAACTTATGTCCCGATTTGGTGGTCAGACCTAAGTGAAATCCTCGGTGTTTAGCTCCCAAGCATGATTTGTCTTCAGTTAATCAACCCACTGAGAGAGAAAGGTTGATTTGACGTAGCTTGAGAATCGAACCTCTGCCTTGGGAACAATAAGTCAGTGACGTAGTGACGGGGGGGGGGCTATCATGCCCCAGGCGCAGCTTACAGAGGGACGCTAAATCATTTCAAAGTTATAGAAAATTTTTCAGAATATTTCAATCTTAGTTTTATTATAATATCAATTTTATTCGGAGAAATAAACTTTGCAATTCTAATTATTGTGTCATGTCCAGGGGAAAATAAAAAAAAAGCTTCAGGGAGGAATCAGATTTGGAAAAGAGAAGAGGTTGTTGATGAAAAATGAAAAGAGCTGCAAGAGTATGCCTTAAAGGAAACTCTTACTCTTGTATTTATTTATTAATAATAATTTTTTGCATGGTTTAGTTCCTTGTAAAAAGTTTGTTCTTTTAACCATACTTCGATTTTCATTTTTTAACTAGTTAGATTATCGATTTTCATTCTTTTAATCCTTCTTTTTTTAAGTTTCATACTTTGCTCAAAGTTTGTGATACTATTGTTTTGTACTAAAAATCTTGTAAATGTGTAAATAACGAAAATATCTTGATTTTATTTATTTATTTATTTATTTTATTTATTTATTTATTTTTTTTTTCATATAAAATTTTTGGATTGGTCAGTTTCATTTTAATGCATATGAAAGGTTTTCATTTTAGTATAAAAATATTTACCAAATTATTTGTGTTAATTTTATATGGTAGTTTTTGGATATATTAACTTAGGGAGATTACAGAAGAGTAAGCTCATGCAAGACACCTATTTAATTTTGTGAATACGCCAAGATTCATAGTGCCCTTTATGACTAAATTGTTATACAGGTTATCAAAGTGAAGTTATATGCTAAAAAAAGTCATAACAATAATATTAACAAAACAAATAAGTTTGTTTTATTCAATATGTAAATAATTAAAATTTAAAAAAAAAACGTTTAATGAATATTATTTTTTGGATCCTTCTGGATGTAATTATTCAAAATTTAAAAGTTTTTTGTCGAAATTTCAGTGTTTTGAAATATTATTTGACGTACTATTTTTAATTTCTTATAACGTATTAAATCCTTTTATTTAACAAGCAGCACTTCACTAATATTTTTTATTTCTTTTTATGTTAAAAATGTGAAAATTTAATCTCATTTTGTTTGTGATTATAATAACATAATAAATTATTATGCGCAAAAAAGAGAGAAAATTTCATATAACTAAAATATTATTTATGGAAACTTGTAAGGATTTAAATGTACTTATAATAACTAAAAAGTAAGATTTTACTTAAATTATCAAGAAGCGATATAGAAAGATTCCTTTCAGTAGTTATTGTGAAACTTAGAGAAATAATACTATTCATTGCCACAAAATAAAAATAAAACCCTTGTATATTTTTTATCTCAGGCTTTTACTGTTGTAGCCATTCAGTCTCAGGGCTTGGGAAAATATAAGAGCTGGCTCATCGCTTTGAGGTGTCGCATGCCGCCTCGTCACCGGAGTGGGGAAGAGCGTGACGTCACTGGGCATCGACTGGCTGGCATTCTCTATGCTAGCTTGTGTCTGATCGCAGCTTTCTCATTCATTTTGGCTTGTTTAATGTTTTTATTTTAAGCTAGAGTATTTTTAAAGAGGAAAACATGACATCGTGTGTTGATGCTACGTGTTGAAATACGTATCAAAATACAAAAAAAAAAAACACATAATATTTCATCGCTTTCCAAAAGAAAATAAATGCTTTCGAAGGAATGGGGTCCAAAGATGTCGAAGAAGTGACAAAATCAACATCAAGAATGGTAGAGTGTGCAGTGAGCATTTTGATTTGAATCAATATATGGACGACATGCAAATTCGACTACTTGGTTTGCCAGAGAGAAGAATATTAAAACCGACGGCTCTGCCTAATCTTAAATTACCGACTTTAAACATAATTCGAAATACTCCAAGAGAACTGATTCAAACGAAAAGAAGATTAGTAAAAGCTACTGAAAGAATTGAGTGTCGGAGTCCACATAAATTATGTGATACAAAAAATCAATGTGATGGTGGCATTAAATGCCTTAAATGCAATGAATACTTAAAAAATATAGAAGAATTGAAAAAAAGAATACTATGCGGAAATTCCTTAAATATGAACATAAAGAAATCAAACTTCAACACCAAGAATAATTAAACAAGATTGAAAACAAAAAAATTGCTTTTAAATGAAATACAAAAATTAAAAATGCAAATAAATTACTTCAAAAGGAGAATGTTAAACTTTGGAAGATGAGGATAAATAATTTATTCCCTTATAAGCGTGAAGGTGAAGAAAATAAATTAAGAACTAAATGGTCATCTAACACTATTTCAAAATGTATTTTAATTAGGTCATTATCTTCAAAATCTTACAATTTTTGGCGAAATAAAATGGGATTAAATATGCCAAGTGCAAGTTCTTTGAAAAGATGGTGTTCCAAGTTTAGTTGCATGTCTGGAATTCTTAAAGATGTAATGTTATTGATTAAAAAAAATTGCGAAACTTTGAGCGATGTGGAAAAGATATGTTCTTTGATCTTTGACGAAGTGCACATAGATTCGAAATTGTGTTATGACTCTTCATTGAACGAAATATGAGGCCTATTTTGTAAAGTTCAAGTTATTTTATTGAGAGGATTAATTTTCCCGAGAAAACAGCCAATATTTTTTGATTTCGACTGTAAAATGAATAAAAAAACTTTTAATTACTGAAATAGAAGAAGTTGAATTCACTGGTGTTCAAGTTCGAGCAATAATTTCAGATCTTGGCGGGTGTCATACCTTATGGAAAGAAATCGAAATTAACTATTGACAAATCGTGTTTTCTTCATTCTTCAAAAGATTCAAGGAAGATATTGGTTTTCGCTGAAATGCCTCATTATATCAAGTTATTGAGGAACCATTTTTTAGATAGTGGTTTAGTTTTGAGTGACGGTACAATAATAAATTCTAGAATATTATATGACATATTGAATAAAGATGTCTGGGAAATAAAAATTTGCCATAAACTGAAGTCCCAATTTCTAACTATTAAAGGAAATGAAAGACAAAAGGTTAAACCCTCAAAGACTTTTTTTTCAGAAAATACTGCTAAAGCTATAATACATTTCACTGGAAATACTAAAGCGGCTGCATTTTTTGCATTAATCGATAATTTATTTGATATTATGAACAGTTCCGTACCAATACCTCACAGTAACAAGCTTTTAAAAGCTGCTTTTGGAGTGCAAAAATACTTTGATATTCAAAAAGAAACTTTAACGCAATTAAGGAGGATGATGATTTGATGATTTTGTAAGGTTTACTGATGCAAGGTCCAATATTGGACATTTCTGCACCGTACAATATTTAAAACTGAAGGTAAAAATTCTGTGATAAGAGACTAGTCATATGTATATAATGGAATGTGTAAAAAGTTTAAGAAAAGCATATGTAAAGATTATTTTGGATAAAAAATCTTAAATGGAATTCAAGAAACCTATTGCACGTAAAAATGCAAACAAATTTCTATGTGGTTTAAACCCAATCAAGTCGGATAAAATTAAATTTGTGGTATTAAAAAATACAATGCGTAAATCATTGAAATTAGGACAGACAATTAAAATGTGATGTACCGTATATGGTACATTACACATGTCACAGATTGGAGCACTCCGAGACAAGAATAAGTGCTTGTGTGTAAATCTAGTATGTCCAATACGAAGCCGTGTGAGTTTTACATCAACCCTTCGCATGGGAGTAACTGGGAATGGAAGGATGTGAGAGGATATACTATATAATTTATTGTTTTTCTGCAAGTCCCATTTTTTTTGCCAGTGGGAAAAAATGAAATCTTTGATAATTTGCTTAATGTCAAAAAATGTTAATGGAGTATGCAAAATGTCAGAGGCATTTTTAGCAGCATTATCAGCAAGTTCATTCCCAGCAATGCCAACATGACTTGGAACCCAACAAAACAAGTTGTCAAATCCTTTATTCTTCAATTTATTTAATATATCCAATATTTCCATAATAATTGGATGACACTTATCATTAAAATGATCTAATTGCATGACCACACTCATGCTATCTGTATAGATACAGTATTTTCGATAAGGGCTAGAATGTATTATTTTTAGAGCACGTTTAATAGCAACAGCTTCGGCTGTATACACAGAATATGATGCATGCAGTTTATAGCTTTAAACTGTATTTCCAACAACAATACCACAACCAACATGACTACTTGATTTTGAGCCATATGTATATACAGAGATGTGGGAGGAATAATGAGAATGAATGTGAGAAAATAATTGCTGCAAAATAAAGGGAGATGTAGCTGATTTATTGTATCCAGTAAAAGGTTTGATTATATTGACAACAGGAATATTCCAAGGAGGAAATCCTAGAGCATCTGTAGCTTGAACATGTAAATCAGGAAACTCAGATGAAGACAGGAATGAATTTGTACGCTCATAAAATGGTATTATGTTATGTGGCCGTGCATTATATAGCCTTCTTAAAGAGGGACAACTAACCATTGATCTCAAAGGGTGTTGCGATATTGATAGCATTTTAAAATAGTAATGTGGAGAGAGTTGCTTACGTCTCAGATCAAGAGGTAACTGGTTGCAAATTACATAAAGGCTATGGACAGGAGATGTCCGGAGTGCTCCAGAGCAGATTCGTAAAGCTGAGTGATGAACAGGGTCTAATTTGCGCAAAACTGATGATCTGGCTGATCCATAAACTACGTTACCATAGTCAATTCGCGATAGAATAACTGACTTATACACTCGGAGTAATGCTTTACGATCTGCACCCCAAGAGGTATTAGAGAGAACTTTCAGAATATTTAGTGCTTTTTCGCATCTTTTGCGCAAATCTAAGATATGTGGTAGGAAGGTTAACTTTTTATCAAATATAAGCCCAAGAAATGATACCTGATTAACTACGGGAATAGTTGTGCCTGATATCTTAATTTCTGTATCAGGATGAGGCCCAGTTTTTCTGCAAAAATGGATACATTTGCTTTTACAAGGGGACAAAGTATGCCCATTTTCATTACACCAAGCAACTAGATTATTCACAGCAGTTTGCAATTGCCGTTCAATCAGTCGCATATTGGAACCTTGGCAAGAAATTTGGAGGTCGTCAACATATAAAATTCCATGGACAGATGGTTGCAATACATGAAGAATGTTGCTGATGCAAATATTAAAAACAGTAACACTTAAAACACTTCCCTGAGGAACCCCCTCACATTAGATAAATGGATTAGATAAAACAGATCCTATACGGACATTAAAAATGCGATAATTTAAAAAGCTCTGAATAAAAATGGGTAAATTAAAATTATACAAAGTTTGAAGAATTCCATAACGCCATGTCTTATCATAAGCTTTTTCTATGTCAAAAATTATAGACACCAAATGATGTCTCTGTACAAAGGCATTCCTAATTTGTGTTTCTAGGTATGCAATGTTGTCCACAGTAGATCGACCTTCCGGAAACCACTTTGATAAAGTGATATGTACTGATTGTCTTCAATTGCATAAACAAGACGGGCATTGACCATACACTCCAAAGTTTTAGCAAGGCAACTTGTAAGAGCAATTGGACGATAGTTTTGAGGGTTAGCTGGATTTTTCCCAGGTTTAAGAATTGGAATAATAATTGCTTTGCTCCAGAGACTGGGACAGACATGTTCATTCCATATTCTATTGAATAGAAAAAGAATGTTCATTAAAGATTCATGATTAAGATGACAAAGCATCTTATATGAGATACCATCTGGTCCTGGACTAGTATTTTTAGTCTGGGACAGGGCTCTCTGCAATTCCAGCAAAGAGAAATTGCAATTATATGCATGTATGGCTTTATCATGAAACTTTATAGGTTTCTTTTAAGCTTGCTCTTTGATTCTGAGAAATTTAGGATTATAAGAGTCTGAACTAGATACCTTTGCAAAAGCTTCACCTAAAAGATTGGCAATATCATATTGAGAAGAAATTGTGTCAGCTCCTGTGCGTAGTATTGGGATAGAGAAGTCTCTATATAAACCACTGGAAGCTTTAACTTTCTTCCATAACTCTTTGCTGGAAGTTGATGATGTGATAGAGGAAACATATCTTATCCAAGATTCTTTTTGACTATTTCGCTGTATTCGACGAGCAAAAGCTTTAGCTTTTTTGAAAGCCATAAGGTTTTCCATGGTAGGGCACCTGCGGAAAATTGCCCACAACTTTTTTTGTTTTTTGTATGATACTTGGCACTCACGGTTCCACCATGGTTTATGATATTTGCGTGGAATTGGGGAGCGCTTGGGAATTGTGTTTTTGGCAGCATCTAGAACTGTATTAGTTACTTTTTGCACAGCATCATTGATATTATCACTTCTAACCATGCTGTCAGTAATAGCAGCTAAATGAGTGTAGAGAGACCAGTCTGCACGATGATAAGAATAAGAGGAGTGGAAGATTTGTGGTCTGCTTATACCAGTTTGATTTATAATTAAAGGAAAATGATCACTGTTATATAAATCCTTATCAACATTAAGATTTAATGAAGGTAGAATTGATGGAGAACAAATAGCTAAATCTAATGAAAGAAAAGTTCTTGATGGTTGATGGAAATACGTTATTTCTGTGGAATTTAGAAGGCAGATATTGTTATTAGAAATGAACTGTTCAATTATATTGCCACGAGGATTCATATTATCACTTCCCCATAAGGTGTTATGACCATTGAAGTCATCAAGTAGAATAAAGGGTGCAGGTAGTTGATCCAGCAAATTGTTTAAATCGCTTTCATGGATGATTGCATGGGGAGGTAAGTAAATGCTACAAATAGTAATGAGAGATGTTGAGTGTTTGCGTACTGCAACAGCCTGTAATGAAGTGTTAAGGGAATGTATAGTGCTAGGAATATTACAAGATACAAGAATGAATACACCTCCAGAAATTGAATCATGATTAACATCTTTCCTCACACAATTATATCCATGCAATTTTAAACTGTACCGAGGTTTCAAAAATGTTTCTTGGATGGCAAAACAAATTGGATTATACAGATTTATAATTGTTTTTTTATCTTCTATATGAGTGCGAAAGCCTCGACAATTCCAAGAAACGAAGGTTCCCATTAAGCTCAGATGAATGCTCCGGCATTGGAGCACGCCATGTGGGATTCAGATGAATCTCCACTTAGGAGTGTTTCATCATCTGATGGGTCTACATTCTTTATATCTGTCTTGGAGGCATTTGAGCTTCTTTTACTCTTTAAATATGATTTATGAAGACCTTCTTTTGCATTCTTTAACTTTAGGGATCTTTGAGACTTAGATTTTGCGAAAGACAGTGAAGAAATTCCTTTCGGAATTGGTGAGACATTTATGTTAGAAATATTTGAGGATAAGTTTGGAAAATTTAAGAAATCTGTTTGGGTACTGCAAGATTTCATGACTTTTTTAACTGCTTGTGAATAGCTAATACCTTGATTAGGGGTACGGGATGACACTGTTCGCCTGGCTTTAGGGTAAGATAAGTTTTGTTTATTTTCACAGTAATAATTTCCTTTTCTAATATCCAGGTTGGGCATGATCGGGAGTATGAGGGATGTTCACCACTGCAGTTGACACATTTTTCTTGTAATTGACACTGACTACTGTCATGTCCAACAGATGCTCATCGAACACAAGTCAAATGTCCTCTACAAGTAGTTTTTGCATGGCCAAATCGCTGACATTTAAAGCAACGTAATGGATTTGGTATGAAGGGGCGAACACTACAATTTAGATAGCCAACTTTAATAGATTGAGGTAATATAGGAGTAGCAAACGTGAGTATAAGGTGTTTAGTTCTTATAATTTTACCCTCTCTCCTGATTGTAATGCGCTGCACACGTTGTACTTTTTGGTCAACAAGATTATCCAAAATTTCCTCCTCTGAAATATTATGTAGATCATCTGCTGAAATTACTCCCCGTGTAGAATTTAGCCTACTATGAGGACATACCATAACATCTATATTACCAAGGCATTTTAGTTTTAGGGTGGCTTTGGCCTGTTCAGTTGATGAAACTTCAACTAAGAGATCACCAGATTTCATCTTGCGAACATTTTTTACATTTCCAACAGTACCAATAAGACACTTATTAATTAAGAAAGGAGAGACATTATCAAAATTGCCCTCAGTTTTTTTAATAACAAAATATTTCTGATCCTGTATCATTTGTTGCTCTATAGGGAGTATAGAATTAGAAGTACATTCCATAGAAATAGATTAATTACTTCAAGGCATGACTGCACCACCCACCATCGAGCCCAACAAGGAGATGCAGTATACCTGCATCAGTGCTAGCCAGACCTTATACACTTTCAATATATCCCTGACGTGGCCTCCACCCTTATCGAGTCATACAGCAGATATATGATCGCTTGATCCATGGAAGCCGATTGGCATGCTGAGGACCACAACACACCTCCCGTTTACCTGAAGCAGAGGCCAAAGTGATGTGTTGGTCTCTGAGAGCCTCAATCACCAGGATCCTCCTTTCCAGGGACACGGGTCTCCAAGCACGGCAAACACGCGGGTGATTTAGTCCCCAAAAGAAGCTAATAGCAACAGTGCGGCAGTAGCTACTCAAGGGGAGCCCTCAACCTCTTTCAAGCCAACCACACTGAGGGAGAAAAGGAAGAAAAAGCAGCAGAGTAAAGGAGAGAAGAAAATAAAGCTGAGGAAAGATCACTAGGGTACCTCGGGATTGTGACACCCGTGTTTACCTAAAGAAGGTAAACCCCCCGAGGGGCAATTAAGGATGAAGTTTTCAATTTACGTGCATTTGGAAAAAAATTGGTTTTGCTTTTTCAGAAAGAGATTATTATTTCAATTCATTCTTCTTACGGATAATACGAAGAATAATATGAAGACTTAAAATCTATAAATGTATCTTATATTTTAACAAGTAGACTTATTCAAGATGAGCTCGAAAGCCTCTTCAGCCAAATTAGAGGTCTTGGGAGATTCAATGACCATCCTTCTCCTTTTGAAGTAATTATTCACTTAAAAAAATATTGCTCGCAAATAAATTACCTAATTTTTCACCGAAAGTAAACTCTTTAGAAAATGGACCAGACGTTTATTTAACAGGTGAAATGTTAGACTCTGCATTTAATGTAAAATAACATCAAGAAATTATCAATTCTTATGATTCTCAAGATGATGAATTAAATCCTGAATTCTTAATTAATCCCTTACCTTTATCTTGGGAAAATGAACTTGCCTCCTCCAATCCAAATTGTGATATATCTCCATTTGGAAAAGAAGCTATGGCTTATGTGGCGCGCTATATTGTTTATTAAATTAAAGATAATTCACTTGGAACTAAATCAAGAAATTTGGTCGATATGCTCAATCATTAATTTAATGTGATTAATTTAATTTCTGCTGGGGGACTTACTGTTCCAACAAAAGCATGGATTGAAACTATAAAACAAATAGACATAATGTTTTGCAAATTTCATGCCGACACATTTTTTAAAGGGAAAAAAATGTCATAGCAACATTAATAAATGGAACGAAGTCTTCTTTTTCTACTGTAAATCGAAAGACAATTGAACTTTTTTGTCGCTTGAGAACACATTTATATGAATTATGTATTTAAATAGAAATGCAGCGATAGAGCTCAACAAAAAAACAAGAAATGGGTCAATAGTCAAAAAATCAAGATAAACTGAAACTAATAGGTAAATATATTTTTATATTGGTTATACAATTTTAATTTCAATATTAATAATAAATTTTTTGGGTTTATTAAATAATAATTGCAAATTTACTAAATATTTTAGAGGCATTTGTATTTTTTTTTATTCTGATTAAAAACAACTTAAAAATAAAAAAATAAGTATTTTGCTTAGAAACTCCCGGCAACTTATTCTCCTTCGATGCCTGACTACGTCATCAACGGTTATTTCCGGTGTCAGTTTTGGGGAGCCCTTCTCTTTCCCTAGCCCTGATTCAGTCTAGTGTCGCGTTACACTCGTGAGAAAATTCCTGCTGAAACGTGTTTCATATTAGCGGTTCCCTTTGTCAAAAATATTGTGTCCGGCACCAGACTGACCTTCAAAGAAAGGGAGGAAATTTTTCATAAAATAGCACTTCAGTATGCCCCCCAGGGAATTGCCTTCCTGGAATAGAAATGGAGGGGATCGAGAGCTAATTACCTCCAAATCCTAGGAAAACACATAAACTTCTCTTCCTTTTTATTGTTCACACGGTTAGTATTTCGTTTCTTCCAAAATATCGCTTCATCAGAAACAAAAATATAAACTTTTGAAAATCTGGAGTTTTGACATTTAAAATATTATTGCCGTAAGTTATATTTTCTGTCTACCATGTATTTCAATATGAATATTTATTTCATATTTTTCCTGGTATAAAACTGATACTAACACATTTTTCAGAGTTTTGAAAATTAAATACTGAATTATTTATTTGTTAAAACTATTCATTTAAAAATAATTTTTTTTTAATCTTTACATGTTTTTGTTTGGGGAAATAAATTTTTATTTGACTCGTAATTTTGCTGGCTTTACATTAGCACCTTATATTGAAAAATTCTTTTTTCAAATGGTAGAAATTAAAAATCTATGAATGTTTATTTCCTCTTTAAAAGTTTTTTTTTTCTGTATGTTTAAACATACAGAATCTTCTTTTTTCAGTGTCACAACCTATTGCAGATTTTAGCTGTCTCTGCAGCACTCCTTAAATATACAGAATATATTTCTTAATTAATTAGTTCAATTTATATTAAAAAAAAAAAACAAATCTTTTAAGTTGAAAAATTTCTTCAAGAAATTTATAAAGAAATCGTACATATTTCTCATTCTACATTGTAAAATTTTAAAAATAAGATCGTCTTTAAATGATTTAAATTTATTGAAAGAAAAAAATATTCATCCATTGCATGAACAGCACTTCCAAAATGATTCTTAATAGAAATAAATTTAAATTTCAATAAAAATTAGTCCTCATTTTAATAATAAAATATATTTTAATATCTTAAAAAAAGTTTTAAAAAATGCCTTTAAAATACGAAGAAAATTTTCACTACTATGATAACTAATTGAGAAAATTTCTGTACATAAAATCATGCGATATAACAATTAAAATATATTTTTTGTCTCAGCATTTTTAATTCTTGATAATATTTTGAATCAATGAAAAACTTGAAAGAACAATATACATACATCAGTTTGGAGAAAAAAATTATTTTTAATAATATAATATATATAGTTTGACTGGAAATTTCTGATTATATTAGATATACATAATTGTACTTTAATTTACATGTGTTTTGATTTTTAATTTAAGAAATGTACAAAATATTTTTGTTGTCTGTATTAACGTTCCGTTGCTCATCAGATATTTGCATTGATAGTGCTGTGGCACATAATTTAGTTATCTAAACTGAAATTATATGAAGACTTATTGACAAAGAAGGTCTTCTAATTTTTGAATCAGAAAAATTGGTTTTATTGTATAAAAATGAAATATTATAAACTATCAATATTACGTTTTGTGATTTAAATTTTTTACAATAAATATAATTTTGGTTTACCTTAATGGCCTTAATGATATAATTTAAAAAGCTATTTTAAATGCGAAATTTCCCATAAAGTTAAAATTGTTTTTCACAGGAATTTTTACGAAATAAAAAAAAATGAAATAAAATTTACTGTTTAATCTGCAGTAAATGAAATATTTAAAGAGATATCATTGTGAAAAATCAGATGAGTTAACCTAAATTAATCGACTGAAAGGATGAAAGATTGAGTTGACCTAGCCTGAGAATCGAACCTTGGACCTATATCTTGGGAACACTAAGTCACCGTGCTTAAGAAATGTAAAATTTTGGGTGAATTTTGTCATACAGATTTCCATGGAACAGAAGTCTATAGAGAAATGTGGGACTGAAAGATGTTACTCAGCAGTAGAAAAGAAATTAAACCAAAAACTATTAGAACTTCCAACATACCTCATCTCAAACGGTGAAGATAGAGAGAAGAGGTTGCCATTCAAATATTTTTAACTATTTTTGCATCAATTGCAGGCTGTGAGCGTTCATTCAGCAAAATAAAATTATTAATTTTGACTTATTTATGATCTATCATGAGTCAAAACCGTCTAAGTTTTTATTTTAAGTACTGAAGATTTAACATTCTTAAGTATAAAAAAAGAAAAATTTGAAATGATGAACTTTGATAACGTAATTGTTCAGTTCACTTCAGCAAAGGCAAGAAAAATGGGAATAGTGTCGTATATATTAGATTGCAAATAATTACACATCTGCTTATATCTATGGTACATAACGAATTATTTCATGTTTAAAAATTTTTTTATGTTTTTAAAAATAATTGTATTAGTATATAAAATCAATAATATATTTTCATAATTAATTCTAAATCACATAATTCCGATTATTCTAGTGACACTTTTCTGAATCCAATATAAGTGTTTTTTGTATAAATTAGAATTAAATTTTGTTTAAATTTAAAGCTTTGCTTGAGACTTTAAATTAATATATTTTCGATTATTTTATAGTAGGTACAATATTTATATTGTAAACTTATTACAATTATACTCCATTTATTATAATGCCTTATATATCGTTATATTATTCTATATCTCTTATTACTTACTACATTTTATTCCCATATTTATATTATATTACTATTTTTTTCATCGGGGCGTCAAAAAAGGTGTTTTTTTTTTTTTTTTCATCAGGGCGCCAATTTTGCTCACTACGCCACTGGACGTATAAGTTATGTTATGGTCATTTGTTATGCAGGAATAGAGAGACATAATTGCATGATGAAATTGAAAATCCACAGAAAAAATATCAATTAACATATTTTATAATTATTCTGTAATATTTTTTTTTGTTCTGATTTGTTAAAGCAAATTTATTCATTATTATTATTAAAGTTAAAATGAATTGATTGGAAAAAAAATTCTGTCTACTTAGTTTTCTCTTTATTATGTATATTAATATGGAAATGTTTATAACTATTGAATTCACAATATAAATGTAATGTCAGTAGGGTGCGTCTTTCGTTTAACCAGAGCACCACGAAGGTGAAAGTACGACCTTGCTCTAAATTCCACTGATAGATAGCACTATTAGGGGATGCACTCCCTCAATTTTGATATTAATCTGGAGGGGGAAGAAATATTCTACAGATCATTATACCCATGGTAACTGCTTAACGATCGACCACAGGACTTTCGATTCCATAGATTTAACAAGCATGTATTCGGTGGGACTTTGGTGGCATTGGGAATCGAACCTCGATGGAAGGCCGATTCCCTGACCACTATGCGACCACGACCCCTAAGTAATTTTATTTATTGTGTTTTTACAGGGCAAATACGCCACCCACCCTGTCTTGTGTTCAGAGTGCTTGACTGCAGATAGGGAAGCCCTTGGTTCTAATCCCGGTTCGGGCATGGAAGTACTTTCTCTCTCTATCTATCCTGCCTTTGTCCTTTCCTTGTATAAATGGGTTGTGAATGGTTGCCTACCTTATAAAAGGTGTATCTATGCCATGTGTGTACTGAGGAAGTCGGAACTCCACACCAAAGCATGGTTCAGTTGGAAAAGTGGAGCAGCGCACTCCATAATGCTAGCTTAGCTAGCACAAGACAACAATTCTTAAAACATTCTGTGTAGATGATTAAGAAATTTGACTTTTAATAATTCTTTACTTACTTAATTGTTATGGTAAATGTTCGTACTGAATTTTAAAAAAAATATGTCGAAATTTAGAATAATCATAAAAAAGCGCCCACATATTTTGTCATTCGCATACTCAATTTCGAAAAGCAGAGTATTAAAATTTCTGTCGGTTTGTAAAATGTAACTTTTCGATTCTTAATGCATTTTTTGTTTTTGCTGATATCAAATTATAATATAAGTTTATTATATCAAATTATAATATATCAAATTATAATATAAGTATAGTTAATGTAATTAGTAATAAAAGTGAAATTATGCTCATATCAATTATTACAGCATATTATATAATAAACATCTCCCACACACTTCGAAATAACAATTTAGATTAATATAGAACACAGCATCAATTCTTTGACTCTTCTGATCGAGAAAAAAGAATCTATGAATGAAAAAATATATTCCTTCTTCCTTCATGATATACATTCAAAAGCTAGTCACTTTACTTATTTCAGTGCTGCCATCTATGTGGAAAATATTTTGCTGAAAAACGAAATACTTTATAGTTATGAGTTTTGTAACGTTATTAATTCCGCAATTTACTAATTAGTTCATTTAAAAATTTTTTCAATGAATTTAAATTTAATAAATGACACTTTCTGAATATATTTTAAATACAAATATCTGTATAAAACTCAATGTTCAATTTTTTTAAATTTTTAATACCTCAAGCAACAAGTTCATAACAATCTAAAATTTTATGTAGTCTGCATGTAAATAAAGTTTAAAAATCTTAACTCATTGTCTTCCTTTTTCATAATAAATGTCTTTTAAAATACATTAATTATGTTTCAGTTTTTCAATAATCATCTTTTAGTATTTTTACTACTCCAACCAGGAAGAAATTTTAAATAGTAGTTGACTTTATAAAGTAATCAGTTAATTCCTTATTTTTTTTTAAATGTTTACTATTTGTTATTGCTACCATCCAGATTTATTAATTTTACCAAGAATAATTTTATATTCAGATTTAATATTTCGAATTATCATCATTTATAATTGATCAATGTAATTTTCACATCGTTGTTTAGCTTAAATTATAAACTGTGGCGTTGACAGTAATGAAATGTTTCAAAAGTTATATGGAAATAGATTTTAACCCCATAAAAAGCAGTAAAAAATGCTGAATAATTTTTCCTGATAATAGTGAAATTTTAATTACGATAAATATATTATCTATTGACATTACAGTCAGGGTACAATACAAAATAATATTTTCATTATATATATATATATATATATATATATATATATATATATATATATATATATATATATATATATATATATATATATATATATATATATATATATATATATATATTATATATATATATTATATATTATATATATATATATATATATTATATATATATATATATATATTATATATATATATATTTTATATATATATATATATATATATATATATATATATATATATATATAATGCTTTAAGTACGATTAATGAAACACAACGAGACCCGCTTAAGTACTATTTCAAATTTCCCTTTTTTTAACTTATATATTTATTGACTGATAGTTGAATATATAAGTATAATTTTTATAAATATTCAATCATATATAGTTGAAGTAAAATAAATCTGAATAAATATATTTATCAAAATATTTTGGAATATAATTATTTGAGAATAGAAACTAATTTGGCTCTAAATTAGTATAATTAAGATGTTTAAATTATTTTAAGTATTATATAGAAAGCAATAGTTTTATTAGTTTTTCTTTTAGTAAATTAAATTAAACACCTATTAATTCTGTTATATGCCAGAAAAAAATATTTTGATGGAAAAATAAATAAGTTAGTTTAAGGGATATTCATAAGAGAAATATTAATAATTATGAAAAAAGATTGTAGTTTTAAGCGCTTATGAAAAATGTATACCAAACAAAAATTCTCTCTAACATTCATGCTAATTATTAAATAGCAATGAAAATAAACTTTTACATAAACCATTTTTTTATGATATATTATAATATATTTTCCTATCTGTATATCAAAAAGGCGAAATAACATAATATTTGCAGCTTTATTTCTACTATAAAAAAAAAATGGTTTCTGTTATCTGAAATACTTTGCTTTGGTAAGAAGTGATCCGTTTAAGGATTGCTTGAATATTGGAGACTAACTGATGCTTTAAATTACATTTCTGGATAATAGTAAGATCCTTAATCTTTACATTTATACTACCTTAAAAAGGTGAAAAACAATTTATATATAGTCTCGCTTTAATTATCAATGTCCCCTGTACCTAGCTCAGAATAGGGTTCTACTTGTTAAATGGAAAGTGCTGAGGAAATGAGGTAGTCTTCGTCAATTTAGAAGCATGGATCACGGAGAAAACTCTCAATACTTGATCTCCTCCCCAGTGGTATTATTTCATTTGTAGGCAGAGGCGTATCGACGTATGGGGGCGGGGGAGAATGAAGAAAATTTCAATCTCACTTTTATTATAATATTAATTTTATTCCGAAAAATAAATTATGCAATGGGAGGGGGGGGGGAACAGGAAGGAATCAATTGAAAAGAGAAGAATTTGTTGATGAAAAATGAGGAAAACAGCTGCCATACACGAAACTTTTACTCTTATATTTCCTTATTAATAATAGTTTTGCATGGTTTACTTCCTTTTAAAAATTGTATTCTTTTAACCATGCTTTCGATTTTCATATCTTAATCAGATTATTCCTATTTTCATCCTTTTCAAGTTTCATACTTTGCTCAAAGTTTGTGATACTATTGTTTCGTACTATAAATCTTGTAAATGTATAAATAACGAAAATATATATATCCTAATTTTTTCATATAAAATTTCTGTAATATTAAATTAGTCAGTTCCATTTTTGTGCATATGAAAAGTTTTCATTTTAGTATAAAGCTATTCGCCAAATTATTTGTGTTAATGTTATATACAGGGTGACTTTTGGATCTGTTAACTCAGGGAGATTACAGAAGACTAAGCTCATAAAAAACATTCAAAGAAGGGGGGGGGGTGATTTTTAGTAAAATAGCACTACAGTATACCGAGTAGGGACTTGTCTTCCTGCAATCGAAATAGAGGGGATCGAGAATTATTTACTTCCAAATTCTAGGAAAACACAACTTTCTTTCCTTTTTATTGTTCACACTGTTAGTGTTTCATTTCTTCTCAGACATCGCTTCATCGGAAACAAAAATGTAAACTTTTGAAAATCTAGAGTTTTGTCATTTAAAATATCATTGCCGTTAGTTGTATTTTCTGTCTACTTTCTTTCGATTTTAATATTTATTTCATATTTTTGCTGGTGTAAATATTTACTAACATATGCTTGCAGAGTTTTGAAAATTAAATATTTAATTACTTATTAGTTAAACTATTCATTTAAAAGTAATTTATTTAATGTTTAAATATTTTTGCTTGTGGAAAGAATTTTTATTTGACTCGTACTTTTCTTGGCTTTACATTAGTACCTTATGTTGAAAAACTCTAATATAGTAGGTTCAAATGGTAGGAGTTAAAAATCTATAAATGTTTTTTTTTCTCTCTTTTTAAATGTATTTATTTCTTTTTTATCTGTTTAAATATACAGAATATATTTCTTAATTAGTCCAATTTATATAAAAAAAATAGCTTGAAATAATAAAAACAAATAACTTGAAAAATTCCTTAAAGAAATTTATAAAAAATTCATATACATTTCTCATTTTACATTGTAAAATTTTAAAAATAAGATCATCTTTAAATGATATAAATTTATTGAAAGAAAATTTGTTGTGCCATTGTACGAACAGCTCTTCCAAAATTATTCTTAATAGAAATAAATTTTGATTTTACTAAAAAGTAAGCTCATCTGAAATTTGCAGTTATTTTGTTATGGCATAATTTAATTATCTAAACTGAAGTCAGATGAAGACTTATTAACAAAGGTTGTGTCCAATTTTGGAATCAGAAAAATTGGTTTTATGGTATAAAAGTGAAATATTTATAAATTATCAATAATATATTTTGTGATTAAAATTTTTTACAATAAAAGTAATTTTGGTTTAAATTAATGGTCTGAATGACATAATGTAAAGAACTATTGTAAATACGAAATTTCCCACTAAGTTAAAGTTGTTTTTTACTGAAATTTTTTTGAAATAAAAAAATGAAATAAAATTTTCAGTTTAATCTGTGGTAAACGAAATGCTTAAAAAGGTATCATTGTGAAAAGTCAGGTGAGTTTATCCTAAATTAGGGGTGTAAAGTCTTACCCAATAATATATATATATATATATATATATATATATATATATATATATTACTAACTTTACAAACTTCAGGTATTTAGCAAGAATATATATATATATATATATATATATATATATATATATATATATATATATATATATATATATATATATATATATATATATATATATATATTCTTGCTAAATACCTGAAGTTTCTAAAGTTAGTAATATTATATAATTTTTGAAATTTCTACAAACTGTTGATCACCACCTAATGATCGTATAAAAATGTCTAAAGCAAATCATTATAGGTGGCGTGAGCTTGTCATCTCGGGAACCATTATGCTGAATTTGCAGACTGAGGTCAACATTTTCGATAAAGGCTTTGTAACCAGAGTTCGCTATTGTAATGCCGAGATATTTACCTATATGTATCAATTATGAGGTGCAGATCGAACAGATATCCTTCTTTCTTTCTTTTTTGATAACAATACGGGGCGAACTCCGGTTATTCATCAGGAAAAGTAAAACATCAATCGAATGAATTGATTAGCATACCCGCTTAATTTAAATCCCATATAACATGCGTGATATACAGGGTGAGCTAAAAGTTCGTTACAATTTTAAAAATTCATAAAAAAAGAAGAAAGTAAGATAAAAAAAAGTGTGGTTTGCAAGAAAGGGCTCACAAAGTAGTTGGATTTTTTTTTTTTTTTTTTTTTTTTTGCAGCAAAAAAATTTTTAGTTAAAAAAGTCGCCTATAGATGGAGCTGACTGTCTGAAACACAATGAAAAGGACAACAATACGCTCCATTCATTTATTCTGATAATAACAGTTGTTCAATATGACCTCCAGTACATTGTACGACACAACTAAGGCGACTCGCAACGCCCGTTACAGCTGAATGCAATATGTCGGAATGAATTGCAGAAACCTCAAGACAGATGGAATCTTTGAGTTCGGCCAATGTTGAAGGAGATGAAAGGTACACACGTGATTTCAAATAGCCCCACAACCAGAAGTCGACCGGAGTGAGGTCGGGTGATCGTGGAGGACATGCGATCTTGCAACCTCGACTGATCAAAGGTACTCAAAAGGAATCGATTCACCAAAGGTACTCAAAAGGAATCGATTCACCAAAGGTACTCAAAAGGAATCGATTCACCAAAGGTACTCAAAAGGAATCGATTCACCAAAGGTACTCAAAAGGAATCGATTCATCAAAGGTACTCAAAAGGAATCGATTCACCAAAGGTACTCAAAAGGAATCGATTCACCAAAGGTACTCAAAAAGAATCGTTTTACTGGATTGGCATAATGTAGTGGTGCGCCATCCTGCATAAAGTTTATTACAGATAACACACCTCTTTGATTTAATGCGGGCACGACTTTGTCACGCAAAAAAGTGAGGTAACGCTTAGCGGTTACTGTGCACGCTTTCCAGCCCAATCTGGGACACGGTTCTTCAAAGAAGAAAGGTCCGACAATGAAAGATGAGGTGAAGCCACACCAGACTGTCAACTTGGCTGGATGCAGAGATTTCGTCGTGTATTCACGAGGATTAGATGTTGCCCATATACGAGTGTTATGGGTGTTGACTTCCCCGTGTAGTGTGAAGTACGCCTCATTCGTCCAGAAAAAGTTGAACCGTCAGAAAGTTGAAAAGTTGGGTCGTTTTCGATTCTTGCCATAGCCCACTCGACAAATGATTCCCGCATAGCCGTGTCTCCCGGTTGTAACTCCTGCAGTGACTGCAGTTTGTAGGGTAAGAGATGTAATATCCCGTGGAGGATACGTCGAATCGATGATTGAGGCACATCCAATATTCTTCCAGCTTCGCAAGCACTGCTACTCCCAATGGACGATTCCGCCGCTAAATCATTCATTGTGGTTTCCACCGCAGTAATTCGGCTCTCAGCCAACGAGGGTTTTCCACTGCATGGCCGCTCCTCCAAAGAGCCAGTTTCCTAGAACCTCTTGACAAGCTTGACTATTCCAGGACACGATATGGGGCCTTTCTTCGCCTTCAGTCCTTTCGTCGTGCGAAATTTTCGCAACGCAATAGTTGCTGACTCTCCGTTCAAATAGAACAACTTCACCAACAACGCTCGATCGGGTAATGATAACATTCTGAAAGCGAATGAGAAATTGTCGAGTATCACAGCCTTTTATCGCAAGATTAAATTGCATAATTCTTCTGAATCTCTCGATGTCAGCGCCATCTATAGGTGACTTATTTAACTAAAACTTTTTTGCTGCTAAAAAAATCCGACTACCTTGTGAGCCCTTTCTTGCAAACCGCACTTCTTTATCTCACTTTCTTCTTTTTTTATGAATTTTTAAAATTGTAACGAACTTTTGGCTCACCCTGCACTTTGGGTAAACGCTTTGTGGCACGATTAATAGTTCTGCGAAACACAAAATAACCTAAGTAACTGCTGATTCAGAAATGTGGGCTATCCTAACTCATTGACTATTGCACAATCTGTGATGCTGAGGCTGGGCTCAAATTTGGAAAATTTCGCCGGAGAACTGACACCGACAAAATTCCGAAGAACAAGTGATGTCAGAAAACGTCACAAAATGGGCGTTCCGAGAGAACTTATAAGTTTTCCAGAGAGTTAGAATTATCTGGCAGGGCACCGCGAATTTCCTTTGTGTTTTTACCTTGTTTTTGTGCGTACTTCGTGTAAATGGCTTCAAATAAATTTATTAATTTTTCATTCGATAAAGAGGAATTTTTAATAGATCAATACAGTTGAAAGTATATTTAATAAATTTTAAAGAATCTATAATATTTTCCAAAGTTAATTAATTTTATAAATCATGCAAAGATATCTTTGGGACACAACAGATAACAGTTATTTTGATAAGCATAAAAAAGCACCATCATGAAAGATATTCAACATTTGTTTTATGAAACATTTGGAAAATCTGTAACAGGAAATTATATTGATTATCAAAAATTGGATTTTTATGCAAATGAAATAAATTAAAATCGCGCTTATTTTCTTATATTTAATTTGCCTTTATATTGATTTCGATATAATGCTTACCCATAATAGATTCCGTCTCCGCCCATTGCTCAGATATTACCCAAAGTTTCCTCACCAACCACCATGAAATAAACTGTAAATAGAAAAAAAATTTTATCTTTGATAACTACTTCTTTGTGTGGAAAAAAAAAAGAGACTACTAAAAAGATAAAAGGATTTTTTTTTGTTACATCTCATTCTATATGTGGAAAAAAAAAACTATTTAAAATAAAAATGATGAGGAAAAATGCATATATAAGTGTGCATACTAAATGTATATAAAAACAGATTTTTTTTTTTAAATATACATGTATATGTAAATGCATAAAATATATATATAAAAAAGAGATAAAGATAAATATATTGTACTACAGACCAATTTATACCTTGTAAATATTATAGCGTGTATAAATTCTTGTAAATACCTTTACCTGTTCTTATGTAAATATTCTTATTTCTCTCAACTTATTCCTTAACTACTTCCTTTATTATTCTATTACTTTCATTTAATTTAAATATATAAATGATAAATTAATCAACAATATTTTTTTTTAATTCTGAAATAAATTTTATGAAATAACCATAGTCCCGTCTATTAAAATTTCAAACTCATTTTAAGCCAATCAGATTCAAGTTATAGCTCACCAACCAAGAACCAGCTATCTAATGAGGGTAGAGGATCGCCAGATCCAGGGACCTCTGAAAACTGCTAGCCGGCAATCACTTCGAAGATATAATGCTAAGCAAAATTAATTGCAAAATTGAATATATTTTATCTAATGTAATGAAAATACTTTATTCTTTTATTTAAATTAAATAGAACTTGATTTTTATATAATCAAGAAACGTTTATAATTTTGTTACAAATTTATATTGTTGATGTTGTTTAGGTGATATGATTTTTTATATAAAGTTTTATTTCTATTTTATTAAAAAAACATAATTGAAATATTCTATTAAAACATTATATTACTAAAAAATATTTTTTACTTATATAATAAAATATGAATGACAATATTTCCTGGAAATTTTTTATTTCATTCATGGAATTTGATTTTTAGAAATCTGTATAAAGCCCGTTTAATTGCTTATAATTGATAAATCATTTTCTTCTATAAAACATGAATATTTTAAATTTAATTTGTGGAATACACTGAAATGAATCAATAAAGAGAAATTATATAATTATTTAATTATTTGTGTATGCAAAACAAATTTTAAATAATTAAATTTTTAAATATTCTGGAATGCATTACAATTTCCAGTTATTCAAAGAAATAATTATACTACTACTTGTGGAATTATGCTGAGTATTATTTAAAATGCATTAAAAGTAATGTTATAATTCAATGAGTTTGACCAAAATTTGATACTTGAATTTTTCATGAAATATAAGCTAGTTTCGTTAGATAATCATAAGTTAATTAAGTTAAAAATTATTAAAAAATTATCAAAGCAGAGAGAGAAAATAACATGCAATTACGTATTTTAAAATTTTATACAAATAAATTTAGAAATATATACATATAAATAAGCAGTTATAATTTCACAAAACTCATGTTCTGCTTCATAAAAATTTTTTCAATCTTTAAATACAAATGTAATTGTAAAAAAATGTCAAATAGAAAAATAACGTCGCAAATTCAATAGAAAAATAACCTCACATTGTCACATGACATAACGTATTACTTCGTCCGTGAGTTCACCAGGAATTCTCCCATCACCGAATTCTCGGAATTTAACCGGAGAATTCTGCAGTAGTTTGCGCCGGGCCTGAGTGTAAAGAAACGCAGCAAATCAACAATTACAATAATGCAGGGCATACCCTATACTAATGAACATATGCTTGTTGTTATTGCTGTTGGGCAATCATTTATGATAATATGAGTTTAAAAAATCCTTTTTTGTCATATTCTGTACTATATAAAAATGAATACAATGCATATATGCATTGTATTCTTCTTTGCACAATAATGCTTTCGTCATTGTTGAAATACAAATTATTTGTCTCTCATTCCTGAATATAATGTCCCTCTGAGGATTTTTTGTGGATTTATAGCAATATATATATATTGCTTAAATTTTACACACCAGTGTATTTATGCAAATAACAAAAAAAAAATTTCTTTCTCAAAATTCCATATGTAAAAAATATTATATATATTTTAAATATTTTCCATGAAGTTAACATTTATTGAAATTAATCCAGAAAACATTTTAAAATAATTGAAAATTTACTGTTTATGTTATTCTATTGGATAACAAATACAGAATATCTGTATGTCTGTCATAAATCTGAAATGTCATTAAAAAACGAATACAAAAACTGTCAGAAAATATAAATTATGCATAAATTATAAAGTTATAAATAAATTTTTTGTAATGAAATTTATTTGAATTTAGTCTCTTTAATTGTAAATTCTGATGAAAGAATAAAATTAATCTTTATTTTATTTAGTAATAAATTTTTTTGGCTGAAATTTTTGCATGACCATCAGAGAAGAATCAAAATATTTGGTTTATGCCTCATACAGAACAGTAGGAAATTCATGCTGTATTTTTCACTTATGTCCATAAATTAAGGATAATTTGGAATCACACAGAAATTGAACTCTAAAATAAAAATTTCACATGTAGAATTATCACTTACATCTTGAAGAATAATATGCAAATTACAAGAAACCACCCGATGACGCCGATAGTATATCACAATAAAGAGAGGGATATGTTAGGAATGGTTTTAAAGAAATAAAATTGTTCACAAGTGTTTTAATTCAGTGCAATAATCGTATAGTTATAGCACAAAGGAAGCATTTGGATAATGTTTTACGTGGTAGAATTATCGGCCGTCAGGAATGTGGACGTCCGTCCACATTCCTCGAATACCTCCAGCTGGGTACGTACCGCCCAGAGTGTCATCTTTAGGCTTTAGCAACGGTTCCAAGATGATAATATGAGTAAACATTATAGCACAGGTCTCCCCCGAGTTATAACATCGAATGAAGACCGGTATTTGGCAGTTACTGCCGAAAGAAACCGACGGAGTACAGCACCAGACCTGTCTCGTCAGTTCTCTTCAGCTACCAGTACGACAGTTTCAAGGCAGACACTGTACAGACGCTTAGGGCACGTTAGTCTATATGCTTGTAGGGTAGTCAGATATGTTTCACTTTACGTAATTCACTGTCACTTGCGGTTAGCCTGAAGTAGAGAGCCTGCATTGTGGACACTACAATACTAGTCTTTTCCGACGAGTCTATGTTTAGCTTTGAGTCTGATTCTCGCCGGACTGTCATATGGAGAGGACAAGCTACCCGTTACCACCAAGCGAACATCACTGAACGACACCGTTACGGTGGTACAGGACTGCTTGTTTGGGGAGGAATTATTCTGGGTTCCAGAACTAACCTGCATGTTTAGAATGTAACCATGACAGACCACATCTATCGGGATGTCATTCTGGAACAACATGTACGTCTGTTTCGGAGAGCCATGGGTGCAGAATTTCTGTTTATGAACGACAACACTTGTCCTCGCCGTGCAAACATTGTAGACGAATGCCTTCAATCGAAGGATATTACCCGTATGGACTGGCCAGCATACTCACCGCACATGAATCCAATAGATCATGTGTGGAACATGCTTGTCCGTCGATTTGCAGCCTGTCAACCCCCTTCCACATGTGTACCGGAACTTCGAAGAGCATTGCTTGATGAGTGGTGTAATATTCCCCAAGATCAGATCGATAATTTGATACTGATCATGCCTAGGCGTTGTACGGCTTATATTGCATCATCTGGGGGACATACTATGAATTAACCATCATACCAACCATTTATATTGGTTTTTGTAAATTGGTTCGTTTTTGAAATTTGCTCCATGTAGTAAAAATCGTAATTTTTAGTAATGATGTCAAACATATAGAATCTTTTTCGCTCTTTATCTTTTGTTAAATAAATAGACTTTACAAATAAGTTACATTTGTTTTGCTTCTGTCTCTTTCTTTAACTGAGCTTGCATTATTCTTAATTTATGGACACGAGTGTATATAAACATAAAATTTCAAGATAAGGGTATCAATTGATACCCCCTATAATTAAAGTTAATTTTTAATTATATTTAAAATTTATTGTGGTGTATATTCAGATTTGTATATTAATGTAAATTACATTATTAGAGTCCATTATTTTTAAAATGAAATAAGTATATCGATTGATCTGTATTCATTATAATGGACTTTTTAATTTGAATGAGTTTCTTGCAAGAAAAAAAATCATCCCAATTGCAACATTTTAAAAATTTTTTTCAAATCCTTTCTGTTTTAATTCTTATTAGTTTTGCATGGAAAAAAAATAAATCTATCTTAAGAAAAAAGTTTTTCAGTCTCATTTTTTTGAAATTTACTATGTATAAAAAAGGGACATAGTAATGAAATGAAAGAAAACATGTTAAACATGTATCTTTGAGAGAGTGCGTAAAATTGACAGTGATAATCCAAGAAAAAGGATTCTCTCTTTCAAATAAAAATATAAATATTTATGTTTTTTTTTTATATATATAATGATTGAGAGAGAAAACAAATTTTCTGTTGAAAATAAAAAAGAGGGTTAAATTTGAGACTTGGAAACAAAAGATTAGAAACCATTACTTCAGAAGGTCATAGCATAAATTATATTTATTAATGAGACATCGTTTTAGATTTATTTATATCGTATCCCATAATGCAAAATTTAAAATAATTTATTATTATTATTTTTTAATTTTAACCTATACAATTGTTTTGTCACATGTATTGATTTTCAAAATCCTCTATAAATCTAATACAAGAAAGTGGAGGAATTTATTAAGGCTTTTTAAATCAATAAAAGAATTTTCCTGAATATGATATGTTTAAACTCACCAAATTTGCTTATGGTATTTATTTGTTTGATACATTTTAGGATTTCTTTTAAATTATGTATATTTTATTAATTGTAAGCAAAATTTTTCTTGATTTTAGTTCATCGGATGCTGCGCCATCTATAAATTCCCATTTGATTACATTAAATCAAATATATTTTTTACTACTAAAGTGAGAGTGAAATTCTCACTTTCCTTACACTTCCCTTCTGCTTATTTTTGTTTTTGGTGAAACTAAAGCGTGAAATTGCAATCAACCATTGCAATAAGGAAGAAGAATACGAAATTTGATTAAACGTTTTTTACACCATATACACAAATATAATTGATACATATTTAAGAATCTTATCGTTACATAAATTTTGATTTATTTTCTCATTTATATAATAATTTGCTAAGGTATATTTTCATTTAGTTTCAAATTTTTGTTTTTCTTTATATACAACGTTATAAAAATAGAAAAAGAAACTTTGAATGAAAAGTACATTTACAAGTTATATTTCTTTCTGACTTTATTTAAATTCAACCATTTTGTAGGTATGATGAATGAGTAACAAATGAATTTCTAAATAATAGTTTTTTAAATTTTATTAAAATGAAATAAAAATATTTTGTTTCGCCGAATTTGTTATGCTGAATTAAATTTAATCTTTGTAATTATTGATTAAATCTGCTAATAATGTTACTGATCTTCTCTTTAGACATCAAATGCATACATTTTTATTAAATTTTAGGGATATATCTAATACATATAATTACTTATATTAATTTGTTTTTCAAAAAATAAACTTAAATATTTTGGTCATAAAATTTGTTTAAGTATTTACTCAAATTTTTAATATATTAACAGAAACATCTTAAATCTGAATTACTGTTTCAATCAAAAAGTATTTTTCTCTAACTTTTCAATTTCGGAAGAATTAAAATATTTTTTAAAGATATGAAAGTATAATAGTTACACAAATATAGTAATTTTACTTACTTCTAACTGAAATAATTCCACTTTATCCAGAACATAATCTAAAATATACTTCTATTCAAGTTTTTATATACCATTCTTAATTAAAGTTTTTAATTGTTTAAAAAAAAAAAAAAACTAATGATCAGCTGAATGCAATTGCTAACTACAACTTGTGATGCAAAGAAAAAAGTACTGTTTTTGTAAAGATATATCTTTTCCAAAGGAGTATTTTGTTAGTAACTATTAATATTATTTTAATTTTTCAAAAATCAATATTTTTTAAAAAATAAATCAAGTAAAGTGGAACCTGTGAAATTGTCAAAGGAAGATGTGATTTTTAATTGCTGAAATAATTGTTAATCAGAAACTTATTTGGATTCCATAATGTTAAAATTTAGTTAAGAAAGAATAAAGTACCAGTAATTTTTTTATTATATTTATGCCTTAACATCATTATATTTAAAATTGATTAGTCAAGTATTTTAGTCTCATTATAAAAGTATTTTTCAATAATCATGAAAACAGTCAAACCATCTTGAGCTTAGTGAGAAAAGGCAAAACTATGTAAAACAGGTTTCTGATGCTGAAACAGTAGTTTGCAAAATCAATTTCCTTAATTGTTTATTATAGATGCCGAGTTTCGGATGCAAAATGGCTTAAAATGTGTAACTCTTTATTAGAGTTAAGTGAAATCAATAAATTTATTTCTGTGAAAATTATGAAGCATAAATGTTTATAGTTGCAATAAGTTTCTTACAGAACCACATAGAAAGAAAAATAATTTGTTACATGTTATCTTACTGTCAGATTTATGGTTTAAAATTGAATGACATTTTGTTCAGAAAATAAAAAGAATATACAGTTTGTTATAAAACCATATAAGACCACTAAGTTTTTTGTGGTTTTTACTTTAAATAATTTAAATTTTTTTCATTACGTTGATGTAAATAAATAAAGTATTTTAATATTTTTAAAGATACTTAAGTATCTTAAATATTTCATTAGTAATTTTAATTATTTAAATTCAAATATTTGTCACAAAATTGTTAACCTCTTATTTAAAACATTTGTTTTCAAAACTAAAAATATTTTAATCAAAAATCTTTAATATGTAACTTTTCTTAGTTATTTCATGTACATGATTTTTCATTGAATTAATCATGTGAAAGCGATTTGCAAGTGAAGATTTAGGAATTTTGTCCTATTTATACATGATTGCTACTTTCAATTTTTATTCAGAATCATATTGACAGTTAACTGTGTAAAACTGTGTGACAAGTCAAGTAACCAATTAAATTTTTTTAATAGAACTCAAGTTTGTGGTACAGATCATTATGTAAAATTTTTGATTCTTTCTTTCTTAAACCAAATTTTAGTTGATTTTAACACATCACATGGCTCACTATGTGGTGGAATTTTTCAGTTTGGCCCACCTTAGTCAATTAAAAGAAATAAAGCTTTGATAAAAGTGATTGGTAATGGAGAATATCTTTCCAAGAACTTGTTGCAGCTCCCATTTTCCATAATATTCAAAAGCTGTTCAGGCTATTTTAAATCTAACAATACTTAAACAGTACAACTTGTAAATTGAAAATCTGCTTAAAAATGCATACTTCATAATTTGTGCATATACTGAGTAAAAGTTACACATTTATATACTAAAACCAAACACCTAATATTTTTATGAATTATGAATTTTTATGAATTATAAATGAGTTATATGTAATAAAAATTGTAAAACAAAAATGTATTTTTTATGTATAAAAATTTTATAGAAAAATATTTTTGAAGAATTATTACTTGGAGAAAAAGCATTTCAGATATATGAATAAAAATTTGATTTTTTTTAATTAATGTTTTAAAAACTATAGATATAATTAAAAAAAAATAAAAATTAAATAAATTTACAGAAAAGAAAGTTACAAAGCAGTGATAGTTGTAAAACCTCACTCGCAAAATCTAAGCTTTTAAGTAAATTTTCATTGTAAGAAGCATTACATTTTATCCTATGATTGAAAATATTAAAATTTATTTGGATGAATTTTATTTTTTATACAGAAAATTTTTATGAAAGATTATTGAATTAATATTTTATATTTTTTACAAAATATTCTTGGAACATAAAATTCATTTATAATTTAAAAGATTAATGCAGTTTCAATGATAAAGATGTCATTCTTTTCTAAGCAAAAAAGGACATCAGTTTAATGTTACAATGTACATATTTTTTAGAGAACTAAAAATTGCTGATTGTAAATGCTATGCTTTGGAGTCCAAGTGAAGTATTAGCTTATATAAAAGATGATAAATCTAGCGATGAAATTGATAAAAGGGAATCTGAAGGATTACGACCAACTGCTCCATTTGGTGGTTTTAAGATTTGGCCAACACCCAAAGAAGATTTTATTTTCATAGCAGAGAATTCTGAAATACATGGACCAAATCCTTTGGTTTGTTTTCATTTTGGTTCTTCAATTTTTTTTCTATACTGTAATAACATATGTTTTAGATAAAACACAATATTAAAAATTATTGAAAAATAATTTTGATTTAAATAATTTTTTTTGTATTTAAAGTCTAATGCTTATTTTCTGTTGAAGAACTAAGAACCTTTTCCTCAGCATTCAGCTTGGTCATATCATTCAAAAATTCAGAAAAATATGCTGTCGTATTTTTTGTAATTAAAATAAAAAAAAAAAAAAAAAAAAAAAAAAAACGTGTCTTTTATAAATTTTTAATATAGAATTTTATAAAGTTAAGTAAAGTAAATGACTTTATTCATAAGGTTATTTATCTCACATTTTAAAGATAATTTTGTGAGCTTTAGTTATATAATACTGTGTAATTTTACTGGATAAAATTATTTCAAAAAGTATGAAAAAAAATTATGCTTATTTAGAAGCATATATTTGTTCTATTTTGTCACAAGCTTCGATTTTTCAAAGCTTTTAATGAAATTAAGAATTAAGATATAAAATTTACTTATTCTTTAATTAATTATAAATTATTATTGGGACTTATATAAGAATATACATAATTTAAAAGTAGAAATCTAGCTTTCATATCAGAAACATATTAGCTCTGTAATTCCTGATGCCATTATGAATCAGTTGCAAACTGCTTAGGATTTAAAATTTATAATACATGTTTTTTCATGAATTATAAAAATAATTGTTTGAGACAAACATCTTGTATAATAAATTAAAGTTTTGATTATGTGAATAATCAAGTAAGGATGAAATATTATAGAAGTTAACAAAATTTATTTATGAAACATAGTTAAATTGGATGACAAATTACAACTTATAATAAGTAATCACTGGAAATTAATAGTGCTGCAAATTTTTAAAACATTAAAACATTTTCAAAATTATTTGATATAAAACAATGATAAAAACATAATTTTGCTCATATTCCATGAAATTTCATTGAAAAAGGAAGTGGTCAAGTGTAATGACTGATTTGGCATAAAGGATTTCTAAATCATCAGGATGCATAACTTTAAAAATATTAAATGAAATTTTTTATATGTGAACACAAAACTAATGATATAAAAATCTATAATGTCCAGAATTTAAGAAAAATAGTTGAAATCGAGAATTTTTTTAGGTTATCTTTCATAATATTAAGTTTATACAAATGTTCTGTGCGAAAATGCTCTGATCAATATCACATAGAAGAAGCAAGAAGTAATAAAGAAATGATAATTTTCTTTGTTTTAAAGTGATACTGCTTCATTTTCAAATAATTCTGAACTGTTTAAAGGATCATAGTTGGTCAACTCAAAATTTTTCTTGCTACTCACAATTTGAATTACAAATTACTGTGTTACTTGTCCCATTAAAACTTAAAAAAAAAACATGACTCTTTTTTTTTTTTTATCCAATTTATTTTACTCTCTCTTTAAATTATTTCACTTCTCTTCATATCACCTCTGTGCATCTTTGTATATACATCTGTGTATGAATTTATATTTTACAAGTGCAAATCAGTGGTTAGTTTCAAATAAAATTCCTTTACAACTTATTTTTAAAATTCATGAAATAAACCAATCAACATAATATATAGCAACCATAACCATTTTAAAGGTTGTTCAATTATTGTTTAGTTTAAATTTGACTGTAATCTAAGTAATGTAGAAATTATAAGAGTCATGTAAATTATTATTTTGTTCAATATGATGTTAGTTTTTCCTAGTGAATTTCAGAAGGAATATTTAAATGAAAATATCTAATCAAACTTAAACATGAAAATTAAGGCATTTTTTATATTAAAAAAATTAATTTTGTTTTAATTGAGATATTTACATATATATAAATAAATTATAAATAATTTAAGCTAAAACTCTTAGGGATCAAAAATCAACTAGCAATCTGTCTCTTATTTTGCATTGTATAATATAAATTAATCATATTTTGATGATGATATATTAATTATATTTATAATCAAATTTATATATGATGAAAAATTATTATATTTGTCTTTGAATACATTTTTGTTAATGATATTCACTGGAATTAAATTATTCTTACGCAATTTTTTAGTTTACAATACCAAAATTGACCTATAAAATTGATCTGAATTTGTTATCCACTCAAATATTGTCTGCTGATTATCAAGGTTTAAGCAAGTAAGTGGTATGAGTTTTATTATTTTAAAATAAGATATTTTAATTAAATTGTAAAAATAAATTAAGACGAAATATTTATGCACATATATTAATAAATACAGGGTGCGGTAGAATTGACTAAGCAATTTCTATCTTTTACTGCTATGGCCGTGTTACAGGTAGGCAGTTACTTATGGTTTGCCTATGTTTAGTCAGTGACCCCATTTCAGTAGCCAACATGATCTGGACCAATGCTCATCGTTTTGCCATTTGCGCTTATTATGAAAACAACAGATCTGTGATGGCTACACAATGAGCTTTTTGGTGACAATTCAACATTCCACTCAACAGTCCATTCCTAATGCTAACACTATTTCATCCTGGGTTTGGCAGTTGAAGGAGATTGGTAGCACACTAAGAATAGATTCATATAGCCAACACAGATACATCAGAATGCCAGAAAATATGCAGCGAGTGAGAAAGCAGTTCAACAATTGCCACAACATTCTGCTCGATGGCATGCTGTTGCACTGGAGATTTCAAACCATAGTTTAAGAAGGATTCTTCAATGCGATATGAGTTCCATCCTTTCAAAATAATGATTGCTCAAGAATTACGCTCAGCTGACTATGCCAACCATCAAAATCTGTGTGATGAAATGCTTGCTCAAATCCCTCAGAATGCAGCTTTCTTCAGTAGTGATGAGACACATTTTTATCTTAGTGGGTTAGTGACTCAGCAAAACAGTCTTTACTAGGCTGAAAATAACCCTCAAATATTCATAAAAGATTGCAACATTCTTAAAGTGACTGTGTGGTATACCATATCACAATTTGGAGTGGTAGGCCCTTACATTTTCGAGGAAGAAGTAACAGTGAATTCTACACATTATGTTGCAAAATTTTTTGAAACCCTGAATGGAAGAGATTATTGAAGAGCATGAACTGGGGAACTTGTGGTTCCAGCAGGATGGAGCCACAGCTTGACTTTCACTTGTTATTTTGAAAGAAATGTTTCCGGGACGCGTCTCTGTGAGGGGTGATGTCAGCTGGGCTGTGCAGTCACCATATTTGAGCATGTGTGACTAGATTCTTTGGGGATACTTGTAGGAAAAGGGGTTTTCATAACCCCTCTTACACTCTACCAGAGTTAAAAGAGCGAATTATTGATGAAGTGAATACCATACAATACCATACATATGTTTGCAAGAGCTACTCGAAACTTCATTGATTGTCTACTACAATGTATTGATTCTAACAGCCGCCATCTCTCTTGATTACATTATTTTCAAAACTAAATGAATGTAAAATGGTATATTGTATTAATTTATAAAGTAAAAATATTTTCTCTCTATACATCAAGGTTTAATTTTTATTGCTCCTTAAATCTGCTTAATTGATTCTGCCGCACCCTGTATTTATAATTTTAACCATGTTTTTTGCAAGAAACAAATTTTTTGATAAGAAAGTTGTTTTTTACTTATGCAGTTAAGATTTGTTAATGATTTTAATATATAGTTTTTTTTTTATTTTATTTTTTTTTTTGTTCAAGATTTATTTTTCTATTTTGAAAAATTTTTTAGATGTTTGTAATGTAAAATAAATATTTCAAACTTAGTAAAAAAATTTTATGTCATATTCTGTTATTAATAATGTTACTGTATTCTGTTACCAATAATGTTACTATATCCTGTTATTAATATTTTTATAATTTTTCATTGAAATATTAAAGTAATATTTTTTATATTCTTTTTCCTATTGAATATTTTATCATACCTGTTAACTTTCTATTTTTTCAGAACATTGCAAATTTTAAATTATTGCATATATTTTTATGTTGACTGGGCTATCTTTATTTGTGATCAAATCGAGTACTTGAGCTAATCATAGAAAGACAAAATAAACATAGATGCATTTGGAAATAAGATTAATTTCTCATTTATACCTTCTTTTTTTTTACTTTTGATAATATAAAAAAGTTGTTCTTGCATCTTTTTTTTTTTTTTTTTTTTTTTTTTAAACCTGTAGTAAGGAGAAGGGGATAACTAAAGCGGTTATTGTGTAGAAAGGAAATATTGAATAAAATGGCAGAGTGGAAACCAAGCTGAGGCATGTTAACATCATTCTGTAGTGATGTAAGAAAATGGAAGTTAAAACAAAACAAACATTTATTACATTACACATAATTAAGATTAGTTACAAAAAGAAAACACTTAATAATTATAAAATAAAATCAAGGTTACATAGTACCAGGGTGGTACAAAACAAATGTATTTAAGAACCGGATGGTTCTTCCTTGCCATTTCTCACATCACTATCCTCATCTCATTCGATGTTGTAAGTATATTGGGCAGCAGCGCCATCTACTGTCAATATTGTTAATATGGGTCTCTTACAACCTTCCCCTCTGACCCCGAAGATGTCCCGACCAGGGGTCAGCAGGAGTTTTCTTAGAATGGTTTTGTTCATGAACATGACCTTTGGCAGGAGTATTCCTAGCATGGTTTTGCTCTTGAGCATGAGCTATGGCAGGAGTGTTCCTGGAATGGTTTTTCTCTTGAGCATGAGCTATGGCAGGAGTGGGAGTTTTAGGACAGTTCAATTTTCTGTAATCAACGCAAAATCTATAAGCACCATTTGGCTTCGGGATGAGCACAACATAATGATGAGCGCTGCATAATGAGATTCGCAGTGCTCAATAATTCCTTCATTCAAGAGTCTATCAATTTCATTTTGAATAATTTCTTTCCTTGCTGGAGACACTCGATACGGAGGAACAGCAACCGGAGGATGGTTCTGCGTATCTATGTAATGTTCAATAAATGGAGTTGCTTCTCCCCCTGGATTGAAGATAGTTTCAAACTGGGACAAGAGTTAATTTAACTTAATTCTTTGTTCACCTGTCAGAGCAATACCTTCATCTTCACGCAAATGATGAGGATGATTCTTTAATTTCTTTTCCCAGGTGGGAGTCAAATGGGATCCTTCATCTTCAATATTAGCTTTTTCATTCATAGTTAGCGGTGCAACCGTTTGTAATGACCCACAAAAAGTTGGCGTCGGTTCTTCAAAAGAAAAGTGTCGTCTGGGTTGATTAAGGAAAAACCAACAGTTTTGTTTCAAATTTAGTACAATCCCAGCCGAATTCAGAAAGTCTATTCCCAACAAGGTGTTGTTTCCTTTTGCATCAGGAATGGCAACAAGGTTCAAAGGCAATGTACGCCTTCCAAGACCAATTTTTACCTTTGTTGTGTGAACTTCTCTTTTTATTTTACTACCGTCTGCTAATGTCATTAATAGTGTACTGGTAGCAAAAATTGCTTCTTGTTTCCTCAGGATGTGATAAAGTGTTTCTCCTGCAATTGAGTGGGTTGCAGCAGTGTCTGCGCAAGCGGTACCCATGACTCCATTGATAGTTACTCTTAACGTTGCCATCTGTGCGGGTGCACTAGAAGCCGATCGAAGAATAACGCTGCTAAAAGTACCAGAACTTTTCTTTTCTTTTCCTTTCTTTTACAGGTAGGACATTTAGGTTTAATGACTCTTGGATTACCACATCCATAGCATGCAACTTCATTTGACTCTTTCTTAAGATTCCCATTTCTTTCATGTTGAGGTTTTCTTTCTTGAATAGTAAAGGGTTTAAAGGGACTCTGCTTCTTTTGATGTACTGGAAGGAAAGATTTCTTTATACCACACCTAACACTTTCGTAAGCATCTAGTTTTTCCACAAGAACAACCGGAGAAATAAATTCAGACCAAATATCGATAAAATGCTCTTTAACATCCGGGAGAACTTTTTTCTTGATTTGGTCTGCAATGATAAGTTGTTTTAACTTTTCGAAATCCTGAACCTTAAATTTTTCAAGCCAGCCATCAAAGTAGCTAGGCAGATCAAAATAGAAGTCTCTCCAAGTTTTTTCAGGGTCTTTTTTGTGTTGAGCAAACATCTGTCTAAATCTATCTCCAGATAATTTAAATCTTTTTAGAAGTAGTTCCTTTACTTTAGCATATTCTTGTGTTTCTTCAGGCTCTCAAACGATGAGAGTTGCAATGTCAGATGGCAGGGTGCCTAGTAAGTAAGGGATCCATGCAGATTTGGGTAATTTCATAAATTTAACTTGTCGTTCGAAGATTGTAAAGAATGTACACAGTTCTTCTTTTTTTTGGATCAAATTTCGGCAAAAGATTGCTGAAATTACTCAAATCCAGTTTCTGGTGTGCTACCGAGGGACCATTTGACGACAGAGGATCTATACTTGCCAAACGCTGAGATTCAACTTGAAGCTGGAGTTTCTCCAATTCATATTTTTGTTGTTTCTCCAATTTTTCATTCGCATCAGCTATTTCAGTTTCTCTTAAAATTGCTGTTTCTTTCGCAATTCTCTCTTCAGTAATTGCTTGAAGCATACTTTTGACCATAGTTTCATCATAATTAGGGGCTTTGCTAATGAGATCCGTTAACTGGACTATTTTTAAATTATCTCCCACTACCAAACCAAGCTCGTCGGCTAAGGTCTTTAAATCTTCTTTTCGGGCACGGTAAAGGAAGGCCATTCTTGATCTGTTTTCTGGATGAAAACGATATAACTCAATGAAATTCCGACTGAAATACATTTGTTCTATTTCTGGATGAAAACGAACGACGACGCAGGAAAACTCCAAATAGAATGCATTCCAGATGAACACATAATCAAATAAATTCCGCAGTGGAATTATAACTAACAACTCAATAGAGTTAAAACTCATATCCAATTAGATAGAACACAGTGGGAAAGGCCACGAATTGGAGTGCCATTTTGTAGTGACATAAGAAAATGGAAGTTAAAACAAAACAAACATTTATTACATTACACATAATTAAGATTAGTTACAAAAAGAAAGCACTTAATAATTATAAAATAAAATCAAGGTTACATAGTACCAGGGTGGTTCAAAACAAACGTATTTAGGAACTGGATGGTTCTTCCTTGCCATTTCTCGCATCACTATCCTCATTTCATTCGATGTTGTAAGTATATTGGGCAGTAGCGCCATCTACTGTCAAAATTTTAATATGGGACTGTTACAATTCCTAATTTCTAAGATCCTGTACTGCAGAGCAAACTTGTATAGTTTGTGAAATAATTAACAGATCAATATTTTTTCTTAGTCTTTTTATGATTTATTATAATGTTTATTATTTACACTTTAAATAATAGTGGCTGCATGACCCACAGTTTTTAAGATCTTGAAGATTTTCTGAAATACTATAACATAAATGGAAAATTTTATCAAGTGTTAATTTTTTTTATCTTTCTCATTTTTTTTGGTCTACTCTTAGTTAAAATATAATATTTATGTAGTATGTAGGTAATAATTGCTGTAATTATCAAATTTATTTATTTTGAATGGAGTATATGCATTTAATTTATCATTGAAAGTAGGTATTTTTAATGTGCCATTTAAACTTAAATTGAATTTTTTTGCTTATAATTCATTTGAAAATAAAATAATTTTTTGCCCATGTTTATTCTGTTTCATGTATTAAAATTATCAGAAACTAAATCATTCTTTTCTATTAAGTAACTTAAATTGATTTTCAGTGCTGATAAAATGTAACAGGTATCCTTTCTATCTTTTTCAGGCATTAAATGAAAAGCAATGTTAAATTATCTATATAACAACTTTGTTCCTAAATAATTATTTTGTATAGCTAAAAAGCAATATAAAAAACAAAATATGAATCTTGCATGGTGAAAATAAAATTTGGGATATAGATAGTATGGAAAATTTTAAACTAACACAGGATGTGTTAATCCTATCATCACACCTAAAATCTAGGATTCTTCAAACATGTTCAACATGTTTGAAGAATCCTAATTTTTAGGTGAACAATTTTTGCACAAACATTCTTCAAACATGTTCCCTTTACTTTCCCCCTATACTGTAG
This sequence comes from Latrodectus elegans, assembly GCA_030067965.1. Taxonomy (NCBI): domain Eukaryota; kingdom Metazoa; phylum Arthropoda; class Arachnida; order Araneae; family Theridiidae; genus Latrodectus; species Latrodectus elegans. Next base: position 98,117,464 of record CM057819.1, read on the forward strand.
AGGAGAGTATGAAAAACAATTTATAAGACCACATTATTATCTTCATTTATCATTTGACTAGGTTTCTTGAGTGTGACATTACTGTGGGCAACATTTGATATTAATGTCTGTGACAAATGTCATAGGAATTGCTCTTCTTTTATAAATGTCCTGTTTATGAAAATGCCTTGCAACTAATTGATGAAGTAGCCTTGTAATTAAAAAATCCAAATTGATTTAGTTCTACAGTCACTTTTGCCTCTGTTGTTCACTTTTTAGACATTATAATCCACTTTAGTATACATTGGTCTGTTTTACTTAGCTTTCTGACCATTATTTTGATTTGCAGCGCATGTTTAGCTGTGTATGTTGCCATGACTTTAAACACCATACATCTAAAAGTTGAGATATTTTGACCCTATTTGCTTTATCCAATAATTTGGCATCTGAAGATTTGAGGGTTCACAATTTTAGACTTTTGAAAAATATCTAAGACTTATAAAGTTACCACACATTACCAGATTATATGCATTTGTAAGGACATAAGAAAATGAAAGTTAGAATATTGCAAAAATTTATTATTGACATTAAACATGATTAAAACAGTTACAAAAGAAAATATATAATAATAATAAACAAAGTATATTACCAGTACATTACTAATAATAATCAAAGTTTAGTTTGACTTCCTTTCTTCACTCCTCATTTTTTCTATTTCTTTCTGTATTGTCTTATTGGATATTAAATATTTTATAATTTCACTCTATATTGGGCAGTAAACCCATCTCTTATCAGTAGAGTTAATATACATCTGTCAACTCTAATTATAAAAAGTGCTAACTGTTATTGTATTTTAATACTTATAATGCTTATTTAAATATGTCACTTTTATATTCACAGGCATTTCCATTATTTTAATAACCATAATAATTTAATATTATTTTTATTAATTTTTACAAATATGTAATTGAAATGTTTTTGATATATTTATTAAGTCTCAGTAATTTATTCACCTTGATAGATTTGGAAGGAAAAATTTAAAAATATTTATTTTTAGCAACAAAATACTTCCTGGTAAAAATGCTCAACTATTAATGCCTGATATTGCTGCTGATGTTCATGCAGCTGTAAGTAAAACCAATTTTATTAAATTTTTCTTTCTTTATTTTTTGTTACAGTGACATTCTATATTAAAAATGTTTATATATAAGATAATTTTATAATAAAGTGTAAAATTGATTGAATATTAAATATAAAATGCATAAATGTGCATTGAGTAAAATTGCTTGATTTCATTAATTTCATAAATTCATCAATTTTAAAAATAATGTTATCAAAATAATTTCTAAAGTAGTAAGTTGATGTTATGTTACTGCATGATATTCATCCAATTTTATTCTGTATAAATTATTTATATTTGTTTTATTTTTAAAAGCTCCTTACTCTTTTCTATAATTATAAAATAAAAGTATCTTGAATTTACATGATTTTTTACTCTCACATAGCAATTTATTATGCATTTAAATCTTTAATGATGTAAATTTATTAAGTATGCTATTATGATTGCTGCAACTAAATTATTTTTAATTTGTGTTAAATGAATTGAAAAATTATGAAATTTGAAAAATATTCCAGTGCACTGTAAAATATCAGTACACATAAGAAAAAAATATTAATTACATAAAATATGTAATACAATTCTAATCAACATATGCCTGTAGGATTTTATGAGAGCTTTATATATTATATTTGTTTGCACATTATGCTAGATTTCTTTTTGGTTCACTATAAATTGAAATTGTATTTCAAATTTAGTCAGAATCATGTCTTCATGAATCTTATAACCTTGCTTTTACATAATACTAGCATGTATAAAATAATTTTCAATTAATAATCTGCTAGTAGTTTAATTTTTACTAAGAATAATATGAAACTTGCATTTTTGTATTTGGCAGATAATTTACTTCTTCCTATTTGATTCTGATGCTCGAGGATTTGTCCGACCTATGTGTGTTGCTTACTTTACATCAGACAAGTAGTATGAATCATTATAAAAAAATTTTGTTTCTATAAAATTCAGTTATTTAATACATTTTCTTTAATAAATTTTGGTTACTTTTATATTAATGGGTTGTACTATTTAGTTCTTAATTTGAAATAAATAGGAATAAAAAGATTAAGCATAAAGTTTGTGCAGCTAATCTGAATTATATTAAAATTCAGAATTGGCACCAAACATATATCAAATTTAGTCTTAACTTTAAAGAAGCACTTCATGAAGTAACTCATTGAAAACATTTAAAATATTGAAACTTTTACAAACTATTTATATTTATCTAATAAGTTCAAATGCACTGTTAATCAGACATGAGACTCATTTATTTGAGTTAAATTTGCTTAAAGACAATTCAATGAAATAGTACATGAGTATTAATGTAATACACCAAGTAAAAAAGTAAGACAGCGTTTTTTTTTTTTTTTTTTTTTTTTTTTCCCAATTAATATCTCTTAATTTTTCCTAACTGCCAGATATTTATGCAGATTTAGTTTAGTGACTTTTTTTTTCATTTTAGGCAAAAATTAAACATCTGCTACTAATATTAATAATAAAATTAGTATATATAATTTCCAATGCATAAAAAAAGTAGGACACTTGCTAATATATTTAATTTAGCGAATTGTTCTTTAATTAAATAGGGATTTTGTAGTTTGTTTTATCCTTTTCTGTCAAAAAATCTAATTTCTTTAAGCGTTACGCTGTTTTTTTGTTCTCAGAAATGCCTAAAGGAATGCCTTTGAACGATTTTCAAAAAGGCCAAATTTCCGCTTATCAAAATGATGGTAAAGGTGTCAGAGAGATTGTTCGATTGTTGCAGGTGAGCCCCAATACCGTTCAAACTTTATCAGAAATCCTTATAAAAAATAAAAAGTAAAAGAAGACTGTTAGGCCGAAAAATTTAACACAATGTGAAGAAAGAAAACTTGCTTGTGTGCTTAAGAAGAACAAAGAAAGTGTTTCAAAGGCAAAAACTCAAGCAGGGCTTAAATAATGTGACGAAACAAACAGTTTACAACGATATTTAAAGATCTCAAAAATTCATTTTCAAAAACAGAAACATTATCCTAAGTGGACACAAGCTCACATTGATAACCGTTTAGTGTAGGCTAAGGAGCAGATGTCCTGGACTACAGAATGGACTTCTATGATATTTTTCGATGAAAAAATTTTAACTTAGATGGTTCAGACGGATATCATCACTACTGTCATTGTCTGGGTAAAGAAAACGAATACTATTCAACACGACAATGGGAGGAGGGATTTTAATGTTTGGTTGGCTGTTGGATACAAAGGGAGGATAAGTCTGGTTTTCTTAAATGGTAGGCAAAAACATACAGATTACATTCAAGTGCTGAATTCTGAGCTTCTTCCTTCTGAATTGGAAAGTGAAAAGTGGAAGTTTCAGCAAGATGGAGCTTCCATTCACATCAGGACTGGAGTCAAACATTTGTTCCCAATAAACAATATGGATGTTTTACCATGGCCAGTTAACCTGACCTTAATATAGTGGAAAACATCCGGGTAATGAATGTTCGTCTAGTTTATGCTGATGGAAGGCAATTTGATTCACTAATTCAGCTTCAAGAAGCATTGAATGACATGTGGGATAATTTTTATCAAACAGAAGTTCAATCTCTAAACAATTCACTTCCAGATAGAATATTTGAAGTCATAAAGGTCGATCGGAAGAACATTCCTTAATAAAATCATAATTTTTTTCATTCATTATAATGCTGTCCTTCTCCTTTTTCTTTACAAAGTTTCAAAAAAGAGAAACTATTTTTGTTGCCATTAATATTTTGTGTTTGAATATCATAATTCTGATGTTAAAATTGCATTTTAAAAATATTTGTAAAATGTTTTTGATAAAAAATTTTCGTAAAAATAAAATATTTTTCGGTTACTGTTACAAAATCAATTGTCCTACTATTTTTATGTAGTGTAATACATATATATATTTAAAGATTTAAGCACATAACTTTTTGAAATTTTATATTTAAATGTAAATGCATAAGTGTTTTATGATTATTTTACTCAAAAAACTTAAAATAAAAATTATTGCTTAAAAATATTTTGAATTTTGTACAATAGCATTATAATTACATTGTTAAAAACTTGTATTAAATTTTAATTTGTTCTCATTTCATATGGGTATGTTTATTGAAACTTATAATAATTTAATTTTCTGTAGCAAATTGGCAAAATTGGCAGATCCTATTCTTAAAAGATTAACAGAAGTAAGGAATATTTTTAAACTTTTCTTCATATGTTATAATTGCATTTTTGTTTGAAAATTTATTTAAATTTTTTTATTTGATAACATTAAAATATTCAAAAGGTTCACGAATATAATTGCTTGGTTGAAAAGTTTGATTTCATAATTTTAATTTATTTATTTCTATTAAAATGCTTTTAATAATTCTTCACACCATATATTTTGTGAAACAGTAAAAAAATAATTCTTATTTTATAAAGGAATTGCTGAGCATAAAATATGAAATTTAGAAAGATTTTATTTAATTCACAATACAATTTATAAGTATTTATTATTATTAATAATTAAAATTACAACTAAAGCAGAAATCATTGATATCAAAATAGTCAAAATGCCTATTTTTAATGAAACAATTGTAATAATCTATTCAGATTTCTTAAAATTGTTGAATATAACATCTATCAATTATTTTTATTATTTTTGTAATAATCGATTTTGATATTTTAAGTTGCCTATTTGTTTTAAGCATTTATTGATAGTCAAAATTCATATGTATACAATAATGAGTTTAAGTTTTATTGAGTTATTAGAAAGTTTATTTTGAAAATAGTTAATTGCATTTAAAAAATATTAATTTTGATTGTTGCTTAACACAGTAAGGGATAAGTTGATTGTAAAAGTTAGTAAATAAATAAAAATATCCAGTAAACTACCAATATTTAAAGAAAAGAAATTGCTTACCTAGTATCACAGTAAATCAATTATTAATTTAATTTAAAAACTTTTCATTTCTAATCTCCAGCAATAGGTAACTTCCACCTTCACTATCTTCATCACTTAAAAGGCAGAATTGTTGGCAACATATATACTTTGGCACCCAATGTGTGTGCCATTATCAAGCAAAATATCCCCATATTTATTTAGAAATAATAACTAATATTTTGAAACAATCAATTTGTTACAAACTACATTTATTCTTTAAAAATAATAGCTTATTATATATTATTTTAAATTTGAAAGCAATATTTTGACTTATTGCATCATACTTATATAATCAGTATGCTCCTTTGTTTATTTAAACTATAATTTTTTATGAAATACATGAAAATAAAGTTTTAAGGCTATTTTTATCTACCATACTTTGAGGACATCAGACAACAATTAAACCTTTCTACTATTTTACCTTGATCTGCCATTCTTTGTAACTTGCAATTATAGTTGTGCTAAGTGACATTCATGTATTGTATGATTTGCAAAAACAGAGAGAAGGAGATAAACAATATAACTCATTTATTCTTTATACTATTGAGAAGAATTGTCAAGATTGTTTTGTAAGTTTTCTATTCAGATTTAATATATTTTTGTATCTTAACTGTGTTTTATGCAAGAAAGACACTACTATATATATATCAAGAATTGCCTAGAAATTTGTATGTAAAACATTTGCAAGCCACAGATGAACTTCAGATTCTGTAATTTGTTTGAATCATGTTGACTTTCTGATGTCTTTTGTTTTTCTGTTTGCATCCTAACCAGAATTATTTTTTTCTTAATCTTCATGTTTTTGTGTTGTGCACACTGCCACACACTGTTAATTAATGCTGCTATTTCATGCTATGAAAGTTAATAATGATAATTAAAAAATCTAAAACAGTGAGAATCTTCCTTGATTTTAGAATGTATTTTGTTTATTCACATTATATGTAGTATTTTTTAGTTTTCACATTCATCAGTCATAAATCAGTATGCCACTCACTTAATTATGTGTTAATGATTACATCAAAGCAGAAAATTCCATTTTCTGCTCCAAAGTAACCATAACAAGTTATTTGTATGTATATGCATAGTGCAAGAAATCCAAATGGTGTGTCACTGTTTACATTGATTACGCAGAGCTTATAATCTCTATATTTCAATCTAAACATGTTCAAATAAATTAATATATCTTGATTATTAGCCATATTTTTATAAATGCTTTGAGATAGATTTTGCTGAATGTTCAATAAAGATCATAAAATAGGAAAAAGTTATAAAAAGAAAAGGTATGCAGATATAGAAAGAGTGCTGTTATGACAAAATATTTCAAATCAGTTTATTGGTATTAATATTTGATAAATTGAAAGTGGTTAAATTAGGCTATTTATAGAAATTTTTCATCAAATTTCTTGAATGAGTGCTTGAATTGGCTAGTTTATTATATTTATTTAACTTCAGAAAACTTTGTCTCATACTTTGTTCTTTAAGACGAACAAACATTATAAATGTGTAATTGGTTAAAGGGTGTTCATTATATCAAATAATTCAGATATTTCATATCATACAATCGATATTTCATTTCATATCATTTAATCAGTACCAGGGATACAACAAAAATATTTTCTTAAGAATGTTCCTGCTACCAGGTTTTTTCTATGGTCCTCATAATAGGATGCAAAGGTCAACAATACAGGCAGCGGTAAAAGACAATGAAACTGTACAGGTTTGGTGCAATTTCAAATTTTCGCACCAAGCATTGCACAGCTATCTCGCTAGCCTAAATTACGTCACTATGTGGAATATTCACTGACTAAATACCGATTGTGTTCAAACTTCAACTTAAATATTACACACTATTTCGAATTCCAAATATCAAAATTTTAAATATTTTATTACAATTACTTACTATGGAAATATTAAAATTCTTATAACTAGAAACAAATTTTTTTAATTAAAACTCGTATTTTAATTAACCATTAAGTGGCGCCCACCTGAAAAAACTTCAATGTAGCGCTACCTACTACAGATACAACCAGCCAATAAAAGTAAATTAACATTAATAAATTGCATTTTTTATTAAAACATGAATTTTAGTATATTAGGTAGTGGCGTCTACCTTAAAATAACTACAGTGTAGCGCCACCTAATACAGTGACAACCGGGCAAGAAAGCTAAATTTCTAATGTTAACAAATTGCATTTTTTATTAAAACTTGAGTTTTAATATGTCATGCAGTGGTGCCCACCTTAAAAAAAAACTTCAGTGTTGCACTACCTACTACAGAGACAACCAGGCAATAAAACTAAGTTTGTAACATTAACAAATTGCACTTTTTATTCAAACATAAATTTTAACTAATCGGTCATGGGATGTCCACTTTAAAAAATTTCAGTAAGGCACAATTTAACACTAACATGAAACTGACAATAAAGCTTATTTAATGATGTATTTACTTATGTAAACATACATTTTCATAAAGACTTAAGTTTTTAACCACTCTGAGTGAAATTTTAATGAAAAACAAAGTAACTGATCTAATCTTCATTGCTTTCGTAGTCATCATAGTCTGCCGAGAATGAACAGTTTTAAGGGCTTTAAAGAAATTGTTTTTCAATATTTTTTTATGGTTTCTCCGCCATGCATACTCTGTGATGTATGAATCAAACTGACCAGGCACATAATTTTTAGTACTGATCATTACTGATACATACTGATCTTTTATTCGCCCACCAAACAAAAATTTGAAATAACATAACTTTAAAAAAAATTCAAAATGCAATAATGGAAACATTAACGTAAATTCTCAAATTGTAAACAAATGAAAATACTCATTAAATGCTTCAAGGGTTGCACACATAGCTAATTTTGCGCATGTCATACAATCTCCTTACATTATAAAACGAAAATCATGCCATGCAAAAGCATTCTGAACCGTTAAACCAGTATGGTGCACTTTATTGCATGCTTAATGTATTTTATTCACTATACAGTTCTCTAAGGTACAGTCTGCAATTATTTGTCTAAAAAGTATATCCCAACAAATTGATCATTTGTGGTAAAGTGAAATTTTGATTAGTCTAACAAAATTATATTTTTACTCTTCTTCCTGAGAAAAATCATAATATTCCTGATTCAATTATTTTTGAAAATATCTGATTCTATGCTTAACACATATAAGAAGGGCATTCATTATATGTAGTAGAGTTCATTGAATTATATATTCAGAAAAATCTTATCAACACTGTATTCTGTTGTCAGACAATCATCTGAAATTATATTTGTTTCTTTAAAAATGTTGGAATATCTTCAATGTTTAAAATCTAATACAGAATATCAATGCTTTTCTCTTTATCAGATGTTTAGTATTCATCCATATATGGAAACTTTATTGATAGCAATTTTTTGAAATTCAATAATAATTGTTGTTTTAGATTCCTGACTCTTGACTGTGATTATCTCTTTCATGTTAATCTGAAGAATCCCCCCCACCAAATGTAGAAATAGATTTTATATTTTGATATATCAATATCAAAATATACAATCTCTTTCTACATTAAGAATATTTGGATACATATTATGAATATTTGGATATATTAAGAATATTTGTATGTATATACAATCTTCAATTCGCTATATACTATTTTATTCATGTATACTATAGGTATATACTATTTAAAAATACCATAGTTCCGACATGTTTCTATTATTATTATTGTTAATATTATCATTCATATTAATTTTTTAATATGTATTTTATATAAAAGTAATATGAAAATTTGTCATTCCATATGATCAAAAAATATTTTTTTAAAATAGTTTAAGTGTATATTCATTTATTTTTCATATTCAGTATAATTCATCTAATATATTTTTTAATGTGTTTGTAAACTGAGTAAAATATATTAACACAGTTTATTGACACCAGTGCTTCCAGTCACTGTTATTTATTAACAACAAGCAGGGAACATAAATAGATCTAAGGAGCATATGATTATCAATCACTTTTCTACATAATTATTAAATCAATTTAATCATGCATCTAAATCAGAATCATGGTGTTTAACAGTTTGATAGAAATTATATTTCTGTTTATTCATTTATATCTGAATAACCATTTTTTATCTATATAAAAAAATAATTTTGTGAAGAAACAAAAATTGGTTGTTAAATTTCTTTTTAGCAATAAAATTTTATAAAATAATTATTGTTTCATATTGCACTATATTATCGTGAAAGGCAAGTTTATTATTAATGAAATTTATTCTGACGCGTGCGCGGGAAGAGTATAATACAACAAACTTTTATAGATTTTTATATACTATAAATATTTTAAAATTCCTAAAATATTTTAGTTCATAATGATTAATAAAAAATGACATTAGCTATTCTGACTGTTATTTAATATTTTATTTCTTTATTTTTACAGGCTGCATCTATTTTACAGCATAGTAACATTCTGCATTGTACTGATGATTTAAAAGCACTCAAAGAAAATATAATTTCTTCTAGTGAAACAAAATGTATTGTTGACAGTTTTTCATACCTATTATATTCAATTTATTCATTTATACTTAACCTTTTCACGATGGCATACCTTTGTTTGAAACACATGCTCAGGACAAAGCAGAAGTGAAAGGAATTACTCTACAGAGCGGGGGTTTGCTACCTGAGGCGTATGTTTAGAAAAAAAAAAAAAAAACTCACAAATAATGAAGTTTAAGTCCTACCACTGTAATTTTTGGAAGCATTTTAGATTATTACTTTAAATTGTCTTATAACATTAAAACTAGAAGTTTTTCCTTCAAGTTATATGAAAATATATAAAAAAGTTTGTTTATCTTGGGAAATAATCTTTGAAAGTGTTATTCTAATTATTCCAAAATTTTTAATTGATGAAACACATTAATGTACTTTCAAATTAATAAAAAATATATGACAAATATTTGCAAGAAGAAATAATAAAATTTAAAGTAAAGATTAACTGTGGTAAACCTCAAACCTTGGAGAAATGTCCATGTTGGAATTGCTAGAAATATTACTTTCTATCTGTTTTGCAAATGAATCACTTTAATCTATATTTATCCTATGATAAATGATTCCTCGCTACAATAATCTGGAGTCAAGGCTTTCCAAAATAGCAAGAGAAGTGCAAAAAATATCTGAAAGCTATACAAACTGTAACAAAACCGACACTAAAACCCTAAAAAAACCCAACATTGTAGCAAAAATTTAAAGAACAAGTGTTCGGAAACTGGTTTTATAGTGTGGAAACTTAACGAGCGAATCTGTGTTTGTTTACATTAAGATTTCCCCTTTCCCCAGCCACTGCTGATTAGCAGAAAACAAAAAACAGCCAGAATATGAAAAATCTGAAGGTCAGAATACTAAAACTACGTTCACTTTAAATGTAATGAACACAGAGTGCCATATAGTGGCTATTAAAAAAGTTTCATCTTAAAATGCATGTATGCACTGCCCATTCACTTGGCTAGATCTCCAGGAATGAGCAGGTGAATTGCCAAGGTCTCACATTCATCTGTACGAAATGCACATGATTCCCCCATCGTGAAGAGGTTAATGTAACATTAAAAAGAGTATTTTTTTTATTAATGTATTATAATATAGTGTAAATTAAAAATTTAAAACTCTTTATTAAATATTTAACTCGTTATAAGTATTTATTATTGAATCTGATCTTTTAGTTGACTCTGAATTATGATTTTAATTTTTAGTGTCAATGTCCCGAGAAATTGTGTCTGAAAATGTATTGAAAGATGTTCAAGAAGTCCTTGATATTGTAGAAGGATATGAAGTAAGAGGCTTTCATAATAATTGTAATTATATTTGTAATATTTTTGTGTTCTTAATTTGTCAAAGATTGATAGAAGAAATTATGCAATTCATAAAATACCATAGTAACACTGTACTATATTCCATGGTTACTGAGTTATGGAGAATGAAATGATAATTATCTTCTGTATTAAAAAAAATGTCAAATTTCTGTGAGTTTTTAAAATTTTATGTATAAAGTGAACTTATGTTTGGAAAAATGGAGGGAAAAGGAACATAGCCATTGCATTTACAGCAAACATCTGGATCAATTGAGTGAGTCAGCATTAAGTGCATTGAAGTACTTAAGTGCTACATAAGTCATACAAGCATTGAAGTGCTGAGGGATGCAATCAAATCTATTAAAAAGATTATCAAACTCATGGATGCTAAAAATGTTTTACAATAGATTTCAGTTGTTACATTATCCATTGTGTGGTATCAAACATCCTTGCATGTGTATTTATCTTGTCAAAAAGCAAATTAATCTGTCTATCAGTTCATTTCTGCCTATTTTCTTATCTTACATCAATTATTAGATCATCTGAAACTCTCTGTTACATCCTGTTATTCTCACATTTTAAGGACTAGAAATGGAAGATTATTGAGATTAATTTTCATTATTTATTGATTAAATAATCAAACTCTTTGACCTGTTATATTACTAGCTATTAATTTTTTTATTTTGGATTTTTTTGAAATAAAATATTTACCACATTGAAGTTTTCCCTTTAGCAGATTTTAGCTGGAGTTTTTATGCCACAAATGTAAAATTAAAGGATAAGCTTCTGCTTAGAGCTATGACAACTTTGGCTTATAAGTGATAAGAGCATGAATTAGGGAGGGCAGCCTATTTCAGTTATTTCTGCTATTTGTATATATTTTTGAATAGATGTATAATTTAATTATTTATGTAGAATATATCTGACTTATAAATATTTCTTTGGGAAAGAAAAGATAAATGTTTTATTGCTTGTGTTTCCAGTTTTTGTAAATTTAATACAAATGCTATTTTTCTCATTTGATTTTGAAGCTTTCATTATTATAAATCTGATAAAACAGCAAACTGAAGGTAGGTAGAAAATTGAAATTAATGTATGCAAGAACTCTTCAAGGCTCTTCGTTTGTGATTCATGCTCTTATTTGATATATATCAATTTCATTTGTATATATCAAACAACACATGAAGAGTTTATTTGCTAGAGTATATATTGCTTAAATTGGAAATTTAAAGTTGTTGGAATACACATTTTTAATTAAATGTTATAATTTTTTGCTATAAGTTCGTCATAATTTTTGGACAATTCACCTACACATGCAATATTATTTGTCATAAATTTTTAATGAAAATTTGATTTTGGTATTCTTGATGATATCAGGTTTTATGAACTATAGTTGTCTATTGCATCCAGACCTTCTGATGTATTGTCATTTAATTTTTTCTTTGTATTCTAAATATATATTTGTTTTGTATCTAAATTTTTTAAAACTTCCCAAAATCCAGGATTTTTTTTTTAGTTGAGAAGATACATTTTGATTTTAGTCACTAAACTGAATCAATATCTGAGGGAAAAGGATTGCTGTGTTTTATGTGCCGTATAACTTCTTTTAGTTTTTAGCAGATTAATAATTTTTTCCTACATATTATGTTTTTTAAAGTTTATTTCAATCATTTTCTTGTACAATTTTGATAACCTCTAATATGCAATAATAAAAGAATAACCAAAAACAGACAATTTTTAGAACTCTTATTAGCAAAGTACAAACCCAATAGTATCAAGTTTATTATAGTTGATTGTTTCAAGATTATCTCATCATCAATTTTAAAGTCACCTATAAAACTGGTATCAAAATTATTAAGTTGACATTATTGACATGCATTTTATATTATCTTTTAAGAACTTTCATTTCAATTATACCTTTTTATTATTGTAAAATTGTGTTCTCATTCTGAAGTCATTCTGTCACATGAATTCTAAAATATATGATTCTAGAATAGGAGTTGTATTAGAATTTGATCAAGTAATAAATAGTCAACAGTAGAGAGATTAAATAAAACAAATTGTTTTAGTCATAATATTATAGGAGTGTAAGGTTAGAAGGAGTAATGAGAGACTTGTATTTTTTTATCTTACGCTTAAAAATTTTTATTTTTAAAAGGGATATACTTTTCTTCATCTGTTCAATATGCTATATCTATGTACCTTATTTTTCCGTACATAATATGTGCAGTGGCATATTATTTACAAGACATTTTTTCTGAGTAAAAGAAAAAAAGCATTGCATAATTCCTAGCAGCAATTTTTTGGTGAATATCGAAAATATAAACTGCCAATGATGTGGGTATCACATAAAATAATGAAATACATAGTATGTATGATTAAAAGAATAATAAATTGTGCTGGAAAAGTATGGTTAATATAATAAGTTGTACAGAAAAACATTTATTGTAAAAAATATATTTGAATCTGCCTCATCCCAAAGTGTGATAAACTGAGATGAAAGTACAAGAGTGATAATTCCCAGAAGCTAGTAAAACCTGTCAATTTTTATTTTTTATTGATTTTTAAAATGTGGTTAGACATACATGAGGTTTCTAAAAATAAAATTTATTTCTTTAATAATTAAAAGAAAGAAAGCGATTATTTTTGAATAGTAAATTGGATGCATTTCTTCTTTCATACTGTTTTTTTTTTTTTTTTTTTTTTTTTTATCTCACTTGGTCACCATTTTTTAATTTGCCTTCTATATATCTTTATGTTGAAAACCTGTTGTATAATATAAAAGTTTTAGCTTCCACATGATGATATACGAATTTGAATATTTTCATAATGAAACAATTGAGGACAAGACTAAAGTGAAAATGAGGACCGAAACTGTTTTTGCAACAGTAATATTTTTACAAAGAAATGAATTCGTTCTTGAACATAATTAGATAAAACTGATTATATAGATGAAATGTGTCAGCCAAGTTGTGGCATCATCTGTTATTTATTTTATAAAAAAAAATTATTTTTTTTTTTATTATTATTTTTTTTTTGGAGAATGGATTTTTTATTAGATTATCTGCTATGGTGTACAATATGTATTACAGAAACTTCTTTAATACTTAGTCTGCGAATTATATACAGAAAGATACTGTGCTTTATTTTTTTTTATAAGAGAATATCTTATTATCAATCATTTTTGTAGAATTAGGACTTTCTTCATGTGTATATTTTGTATTTATCATAGTAAACTGAATAATTAAAATCTTACTTTATCAAAAATACCTGCATAATATTTTATGGATAACTAATAATAATATTTTCTTAGAAATTATTAAATTGTCTGTAATAATTTAAGTAAGCATTCTGCACATTGCAATTTTTATAATTATAACTTCATATTATAACATTGCAAATTTTTATAATATGAAGTTATAAAAGATAATTTGTAAACTTGTCTAATGAAACTCTCATGTACTAATATTTAATATAAAGTTTGTTACCATAATAATTACTGTACATCTATTAAAAATAAAAAATTCTAATATCTCAAAAGAGTATTTTAAGAAACCTATATTAATTTTTTAAATACTTCTAAGTATTAATTTTTGTTGATGGTCTCAAATATTTGATGCTGCACAAGATTTGAATTGTTATCTTTATTTGTAAAACTATTTTCTTATGTTATCTATATTGGATTTAAGTAAATTTAAATAAAATTTGTGTGCATTTTAAATAATGTATTTAAATTAAGCATAATCTTTTTAGCATATTAGTTTATGTGAAACAAAATTTACTGTTTTATCAAAGTGCTTTCCTGTATATATGTTGTGAATTATTTGTTAAACATATTCTCGTGCTATTCACAATATTGATGCCACTATACTATACTATACTATATTATGATCACTATACTATACTATATGAAAGATAATTTCTTATAATAAACATATTTAATTTCATATAAAAAGCAATGTTCTGTATATTATCTTTATTAAAGTCATTAAATAAATGTCATTGCATTTAATTCTGAAATAATTCCTCTCTTCTAGTTTACTGATTTTCTTATCTGAGTATCACTAATACCATAATGCTATTGATTTATTCTTGTCAAATACCCATATAAAATAGAGATTACTTCATGAATATGGAAGATACTTTTTCAGAATTCTAATGTATTATTAATGTGAATGTAATCTTATAAATAGCAGTTTATATATCTGTATTATTGCAAAATTTCATTAGTATTGTAGTATGTTAAATAAATTTATTTTCTTCTTTTAGGGAAATGATTTATTTGATACACAGATATCATGCTTGATAGACTTATTGAAGCAGAATTCACTTTTTAAAGAAATTCAAAATTTTTTAAGTACGCCTCTTGTTAGAACTTCTCCAGTATGCGTTTTTTTCCCCTTTTTAAATTTTAATGTTTAGTTTATTGATAGTAATCTATATAATATACATGTTTATTTTTATTGTTTTTAGGAGTCTCATAGTAGGAAACTTTCATCTCGACCTAATTCCAAAAAAAGTATGAAAGACTTGTACCATATCTGTGATAAAGGAGTTATCTTCAGTTTGTATCATCTTTTTATCACTTACAAAGTTTGTAAAGTTTTATGCCTTTTTCATTACTTCAGTTTAACATTTAAAATTGAAATTTTGAACTCTCCCTCAATTTTCTTTTCAATTTGTTTGTTTTAAAATTTTGCATTGATTGATTTTAAAGACATTTACAAGATATTAATTCTATATAAAACATTAATTAGGTAAAAAATATATGTTTGATAAACAAATGTATTGAAATATACAACTCATATCTCCAAATTATTCATAGTAACCAAATTTTAATTTTAGATATGGTTATAAAAATGTACACAATGCATATTTAACATAATTATAAAATATAGACTTCTAAAGATATCCCACACTTTTAAAGGTAACATTTCTATACAAATATATTGATTGATAGTTGCAAGTATAAACAAGAATCTCAAAATTAGGTAATTACAACTTTAAATAATAATATTTTTTTTACTGTAACTATATCTCAAAAAATCACCTGAAACTATTTGAAAATCAATCGTGTTTCAGGGAAATACATAGTAAATTTGAATTTTGGTATCATGAATTAGAATTGATAATTGATTTGCCATTAACGATTTTTTATAAATCATTTATTTATATCTTGTTTATAAACATGTTCATCATAATCTTATCACATGCTGATGTTATCTTATTTATCCTATGATGAAGTGTAATTGATATTAAATGTGATGGAAAGAATTTAATAAACTTAATGTGTTCAAATATTTCTCTGTAAATTTCAATGTATTGAGTACATATTCATACCGATAATATTTGATATTACAAGTAATATTGATATATATTTTTTATTTGATCAGCTTTCTTATCATAGAAAATGAATGTCTTCAATGTGTATTTACAACAGTTTCTCTTGAACCTTTAATGTATTTTATGAATAAGATTTTTCAATTTTTTGACTTTTATGGAACATTATTTCTGTAAAAACTGTTGATCTTAGTATACTGATCTTCAATTCAACTAATTTTTCATGGCCTTGATTCCCACTCTTTTTTGTAGTTATTCTGAGTACATTTAAAATCGTAGACACCAAATCAAGTTAAAGTGCTTTTATAAAAAAGTGATCACAGATTGATAAATAAAATAAACTTGTTATTATTTCAATTATTAAGGTATATATCAAGGTATATAAGGTTATATATCAACAAATGAGTTCATGCAATAAATAGTTTTAATGGAAAGAAGTTACTTATGTTAATTTTCATAAGTCAGCATATTTTGATCATCATTTAATCTCAAATCCATAAAATTAATGGGTTTTGGTAATTAATAAGGCGTGATCATCTAAGGTATTGATAAAAGTTTATCGTTTTTATCATGAATTTAGTCTATTATTTATTTGTCATGTTCTTATCTTTCATTGCTAATAAAATACAATTGTAAAGTAATACATTCAGATGTTATTCTGGTTATATGATAAATTTGATAAAAAAAATAGTTCCTTTTAATCACCAGTATATATCTCATAATAAAACAATATTACATTATTTGTAATTTATATAATAATCAATAAATATCTTTAAGAATAAGTATTTTCCTATTCCACAGCATTATTACTCAAAATCTCTAAAAATTAATTTATTGACTGCAATTTTAAGCAAGTTGTGTTAGAAAAATACTTAAAAATTTTCATTTCATTTATTTTCATTTTATAAAAATAATTGATAATGCCATATATTTTTATTTTGAAATTAAAAATATTACCAGCTGCTTGTATATCAAAAATTCATTTTATCAGAAGAAAAATTTCACCTTTTTTTCTTGAATCATTTAGTGTAAAAGGCAAGTATTATGCACACACATAAATTGATTAGTATATAACATTCATATTTAATTTTTTTTTATTTCTCTTATATAAATGCATACTGATACATTAAGTATTTTATGTGAATAGAATTAGAAGTAAAACTATTTATATATTGCCTACATTTTCATCTGATTGTATAACATTTTGTACAACTTGTTTATAATGGATATCACAAATAATCAAGTAGTACTAAGTCCACCTCTGGATTTCTTAAAAAATGTTATAATCATAATATACTTGGTTAGCAAAAATATTTTATTGCATCTGTCTCAAACATAATGTGAGTGTTATTTATTTATTTTTTAAATATTAGATTGAAGTGTTATTTTACTGTATCACAGCTAATGTTTTCCTTTATGATTTCTATAATGTTGAGTGAAATTAATTTGTTTTTCAGTATTTCAGAAGAAAATATCGATACATTACTTTGTCTGAAAGTTTTAGCAGTAAAAAAGGTAATTAGTGTATTTGTCTTGTTTTGGAATAGTCATGTTATTTTAGGAAATTGTTTGACAAGCTAGCTATTCTATAAGTCTTTATCTGATTAAGACAAATTGTTGTATTATAATTCATTTTATTTAACCAATTAGATTGTATAATATTTCAGTTTTTAAAGAAATATTTTAGTGTAATTTTTTAAGAAAAATGCATTTAACTATAAAAATTTTCCTATTTGTATTATATATGTATGTAATAATAATAATTTTATTTCTAACCAATAACTTTTGTTTGCCATAAAGTAAATTTTTATGAGAATTGTTAAAACATTTTTTTGAGATTTTTTAAATTTTTTTGATTTTTTTTTTTTTTTTTTTTTTTTTTTTTTGAGAATTAAAAAAATTATTATCTATGTTTTTTGTATATTTAATATGTAACCTTACTTTATATTTGTCTCTATGGAGACTCTATGGATGTATGTTTTTCTTGGAATGTAATAAAAGTAATTATTTAATGATTACATCTCAAAAAATGTTATTTCTTTTTATTTTATTATTTATTGCTAGCTTCAGAGATTAAGGATATCAAAATCACTGCAACAACTGTCTTAAAATTCAGCATAATTTTGTATGTTTTGCAAAGTTCTTTTTTGCATATGTTTGAATTTTTTTTACTTTTTTTTTTGTTCTTAATTCTATTTACTTGATTATAGAAAACTGCTTGCAGTTTGGTGCTTGTGTGAAAACCGTAAATAGGTAAAATACTTCCTTTCATTAATATTTTGCATTTATTATGTAAATTTTCATTTTCAATGATTTCAAATTCTAAATCTCGAATTGTTTTGTTTTAATGTTTTTTAACACATTGACTGCCAACTACATGCTAGTGCATAACATGTGTTATTTGCAAAGAGACAATCAAGTGCTGGCATGTAATGTGTGGTGATGTCTTAGAAGCAAGTAAAGAGTTAAAGTAGGAAAATCCTGTACTTATTCATTGTAAAGTTTATAGGGTGTCGTGTGCAAGTTATTTTATTAATTGTTTGATATTGGGGCATAGAGTGATACATATTACTTAAATAATATAATTAATTTTTAAATAATACTTAAATATCACATAATATTCTTTCATTACTAATTTTTAAATTATATTTATTGCAATAAATGTATTTGACTTATTGGTTGTATCTACTTCTATGTGATGGCTTTAACTATCAAACTCTAGTGACTGGCAGTAAATGTGTTAAGTGTAAATAAAATTATAATGTCATCTTTTGACATTTTAAACCCTAATTAATTAGGAATGATCCTAATTGTTCGTTCTTATACTAATAAAATTATACATTTTCAGGTTTTTCATCAATAAAAGTTTTTAAATTGTTAAACATATGATTTTATTTCTTATAAATTTTAAATGTAAAACACATATATTTTAATTTTAAAAATTAATGGAAAAATTCAGTAAGAGAGACTAATAAATTGGCATTTTTAATTTCTGGGACTTTGGTTACAAAAATTATGTGAGTGAATTATTTTATAAAATTATACTTACATTCTCTATTTGAACTGTTGATAAGCATTTGCTAAATGATTATGTCCATTTGAAAGGCAGAATTTGAGCCAATATAATTGTTAGAATTTAATGCTTTGTTGTTAAACAAATACTATAATCATTCATTCATAGTTTATACATATAAGATTCATTTTTACGAGGGTTACTCTGAAATTTTTGAGATACGTGCAGATGAGAATTTACAAAATAAAAATAACGGTTTAATTTTAAAATACAAAGTATTTTAACACAGAAGAAGAATTTTTACTGACTTACTTCAACTTGTTTGGCATGGAATAAATTTTAAACAGAACGGAAAATGGAGTTGATGCAAGAACATTTTTGCGCTATGATTTTCTACGATTTTAAAGCAGGATTAAATCAAGAAAACTGTGTTCAATGGTTACAATTAGCATTTGGTGATGAATCTCCAGCTCATGCTACTGTATTCAGATGGTTTAGAGAATTTAGAAGGCGTCACAATTTTCTTCAGGATGGAGAACACACAGGAAAGCCGCCATCGGCAGTAATCCCAGATAATGTGTCTGCCATAAGAAAAATGTTGATGATAATCGCTGTACCTATCAAATGATACAGAAGGAACTTAACATTGGATCCACATTCATACACAAAATCATTCATGAAGAATTATATATGAAAAAAGTAATTTGTCGTTGGGTTCCCCATAATCTAAATGAGCACCAAAAAGAGGAGCTTGTCAGAATCAGTAAAGAAACTCTTAAATTGTTAAATGATGGTAGCCACCACATCATTTCTAAAATTGTAACAGCTGATGAAACGTACATACCATTTTTTGACGTTCCAACACGTCAAGAAAGCAAAGTATGGGTCTTTGAAGATGATCCCACGCCGACAATGGTGAAAAAACAAAGCGCACTGAAAAAAGTGATGTATGCCGTTTTCTTCAGAAGTACGGGATTGGTTAAAGCCATTCATTTGGAAGGATAGAAGAGAGTAACAGCAAAGTGGTATACCACTAAATGTCTTCCAGAAATTCCACAAGAACTGAATGTTAGGGGACTAATGCTTCACAATGACAATGCATCTTCACATACAGCCGGATTAACAGTTGAGTTTCTTAAACAAAAACCAATTAAAGTGATCGAGCATACATCGTATTCACCTGATCTAGCTGTGTGCGACTTTTAATTATTCTTTAATCTAAAAAAGAACTTACTTGGACGCTGTTTTCATTCAGAAGAAGCGATTGATGTGGCTATAAATGCATTTTTTTTTCATATATTCCAAGAAATGAATGGCTTGAGGCATTTAATCTGTGGAAAATTCGTCTACAAAAGTACATTGATGCTGGAGGAGACTACTTTAAACACACCTAAAATTTTGTTAAGTATAACTTTAAAAACCCATTTGTATATTCTAAAATTTCAGAGTGACCCTCATATGAATCTCTAATTTACAAGCATTCATGATTTTATGAATTAATAGCTGGTCTCTAACATGACACAGTCTTCCATAGACACAGTTATATTTTTTATGACTCTTTACATTATAAAATTTTGAAAAATTTCTTTCTTACTAACTCATTTTCTTGAATTTCTTGTTTGCATTATCTCCTCCCCCATTGATTTGTGTCTGAGAAACTTGGATTGTTACTTCGATTGGAGAATTATAATTCCTTTGAATTGTGGATAATTTTCTACACCACTAATATAAAAATCCTAAATTTTTTAAAGCAATTTCTAGAATTTTTTCTTTGTAATCTATCTCAGTTTTTCGAACATGTTTGAAGTATAATCAAGAAATGAAAGTGAGAATATTGAGATTCATTTTGGAAAGGAGTGTTTAAGGTGGGAATTTGAATTTTGAAATTAATATTCTAGCTGTAATTTATTCGTTATTTTATAATTGCAATGATTTGCAGAAAAAATATTGAAAACATTTTAATATGCCGGCTTTTTTAAAGAAATTACCGTAATTGAAGAAAGCTATGAACATTACTTGAGTGAAAATGAGTTACTTATTCATGAACTTAAATCAAGAAATCCATTGAAATACCATTGCTACCAAAGTACTTTATTTATGAAGAAAAGTTTGGTAAAGAAAAAAGATTTTTGTTATTAAAGAGAAGATTTTTGTTATGCTTGTAAAATGCAAAAAATAAATAAATAAAATAAAATTAAAAAAAATAAAAATAATAATAATAATAATAATAATTATTATTATTTTTATTTTTATTAATAATAATTATTATTATTATTATTTATATTTTACAAACATTTGATTTTTAAAACTGCTTTACCAGTCCCTATGTGTTCATAAAAACAAACATCATCTACTGTATGATAAATACTTGCATGAAAATTGTAAAACACATACTTTCTGATGTTTATATTTTTACTCATGATTTTACACAGTACTTTCCTTTTTAATTTCATATTTATATATGGAATTTCTTATTTTATGATATATATATATATATATATATATATATATATGTATGTATGTAAAGTGTTAATTTAATTAAGAAATTGAAAGTTTATTATATAATATAGGAAATATAAAAGGAAAAAATATAAAAGTGTCGTAATTCAATTCTTGCCAAAATTGCAAAATGAAGTCAAATGTCATAATTACATAATTGAAGATCTAGATTTCTTAATGTCTTTCAATCGCTTGAATTGTGTAATAAAATGTGCCATTTTTTTCAGAAAATGTGATATTTCATCTCAAAATAAATGTGTAAGTTAATTTTCAATTCATTTCTATTCTTAATTGTTTTATCTTATCTATCTATCTGTCTATATATATATATATATATATATATATATATATATATATATATATATATATATATATATATATATATATATATATATATTAATTTTGATATTTAGAAAATGTAAAAAAATATACTTTCATCATAGTTTAGACAACTTCATTTTTATTTTTATTTTATGATGAAAAATACATTTTAAGTAAAATCATTACCTAAATTATGTTAAAAAAATGTATCTGATGTTAAATTAATTTTCACTTAAAAAATTAATATTTCCATATCTATTTTTAAAATACATTTAGTTGCTGGTTTATTGATATAATAAAATATTAATAAAAGTTTTATATATAGTTAAAATTTGAATTAAAATTATGTATAATATATGAAATATCAAGTACTCTTAATCTATTTCTTTAAAATGATGATTTAGCTTGCCTAAATTTTTCATGCTGCTCAACCCAATGAGCTACTTTTGTAATTTCCTTATGATTACTGTTAAATATGGTAGTGAATAATTTAATTTAAAATTTATTGTGTACTAAATCTAGTAAAACTTTAATTAACTGTATCAACATAACAAATTACTGTCATGTGTTATCCATTAAATTGTTAATTACTGGTAAATTGTTGTCAGTAGGATTTCATTTTATTAAACATTTAGTGTAAACATTGACCATTTTCATTTTTAATAAAGAAAAATCTTTTGAGAAATTAACTAGATAAAGGATAAGAGTAGTGCAGATTATTTGATCGAATAGAATGATTGAATTGATTGTGAATAATCAGAAGAAAGATTAAGAAAATAGTTTTAGCAGTGTAATTTAGGATAGGAGCTAGATTATTCAATTATGGATTGTATAATTAAAAGCACTAATGATTTTTTAATAACGATATATAAGTTGCTGGCAAGGCCTCTATATGCACCTCTTTCTTCTTGGGATAGAGAGAGACTTGTTAAGTTATAGGTAATAGCAACTGCAGCACCACTTAAATTGAAACATTTATAAGCAATCAGTGTGAATTATGCATATATTTTTACATGATCATGCTAATAAAATTATAATGAAAAATTGCCGAGAAGATGAAAATGGGTTAGGCCACTGATTAATGGCTGATTATAGGAATAAAATTAGAAATGAGATTCATTGATAGTGTAAACAATACATAATTCTTTGTCATTTGTATGTTTTGAAATCATCTTTCTGAAAATATTACATGTTTATGGATATTAACTATATCCTCTTGTTTTGATTTTTTTATGTTTTCAATTTTTAATGCTCTGCAATAAATTACTGTCCTATTTTAATTATTTTTTACAATTTTAATTAACAATATGTAAGAATTCTAAATTGGAAGTTTTTGGTATAAAATTAAATGTTTATTTTATGCATATTTATTATTAAATAGTGTAGAAAAGAGATTACTAAAAATAGTCTCTCTTTTTTTGGAATTCACTTTGAAAATGTATGATTCAAAATTTCTTACATAATAATGATATTAATTATGAAATAGCTCTAAATTATTTATTTAAATTAGTTATTTGAGTTTTGTGTACTTTATTATCATTGAGAATATTGCTAACAAGGTTAAAATTTACTGTTTTGATATTTTTTTAAATCTATTTTTCAATTCTGAACTATGAATAAGTACAAGAAGTTAAAGTAATCTTCATTTTCATGATGATTTCTTTTTGTTTTGTTTTTTAAAATTTTTGCATTAATTTATTGAAAATTTAAGAAAAAAATTTTATTAAAGGAATTTTCTTAATTTCCCATTAGAGTTTAAGACTTAACAGAACTCCTGCAATATTTTCCATAAGTGATGAAAACTATTTTGAATGTGTGAATTCAGAGTTTGAAAAAGTTCTATTGAGATTTATAAACTGGTATGTTTTGAAAGTATTTTCTTTTTGTATTGTATTCTTTTTTCAACATTTAAATAAAATAAAGCATTTTTGGTAGCTTCTTATTATTGTCATTACTGAGCTTAGTAAATGAATAAAATGATGTATTCTAAATATATGTATTGTTCTTGTCTTTTATATAAATTTATTTGTAGACTGAAAACTTTTATTTTTACTTATTCTATAATATTTATGAAAGCAAGGGACAAATTTCTTTACATCATTCAATTATTTTTTTACATTTATCATTTTTTTCAAAATTGGATGTTGTATCTTTATAATAAAATACTAACAACAATACTTTTTTCTATATAATCAATTTATAAAAAATTTGCTTCCTTTTTTTTAGAAATTATTTATTGTGCATAAATTATTATTAATTTTACACATAAAAATGGTTGTAAAAATAATTAAAGCAACAGAAAATAATATAAAAAGTTTTATTTATAAAATAATAGGATATTTAACTTTTCAAGTACAAATGTGTTTACCAGCTGAATAATATAAGTTATTCTTGTCCACATTTTATTCAATATTGTTTTATTTGTATGTAAAAATATGCCTGCAATACCAAACTGAAATCATATTAGATTTGCCTATAAAGAAAGCTCTAAAATAAGAATATTCATTGAAAATGTAGGACTTCATTTTTATATTCTTTGAATTCATTTGATTTCTCTGAATTTATTGAATAATTCAGATATATCAATGCAGAACTACTTTGTAAAATGTCCTGTAAAATAGTCTCTTATATACGCTTGTTAGCTACAATGTGTAAAAAACATTTATTGAACTGTATCACTATGGTTCATGTACCATGTAAGATATAATTTTCATTTGCATCCGTATTAAATGGTTTCAAATTACTACCTTATCATTATTTTTGCAGTTTCCATTACAATAATTCATTCATTCTCATTAGATATTTTTCATATTGTGATGGTTACTTTTTAGAATGTTTGAATCGTATTCAACAACCAATTATAATTTTCAATCAACTATTTGCCTTTTGTCAACAATAGAAAAATCTTTTTTAAATATATATATATTGAAAGATATTTTTCATTATTTAGATGAGAGTTTATATGCTGCTTATTTACTCATTAGAATCTTTTGAATGTGACTATGAAATTATGCAAATTTATTTAAAATAGGACAAATGTTCTTTCTCACCTCTATTTTTACGAAAATCTGCAGCATAATTGCAATTGTTTAACATTTTATAATATTGAAGTACCTGATATTAAAAATTAAATATGTTATTTATTATGAAATTCTCTTAAACTTGTGTAGAACATTTATTTTTATTTTGGTATGTTATAATCTTACTGAGGCCATGGTGGCCTGGTTGATTAGGATTCTGAAGCCAACTGAAAATACATCATGTTTTCTGATGGTGCCTGGAGCCCATAAAATATGTAGTGCTTGCAATGTCCTCTCTGTGAAGTGATACCTCTGGGTATCTTCTGCTAGTTCTTGCTTCTAAATTGTGAAGACCCGCTTACTCTCTGAGTTTGGATGGCATGCCCATTCAATGTTTCGCTGTATAAAAGTTTCAATTTCTGCCACTTGCAGTGCTACAGTTAATAAACCAGGTTCTGTGGCATTAGGGAGAAATTTTACTTCAATCAAAGAATATAAACAGTTCATTTTTCATTGACAGTTAATTAGTGGTATTAAATTTTATTGTTTTATTTGTATATTTAATTAAAATTGATAAAAATTGTAACCAAAAAATTATAAAAATTGAATTAAGTTAAACTGTTCATTATTTAGATTAATAATCAGTAAGCTTATGTTATTTATACAAGAATCTCATAAATTTTGAATATGAAGAAAAATCATTTGTGAATCTTAAAGAAACTATCACACTCTGGAGGTAGAAAGTTTTTATAAATTAATTTAAGAATTAAAAATTCATCCTGCATAAAATATAGATCAAATATTCTAAAAATTTAATAAATACAAAATGAAAAATTTTATGTTTGTTTATATACTTAAACCTTTCAAACCTGAATTCCTAGATATTCAAAATTCCAGATAATTTGAACCGTGGAAATCAAAAATTCTGGATAATCCAAGCAACTTGTGAAATCAAGGCTGAAAATAAGATTTGAAATTGAGGAAAATAAATAGCTACAATTCAAAAGCTAAGATAATACTTTAATGATAACTATACTTTTAGTAAATGCTTGAATACAATGTATAATACTTAGGTCTTTACCTTATTATACAGAACTGAATTCAATAATTCTTCATTGAAGTATTAGCTTAAGAATGTAATGTTGCACCAGCGACACATAAACATTAAATCAGCAAAAGTTGCATTCAGGCTCTGCTCAATGTAGTGAACTCTGCTTGCAAACACTTGAACTGCATCAGTGTGTGAAATATTCTTTGTTGAGGCAATTTTTTTCAGCTTGCTTCATGCCTAAATGTATATTGAATGAGTTACAGTAAATCACCCCTTTACTTTTGAACGGTATTAATTGTTGTTTTTTCAATCATAAGGTTAAGCCAGATTTTTTCCTTGATTTTGGAATAAAAGAGTCAGAGGATTTTTTTCATGCTTCGGCAACATATTTAAATCACATCTTTAATTATTACATTATAAGTTTTTGATAGATATATTTCCTCCTCCAAATAAAGCTTATGAGAACATTTTATGATGGTAAAGTTTGATACTTAGTAATATTCCTTGATACATAGGCTGAAAAAATGGGCTTATATTGGGCAACAGTAAAATTGTTTTGATTTCATTTTTATTATGATTATATCAGACTGATTATACAGTACTCAGTCAGTCAATAGCAAGACTTTGTTAGGAAAGCCATTTACTTCTGTGGATTATGAAATCGAAGGAATAAATTATATTTCAAACCATTCTTGAAATGGATAACTTTTATTTAATGTCTATTCTTGATTTTTATACGAATCTGGTAAAATACCATATCCACATTCTTTAAGGCACAAGCCTTTGCTGAATTGGCAATCGCCTTTAGTAATAATTTATTAGTAGTCTTAACATTGCTACAAGCCATGAATTTCAAGCCTTATTCATTTTTAATCCAGACAAAGTCAGACAATGTTTGTTTGAAAGCTAAACTTTTATTATCTAATTAATTTATTTTATGTGTGACTAACTTATATGTTTAGATTTTAATTCATAATAAATATTATATTACTTCTTCTTAGAATATGCCTAAAATGTTTTTTTCATATACTTATGTAAACCATTAACACACAATTATTCATAACATTGCAAGATTGGTTCTAAAATCTTTCAATTTCTGTGTATTTACAAATCTTCCAAGAAAAGTTGTATTATAATGAATTGTTGTAAAATATAACTTCACTTTAAAAGCGACATTTGCTTATGTTTAACATTTTTTTGATTATTTAGTAACATTATGTGAAATATTTTCTACATATGAACTATTATCTTTTGTTACCATATTGGATACTATAATTTATATTTATTTGTAAGTTATATTTAATAATTAATATTTATTGATATTCTTGCAGGGAAAATGAATTTGACTGTCTCACCGGAAGTTCAATTAGTGATCACACAGGCTCGGAGGAGTCTGTTAGTAATGTATCGACAAGTAGTGGATATTTTAGTAAGCTTTAATTATGAATAGTCATTCAAATAAATAATTACCAAATTTATTTTGATTAGATTTAAATTAAATTTTAATTTAAATCTAATTTGGAATAATTGTCAAAACTTATTTATTTACTAAACAATTCTGTCATAGTTGTATATTACTGTGATATATTGTATTTATTCTCTTAAAAAATTTAAGTAAAATTTAAGATACTATTGAAAAAAAAATAGATTGCTTTTAGTTCATATATCATAAAAACTAACCAATTGTAACACATTTTAACATATTTCAGATTAATTAATCACACTTTATTATTTGTGTTAAAATTGAATTGATGTCAACTGTGAATGATTAATATTTTAACTAAAGGTTATTTCAAAAGTTATTGGTTTTGTTTCAAAAATAAGAATTTCTATTATATTTAAATTAAAGATTTCATTACATGATTCCATTTATTTTGACCGGCATGAGATTTGCTAACTTTCAAAATATCCAATTCATAACACCTATTTACTCATTTGATTGGTTTGAAATAAATATGGTGTTAAATATTTTATAGGTATTATGGGTCATCATAAAAAAATATCAATAATATTGTATTCCAATATTTTATTTATATTCTGGACATAAATAGAATGTGCATCTAAAACGTATACTATTCAAGTATCTTTTATTATTGAAATGCATGCATGTGTATGCAACCATGGGCTTTAAAAATAAATCTTTTATGTAAAACACATATACTACATCATAAATACATTCTTTAAAATTCAGTTTTATTTTATTAAACAAATGCTTAATATAGAGAAGAAAACTTTACATAATTTTATTTTTTTAATTAAAAAATTAAACTTAAATTTAGATGAATTTATCTGTTTATTTACGCATAATAACAATATCACATAGTTACTAGAAAATATCACAATGATAATGTAACTAATTTTAATTTTGGTTTCTTGATAAAAAGTGCAAGTAGTAATCAAAATGACAAAAATACCTAAAGTGATATTTTTAAATTTGAATTAAAATGCAATAATATATGTCAGTTTCTTTATGAATAGAAATTTATGAATTCTGGTTCTATGTGCCTTCACAAACAGGTATCTTTATAAAAGTTTTAAAAGTCTCAGATTTTTTCCAAAAACATAAAATGTCAGATCTCTCAGAATTTTAAAGAGGTCAAATTGTAATAGCCCATTTGATTGGAGCAAGTGAGACTGAAACATCCCCACTTTATGGCGTTTTTGTGTCTAAAACAATTACATCATTCAGAAAGCACTGAAAGAGAAACTCAGTAAACAAAATAGTGAATGGATTAAAAAAGCTCAGTGAAAGTTGTATCCAATGTGTAAAAAAAAAAAAAAAAAAAAAAAAAAAAGACAACTGCAGTGAAATTTATTATGCAACTCTATCAGCATCTGGATTCTCCAGTCTTCAGTTAGAAAGCCTGTTAATAACAGAACTGAGGAATCAGCTTTAAGAGCAATTATTAAAAAAAAAATTTAAGATCTAAAAGTAGTGATTGTTATGAAAGCTTGAGGAAAGTTAAAATTCTTATCAAAATATCAGATTTTTCTACTTTTGAAACTTAACTAATTGTTTCAAAGACTACTATATGTTAATCAGACTTATAATTAAAAAAATATGTTAAGAATAAAATGTGAAGAATTAATAAAAATAAAAAGTTACTATGCTTTTGAAAAACAAATAAACACACACACACAGAGATATATAAAGGAATTTAAACTGAAAGAAATGAGAGTCATCCATTTATGGAGAAAAGAAAATAATGATAAACTATTTTCTAAATATGTTAATGACTAAATACAATAATATGTTAATACAATAATCTAAATATGTTAATGAATAAATGTTTCTAGAAAGTTTAAAACTATTATTTATATTCTGCATGCAATACAAATTGTTTTGTACTCATAAGAAGGAAATATTTTGTAATCTTTCTGTCACAGTACATGTAAATATTTTTAAGAATAAAGTAGTCAATAATTAGTTTTTTCAGCTACAGTATTATTTCTTTTTTTTTAATATTTTCTTTTCAATTAATTGTAACTCATTAAAGATTCTTGCATGCATTTTATGATACCTTCTAACAAGTCATTTCATAAGATATTTTGTCTCTACCCTTTTTCCCCTCAAAAAGTGTAGCGTTTTATTTGTTGGCTTTTTTTTTTAAGAAAATTTTTTTCCAAAATTCAAGGTATGTGATATTTGTATGAAGGAATATAATAATTGTTTCAGATTGAATCCATCATTGTTTTAAAATGAAAATATCTTTATTTTTTTCTGTTATTTGTAAATTAAAATGCATGGTTTTTGTAATTTCTAAAAAATGTTCTTTTAGATATTTTTATTGTATAACCATGAACTGTATTAATGGTATTGTTCTAATGTACATTTATTAGGCAATGAATGTGACAGTGAAGACTTTCTTGCTCAAGAAAAATGTTGGTATGTTATTTTAATTTAAAAACTACTTAATGATATGTTTTTGATAGAAATATTGGACTGATTCAAACTTTTGTTGGTCATCAGTTAAAACTTTTCTAAGTTATCAGCCAATTCTCTTTCTTATTTTTTAATAAATTCTTAATGTCAAACATTTTTATTATATATTCTATGGTTATTAGTTGTTCATATTTTCCCTTTTCAAAACACTTCTAATTATAACAGAATTGCTAACATTTCAGTATCTTCAAAAATACTTTTAAAAAAAAAAAAGGCTAGAAATTTTATTATATTTTTGAAGCACCCTCTAAATATGTATTATAGATTAAAAACATTAAAAAGTGAATCATTTTAAATTATAGCATATTCCAAAATTTTTAATGTATGAAATTCACTGTAAGATTAATCAAATTTTACTTACAGTGAATATAAAAGCCGTTTTTATGATATTTTTTAAAATTGAGAATCAAATGTAATAAATATTAATAGTATATTCTTGAATGAAATTTAAAATACTTTACTAATATGCTAAAATGGTAAATAGCTACTTTTTAAGTGAAAAATGCATTTTACTTGATAATTTCTTTGTAATTTGTTAACATTAAAAGAAGCTGTCTAATTTGATGTTTTTTAATGTTATTTTTCCATTGTATTTCCTTTATCATGACAATATCAATCCTTTTTTGTTCCATTAGGCTTATTTAATAACTTAATAGCCATCAGTTCAAGAGGGAAATGTTTGATTTGGATATTTTGGATTATATTTTGGATTTTTGGATATTCAATATATTTTGGATTTTTGTTAGTATTCAAAGTCCATTTTAAACTGTATCAAATTTGTCTTTTTGTACAAAAAAAGGAATAAAAAAAGAAAAACTAGGTTTAAATTTTATTTTCTATGAAGGATTAAAAAATGTATGCTTAAATATATTTGTTACGGTAGATGCTATTAAATACAAAAGTTAATTTATTGATAAGATACTAATAAATGAATATTTTTGGTTTTACTGTATAATTACCTAATTTCATGGAGTTTTTAGAATATTAACTCATTAGCAAAGAATCTCAAAATTTTTAAACGTTTTGGAAACTTTATCATATAGACTGTTAACATCATAATTATAATGTAATGCAAATTTTTTTCTGACATTATGAATTTCTAGAAATTTTGCTTCTATATCCTATTAGCTACCAATATGTAATCTAAAATGTGATTTTTTTTGATTATATGAATTTTATTTATTTTTGTGAACATTTCTCATAATATTTCTATGGTATTTTTAGTCATATTGTGCCTTTGCATCAAATATGGGATACTTTGGAGCAACTTCAAAAACAATACCCTGGTAAAATACTATTTACACTAGCTTATT
The DNA here is from genome assembly GCA_030067965.1 of Latrodectus elegans. NCBI lineage: Eukaryota > Metazoa > Arthropoda > Arachnida > Araneae > Theridiidae > Latrodectus > Latrodectus elegans. The sequence continues at coordinate 98,148,804 of CM057819.1, forward strand.
TTTATTAGAAATTTTTCAAACCTTGATTTTGAAGTGTCAAGAAAATGTAGTTCCTTATATTGCTGCATAAAAAGTAATCATTATCAAATAAAAATCATAAGGTTGAATGGAGTACAACACTTTAAAAAATTATGTCTAAAAGTGAATTTTTTATTAAACTGAAAATATTAAATATTTTTAAATATGTCACTTATATTGTAGATGTCATTTAATAATGTTGTAGTTGTGAAATGGCAATAAGAATTATAGGAATCCACTTAATTTAGACTATAAAAAAATTACAAGGTTTTATTTATTATTTTTTTCTAGTTTTTGCTAAAATATTTAAGTTTTGCCTTAATTTACTGTTATTGCTATAACTTTCATGTATTTTTATTTTATTATACAAGAATAGTAAAAAATAAAACTAAGACATTCATGGCTGGAGAAACACTGAAGTGTAATTATATGCAAAAAATTATGTAACAATTATGTGCAAAAAATTATTATTGAGTGGCAAATTAAAATAAAGGTAGAGAAATTTGATTTTTCATACTTAACAATAAAACTGTAATGTTAAATTATAATTTTGCCTTGCCTGCCATATTAGTTTTATTTATTTTATAATCGGTTTTAGTTCTTTTCATGTTTAGGAAATGGCAATTAGTCCATAAAATTAAGATTATACTTTCTTGCCTGATTAAAAAATTATTTATTTGCTATAAAAATAGTTTAAATTAAATTTTAAGTTAAACAACTTTATTATGCAGTTTGCATGTATGATGGTGAAAAAAAATTTATCTATTTAAAAATTCTTTTATAATTTTAATGTTTATAAATTTTTTTCCTACATCCTTTAGTAACTTAAATTTTGCTTTAAATGAAATTCAAATTTCAAATAAACTCAATAATTGAATGTGCATATGAGTTTTACCCTTAAAATTTGAAATTATTTTAATATATATTTTAATTTTGTTAATGTCCTTAATTTAATTTTGATTTGCAACAATATCAATATTTTCAGCATGTAATATTATCAGTTAGCATCATATATTTTCAGTTAGCAGTGCAACAGTTGAAAATGGATTTTCAATATATTTATTGTACTTTTTATATTTGATAATGTCTATGAAACTCTTATTTTATTGAGAAAAGTGAATTTGTCTATATACTGTGCAATGATATCATATTGTATAATACATGTAGAATGTCTCCATGGTATAAAAAATTTTGACATATGTTAATAATTCTTAAATCCTCTATAAAACTGTCCTTAAAATGTCCAATAAACTAGACTGATGTAAGAAAAAACTAATGTTACGATGAAAAATTAAAAATATTATAAAAAAAAAGTTAGAAAAATATGAAAGCAGAAAAGACCCTGAAACTTATACAAAGATTTTTCTGAAATTCACTGTTGATTCTGTTGAATTATCTATTAAGTATTCTGTTATTTATGTATAGCTATAGAATATAATTAATTTGACAAATTTGCATTATAATTTACTAGATGTGCTTAATGCTGAATTCATTGCAGTATTTATAGATCTATGATCTTATGATATTTGCCCATTTCTTATTTTTTGTTATTTCATGGATTGACATATATTTTAATCTTATATTTAATTTAATCTTAGAGATTGTTTTATATGTTTCTTTTAGTAATTGATGAGTAAAGCAAAGGTGAAAGTTGAATGTTAATAGAAATAATGTAGACCATGGAATTTTTTATGTTGACAAATGAAAATTAGTTAGTCTTTAAACTTTCAATAATAAATAGGTGATTAAAGGAAGTTCTTCTCATTAAAGAATGTTTAATAGCGAAGTTCTTGATTCTCATTAATATGAATAAGCCAATAAGACATTTAACAAATTTTGACAGCAATTTGAAATTATTTGTACAATATTCTTTATTTACTACTTTTTATCTTGTACCTTTTTTTTTTTTTTGAGTCACTAGAATGGTTTTCTTCCTTTCCTATATAAATAATGTAAGCAATTAATATATTAATTATTTTGTTAACTTACGTGCTGTTTCAAAACTTACACTCTTTCTTATATCCTTAAATTTGAAACAATGATTTCGGGGACATTAAATAATTAAAAACTATGATCATTTTGAAAATATAATTTATACATTATATTTTCCATGAATTTCACTGAAAACAATAGATATTTATGAATTATTTTTTTAAATGTATTGTATATATTAATTAATTACAATATTTGTTATTTTATTCTTTTTATTTAGATATTGAGAAAACGTTTTTAAAAGTATTAAAACTATTTGATGATGCCCAGAAAGTAATGTTTTCCATTTTAACTCGATCACCAATAATCATCATTTCAGCATATCATCAGTTAGATGAAGCAATAAATTTCATATTAGCATTAAGTATTTTCATTCCAAGAGATGAGAAGCAAGTACTTTTCATTATTCCTTTATCTGAAATACATATGTTAAGTTTTTTATATATATGTTTCAGTTCTAATCAAAACATTTTTCTTTAGACAAAAAATTTAAATTAACCTGATGTATTTGATTGTTTCACAAATCGATAATATTCATGCTATTATTCACATTTGTTTAAATTTTAGTGCTAAAATATTTAATTACTATTTTCTTTTATATTTTTAATAACTAATTGTTATTTGTATTATATTATTATATTGTATTGTTATTGTTTTATAACTGTTATTTGTATGTTAAGAAATGTAATAGTGACGGAACTTTGTAATATTTTAAATAAACAGTTCAATAGAAAGCTGGCATGTTTAATTTTATATTCTAAAAAAGTATCTGAAATAATTGAGCCTACATTCTTATAAAGCTGTTTAATTCATCTGTTGATATTAATTTTATAATATAGTTATATTTATGTAAAACATTTAATTTAGGAAAATTATTAGATTATCTGTAATCAAAGCTTAAGTGAAACTGTTTTTGTCTTTTTGATTTAAAAGAAAGTGGACGATTGGATATATTTTCCTTATATATGTATGTGTTGACTTTTTGGAATCTGCATCATGTATATTATGCACAAACATAAACATTTCAGAAGAGTAATTTGTTTTAGTTTTGATAATAAGCTGCTACAATTTTTAAAATTTCAATATCTGGCAACATTATTTCAGATCAAATTTATCTTGTAAGCTATAAATAAGCTGATGTTGCATTTAATTTGAAATGAAATTTTCTTAAATTAACTTTCTTCTCTTGTTGAAATAACGCTGATCAATATATTTTTTCTTTTTAATTTTAATGTTTATTTTGATTTTGCCAGAAATTGTACATGAGAATGTACTCTAGTTTCATAGCAATTACTACATAAGAAATATTTTTATTATATCTAAAATATGAATTTTTTAAAATATATAGCCTGCAAGACATCGAAAATTCAATTAATATAAAAAAGCAAATGATTTGAGAACTTAATATCATGAAAATTCTAATTAAAATGTTAAGTGCATGTACAATTATTATTATTAAATATTTAATTTTCTGTATATATAAGACACATAAAATTCTGGTTTTCGAAGTATTAGCACTCTGACCTTCAGTTCAACAACTTGTAGGCTTAATTTTACCTCAGGTTTGTATGTTTGTATCAATTCAGAATTAATTTTAAACTATAGATGCCAATCTAATGAACACTTGTTTTAAAAAAATTACTGTGGCGAGTCAAGTCAAAAGCAAAAACTCTCTCTCTCTCTCTCTCTCTCTCACACACACACACACACATATATATACTTGGCTTTATATATATATATATATATATATATATATATATATATATATATTTGGCATAAATATAATTATATAATGTTTGATAACCTTATTGTGAATATAATTCTACTTAGTAACTCCATACAATTTCACTCATAGTACTTATATAGATTTTGAACAGTTATTTATGTACAAATTATTGAGTCCTTCTTTCAATTGCTTAAAACATAGCCTTTTACCTGCTAGATATTTTGTAATGGTATTTGCAAAATGTTCTTAAAAAATTTGGTTGATTATTTACTGAATTTTGCATGGAAATAAGTAATGAGTAAAAAAACATTTGGAATAGAAAGAGTTTTTTTTTTTTTAAATCTATTAAGATTATTTTCTCTAATTTTTTTAGCAATATAATAATTAAACCAGTTGCTAAAGTTAGAGGGTTACCTAGACTTCCACAATTTCAAAAGTCTTCATTGAATTGTAAAATCCCTTTAAAGAGAAATCTATCGACCTTGTAATGTTTTTTGTGATAGGAATTGCAACATTTTGATAATCATATACTTTAGAGATTTTTTTTAATGGAAAGTTAACTAATTAGTTTTTTTAATGCAGAGTAAATGAGTTTAATTATTTATTTCAGGCTATATTTTCCATTACAATTTAAATTTATTTAAATATTTAATTTTATTTTTTAAATCGATAACACTGTAATTATAAAAAAAGAAATAAAATATAATCACTTATCAATTGTAAACATTTTCTTTTTTTAATTGAATAATTGTGAAAGTAAACTTTTCCACTTTTAGAAAATATTTATATGCAAAAATAGTTTTTCTTAATCTTTTTCTTTTCAAATTTGCTTCAATCATCCAAAATGAAGATATCAACTTAAAAGATGTGCTATTAGATTATTATTGAATCTTCAATTATATAAGTTTTAGATTTAGACAAATTTTTACTATGCAAAGCTTAAATGTCCTAAAAGAAAAAATTTAATTCTTAGAATTTATTTATTAATGTTTATGTTAAAATTGTTTGTTACCATTTTCTTTCTATCAACTTTATGATGTTATTTGTGCATAATGTGTGTGTGTTAATAATATAAAATAACTATTGAACTAGAGTTAATGTAATTTTATTTTTTGTTTAGAGAAATCATATTTGTAGATAAAAACAGACAAGAGCCTTTAACTGCAAATAATTTTAGTAAATTTGCTGCTATAAATATTTGTCTTGATGATCATTGTACTGTTGAAGGCATAATTCCATTAGATTTCATGGTAAAAATTTTTCTTTTACTTTATTATGCATGATAAAAATAATGTAAAATTATAATTTTATTTTATTAAGTGCAGGCTTTTTGTGAAATAATTCTCAATATGTAACTTTGATTATAAATGCTTTAGTTCTTGTTTTCTCATCCTTATTTGCACTTGATATCAAAAATAATTTATCTTATTTGCTTTAAATTACTAAATTTATTGATTTTTTTTAAATTCTGTGATAATTAATTAAAGATGTATCATTTTTATATAAAGAATATATATATATATATATATATATATGAAATAATGATTTAGCTATACTTTTAATTAAAAGAAATATAAAATCTCATTAGTTTATTTTTGAGAAACATAGTTGAATACCAGGCAAAGTATTTAAAATATATGTACGTGCGTGTGTGTGGTTAATGTGCGTATGTGTGGTTATGTATATTGTACAGAGATGGTCATGTACAATATACACACTTACATATTCATCAGCAGATGATAATTTTAGAGTTAAAAAAGTAAGATCATTATAAGACATATTGAAATAAAACTCCTGCCTGTTGGACTTAGTAAGCACATTTATCAATTAATATATTAGTATAATAAAATTTTATAATTTTGTTTACATTATGTTTAATGCATAATAAAATTTGATATCTATATACATAAATAACTATCATAATATGAATTCACTATTAAGATCATTATTGTCTTCTATTGAAAATTTAGAAATGAAGAAAGAATTTTTGCTCCTTATTTATCAATAGGTTTTTAATATTTATAAGTATTTAAAAGTATTCTATGTGTTTGTGAAATTCGTAGAAAGTACATGTAAATCGGTAAAAATATCATTAATAATATCAGAATTCAAAAATATGGAAATTACTGTTCTAGGTTTTTTTGGTTTTAAAAAAAATGTGTTTGAAGATATTTGTGATAGGTTGGCAGATATAGAGCATTTAGATTAGAATTTGAATAATTTTTTATAGAAAACTTAATTGTGATAAGGGAAAAATGAGATGTTTTAGGTTTCATATGAAGTTTTCTGTAGTTAATTTTAAAACTTTTATTTTTTCATTCAATTTAATATTTTGTCACTGCGATATTGTATAAGATGTGGTATGAATATTTTGCATATATCTATATTTGTGTGTATGTGTGTAAAAGCTGTCTGATCATGTAGAAGTACATTTGAAAGAACTTGGAGTCTAAATCTCAAAGTTATTAATTTGATTTACACAATGATCATTTGTCCCATTATTATTGTTTTTAACTCGGTGGTATAGAATCAGAAATGAAACTGCTAAGGCAGATTTAACAAAACTTTACCTCTGGGTGTATTAAAACAACTCCCACTTTGACACTTGAAATTTTGCTTGTTATGCATCCACTGTACACAAGTATAGAAGCAAAATCCATAATTTGCATGAAAAGACTTAATAATATAGGTCAGTAAAAAAATTATTCCAGATTTTTAATTGGAGAAACCTTAATGGTGACATAATTAGTCATCCTTTTGTAAGTATCCTACTGATTATATGATTATTAAATATTCTTTTGATAAGCCTCATACAGTCAAATTTCCCTTATGAGAAGACTGGAATAATGTTGTCATCAGTGAAAATTGTGCTTAATAGCATAATGACTCAAAAATGATTTCCAACATTGGGTTTGGTATTTGCTGTCCAGTTAATGGTACAAAGTTGTTGTTCCCTTTGGGAAAACATACAATTGTATTCCTAGCAGAAGTCTTTGCCATTCTCATGTGCAGTAGAGTAGGCTTTGGCAGAAACTATTCTCATAAAAGGATGATTATCTGTTCTGACATTCAAGTTGCATTACTGGATTTGCAGAAGTTTTATAACTTTTATTCTTATCTGAGAATGTATGCTACCTTGCACTGTGTTGATCATTAATGTGTGTGCCTGCGCTCTTTGGTGTTCCTGGCAGTTAGTTGACAAGGGATTTTTTTTGGTCTTGAACCTGATAAATATTTCAAAAGAATTGATCAGAAACAGTATTTTTGATCTTTTCAGGAAACAATAGTTTTGGAACTGGTATAATTTGCCAGTAATCAAAGACAAGCAGTCTATTAAATAGTTCATGTCCTAGTAAAAGGCAAAAAAGTTATTAAAGCTCTGTAGAAGATGTTTAAGAAGAGCAGTGGATTTTCTTACAGAACATTGCCACCTTAAGAGACATCTCACCATAATGGGAGTATTAGATAATCATATTTGTAAGGGTTGTCAATATAAGGAGGAAACTTCATTACATATTCTATGTAAATGTGAAATATTTTCTGCATATGGATTTTAACACATGTGTTAGGATTTGATTGAACCTTAGATGCTGCAAGATATGGCTGTTAAATGTCTACTGAATTTTGCTTCAGTCACTAGTCTTTTAAAAAAATTAGGGCTTTCTCTTTGGGATACAGTGCAATAAATCTATGGTTGCAGTGCTAGGTTCCTGTGGAATCACTCTATCCTAAATCTAATCTTAATATAAATACCTTGTTTAGTACTTTTTGATATAATTAAATATGTCAGCATAAATATTGTATTTTCAATATTTATCAACCATAATGTATTAACACAGATTATGTGTGTGTTTTGTTCAGTATAATGAGTGGATATTTAAATAAGTTTAATGAGTAACTTAGCAAACTTTTGAATTTACTGAAATTTCAGTTTGTGTTTACTGAAAACAGTTATGTTGATTTCTTTAAAAAATATATTCATTGGGATTTTCAGCCCAATATTTGTACTATTACATTACAAGTTAACCTTAATTATCTCCCTAAAATTGGATTAAAAAATAGGAGAACTCAATTTGTAAAAACAGAAAATATTATTTTTAATAACATTTTGTAAAAGTTTTTTTTTTCATTAAAATATTTTACTTTTAAATTTGTAATGACATGATGTCTATAATTTTCCTAAGTATTTAATTTTTTTAAACAAAAATGAACATGCTTTGCAGTTTATAAAAAAATAAATACTAAATTTTTTTTGCAAAGCTAAATTAAAAGTAAGATGAATATTAACTTGAAAACCTCTCTTAAAAATGAAATTTTATGAACAATTAATATTGCTTAAAAATTGGATAAAGCAATGCAAAAATAATCAGGAATTCTAAATAATAGTTGATTTGAAACAACCTTTTTTATTTAATTATCTGTTACAAATTAAAAAAATATAATCAATTGATTATTTTTATTTAAATTTCATTCTATTTTTTAAAATTTGATTTGAAATAATTTTTCAGGAGCAAATGTGCATTTTAAACTTAAGAGATTGTTCTCTCACTGCTCCATCTTATACGGTAAGTAGTTTTTCTATGTGTTGAAGTTTATATATATATATATATATATATATATATATATATAATATCTTTTCAAGAAATGGGTCAAAATTATTGTATTACATGTAATAAATGGAATTTATAAAAATGTGAAATTAGAGAGAGTTTTCAAAAGGATCAATTGATTATGAAAAGTGATTTTAATTGTCTTATTGCGCTGCACTTACAGGCTGCTGTATTGACAAATGTATCTATTACATCCACAACCAAATCAGTCATAATAGAATCTAATACTTTAATCAGTGCGCTTGAAATCTTATATTGATTGCAGCCAAGTGGGATGTTTGTAAGGCGTTTATTCTTTTGATTATTCTCAATTTTAAACCTCTTGTATTTGCATTGATACAATGGCAACCTAAATTTTAGGATGACCTATATTACTCTTGTAATATCTTGAATAGTTAGCTTAGAATTTAAAGATTACATTTAAACTATCTGCTGAATCATATTATGCTATGCCATGTCTGTTCTGCACATGGAATAATAGCTTGCATTGATAAATGCATAAATGGTTCAATTCATTTCAAAATCAGTCTTACTAGTAAATAGCAATTTGGCATGGAATATAATTCTAGATTTCTGTCATTTATCTCAAGAATATGCTCTTATCAGAATGCAAAAGTCAACATACTTAACTTTTTCTTCATTTAAATCGCAGGATGTGCTGTAAACCCTTGTTTTCCATGGCTGTGATATTTCTGGGCTAAAAATTTTTTAAAATAATGCACAAAAGAGATCAGAACAATCTATTTCTTATGGTTGGAAAAATATGTTTTTCTCGTTTTGCACACTATCTCCAATTACATTAAAAATGGTGTATGTAGTACAACGCTATTTTAAATGTAATTGAAGATAGTTAGTTTATTTTACACTAGATGTTAGCACTATTCAGATTTTCTTGAATAAAAATCAGCATTTTCATGACTGTTTTCTTGAAAATTATACAATCTTGAAGGAGTTAATAAGTAATGTATCTACACATTACCAGGAATCAGTTGGTGTCAAGTCCATAGTTTGTACGACGATGCCATTTTTGTTTCTTTTTACTCCTAGATAAAATATTAATTATGATGATTGTACCAAACTTCAGACACTCATCCCATCATGTTTTTGTTAACAATATCAGTATTTTCCAATTTCAGTATTATTTTTTCTGTCTGAAGATATTCAATTATTTGTTCTTAAGTGTATTAATTTTATCAAAATCCTCAATATCTTTTTTTTTCCATCAAAAAATCAAAATGTATACACAAATATAACAAAAGTTTCATTTTACTAAAAATTAATTACAATTAAATTTTCTTTAAATATTATTACTTGTATTTATAAAACAAAATTCCAGTAATCTAATTTTTTCACAAATAAACTTTTTTTTTCATAAAACTTGCACATTAGTTTTTCTTTTGATTGCTTGATTTTTATAGACTAACTATAGATTAATTAGTTATTCTCTATGATATTCACTAAACAGTGCATAAAGATTTCTCTGATTATTAAATATAGACAGTATCGTATTAAAAAAATCAACAGAAGAGTGACTTTTGAATATGAATAAGATTTTGGAAATGGGTAGGTACTATTCATCTTAAATTTGTGTATGAAAAAGTATAAAATGATATTTAAAGTACGTACTCCTTGAGTAAATAATGTCAGTTTCAGTATTACTTGCTCAGTTATGTATATATTTTTTTCTATATTTGCTTAAAGATAATCTATGTAATGAATAAAACAATAATTCCTATACAAAAAATTTAATCTTTTCAAACGTGAATTGGCAGAATATTGAAGAAATTAAAGTGTAACAAAAAAATCAATAAAATAGTAAATGGAAGTAAGATAGCATGTTAATGCATACTATATTAACCACATATTATTCATTCCATTATTAACCACATGTTTTCATTCCATTATTAGATGTAAACAAAATGTAAAATGCTATTAAAATAGTGCATTTGGTATTTTGCAAAACATTTGTAGGAATAAAAGCATTAATTTTTATCAGTGTTTGTCTCAAATCAATTAATTACAATTGTAACATTTATCAAAATATTTCATCAATTTATCAAAATATTTATGGAAAAATCTCTAATAATTTCAAATTGAAAAGAAACTTTCTTCATTGTAAGCTTTATGCACAAGAAAAATGTGATAAAACATAGTAAAATTTCTTTTATGTCTAAAATATCTTGAAACAGTAATCGATTGAACAAAATATATGAATTTGATAACTTGGGAGAATCCAAGAAATGTGTGTGTGTGATTAAAATTTAACGTTAAATATTACTATTATAAATTGATTGTATTTGTATAATTTTGCTTAGGCATCAAAATTATTTGTATTACACATAATTGTTTTAATCTAAAAGTTAACTAATTTCTTTTTTGAATTTTATAAAATTTATTCAATTAGAATTTTTTTTGTGTTGCTATTTTTGAAGTAAATCGGTATTGTGTTTGAAGTAAATTTGTTTGTTATTTAAATTACTGTGAAACAAAAATTGCTTTAATCATCCATATTATATATGGAATAAAATCGCTTTTTGCACAGGAAAAATTATTGGAATTTACTCAATAATTTGATATTATGAGAGAAGTATAACACTGCAATTCAATAATTAATCTCTGGATTAATTTCATAATTATGTGAAGACTATCCATCCTTCTCCTGGTTTTTCAGAATGAAAATTCATTATGTTTGCAATTAAATATATTTTCTTGTGTTGTTTCAGGGTTGTCTTTTAGCTGATTTGGACCAAAGGTTGAGAATATTACCTACAGATGGTCCTGTATTTGCTGTTTTCATTAGGTAATTAATGTAAAAAATTATATTCATAAGTATTTTTTATGTTTGTTTCAATTTTCATTGAAATTATCTTTTTGCTGTGTTGTTAAATAATGAATTGTACATTATACTCATAAACTATAAACTATTGGATTTAGACAATTTTACTTCTTTAAAAGATACTATTTATAAATCGTCCATTTTAACAAAATTATTGTTATTATTATTATTATTATTTTGAAATCATCGACAAATTCGATGAATAATTTTTATTAATTCTTAAATTTTAGTAGTATTTTTTGTGTTTCTAAACTGCATATACAAAACTGCATTTTTATTCAAATGATGGAACTGCCACAAAGTAGTTCTAAGTTTTATTAATGAGATATATGCATGAAAATGACCTAACTGTTTCTAGAAAAAATTACATAAATCTTAAGGCATTGAAAATATTCACTGAAACATCAAATGCCTTGCATTTTAGTTTTTAAGGAAGACCTATTTAGTTTTCAAAATATGTAAATCAAATTAAAAAAATTTTAAATTGTTAGACAACTATGAATTTTATTTTTCAGAGATATACACAACTGTAGAACTATTCTATTAAAACATGTAAACTTGATTTTTTTTTTCTGGTTTTTTGAAACTTTTGGAAAACATTTTAAAAATACATGTTATGATAAAAGTCATTCATTTTGATAATAAATTTATCATTTTCCTTTTATTAAGAAGTAATAAAATAAAATTAAAAAATTTATTATAATTGTCCAAGCATTTCAAGAATTTTGTAAACCAATATAAATATAATAAGTCTTCTTTGTTTAATAGAAAAAAAAATTTTTAAATAATAATAATAATTTAATAAAAATTGTTTAATTCTTTATATATTTCAAATTTTAGATTTCAAGTTTTAATTTTATTGTGAACATGAATATCAATATCTTAAAAAGATTACTGCTGTTTCATATTAGTTTTATTTTTTAATATTTTCTGTTGATATTTTAAAAGTTAAGTCTATTAGTTTTTGGACTTGTATCAATATTTAACTTCATAAATGATGGAAAAAATTTTCAAAACGTGAATACTAAAAATATTTTCTTTAAGACTAAAATATTTTTAATAAAGTTATTTGCATTTTAAGTTTAAGCTTTAAGTTCAGAATTGTTAGCAATCCATGAAAATTTGTGACATTAAAATGTGATCATGTAATTAAAGCTTTAAACTATAAACCATTCAGAATTTATCATCATTCGACTTAACTACTATTTTAATTTGTCAGATTTGTCAAAAAAGTAATAATGAATAGCTTCATTTTTGTCCTATACACTGAAAGTAAACTTTCAGAAAGATTATAACTTGAGAATTTTCTTATGTATGTGTAATAATTACAGGCTGCTATAAAGGAAAAATGTTAAAAATTCTTAAAAGAATACAAACTTATTTCAGACTTGATGCCCTTTTTTCAAATTTAGAATTTAGTTCAGAATTCAGAAAAAAATTTAAGAATTCAGATTTGGGTAATTAAATTGTATTCTTATCTTTTTCAATTTGTTGTAGCATGTGCCTCAAGATTTTATATGGCCATGCAGCAATTATTAAGTGTGAATTCTTAATAAATAACTATACTTGTTGTAAAACTGTTTGAGATAAATCGATTTTCAGAAGAAATTGTATGAAATATTGGTCATTTAATTATACTTTTGCTGTCAATAAAGTTATTTTTATATGTTAATTTATGAATATATGTGAATAAACAAATTATTTTGTTTTAAATATTTGTCTTTCAGTTTATTTATTGTATTTAAATGTAATATTTGTAGTAACATTTATACATTTTTGCTTTTATTATCTTTTCCTATTCATTATTATCATTTAACATTTATTGTGTATTGCCTATTATTATTATTCATTTTATTCAGTATGATTATGTTATTGATCTTAATTAGTATATCTTGTATTTGCTAAAAATAAAACGGTAACAGAGAAAGTTAAATAGCTGATATTTGTTCTAAAGAAATTAATTTGAATGCACAGGGTATTACAAAGGAATCATTGGGTTTTGATGCAACACTACTTCTGAACTTGGAAACGTATATTTCCATGACATAGCAAATGAAAGGTCGTTAACTACAGTTTCACATTGCGAATGTGCATGGGCTACCGTGGTTTGTGCGCGAATTTCATTTTCAAAATGGTAACTAGATCGCAGAAAGCATTTTATGTACTAGATTTTCAAAGTGTGAACTGCTCATAACCGTTTAGACAGCATTTCGGCAGATATACAAATGCAAATCATCAATTCAACAGAGCATTCTGCACTGGTATGGACTGTTAAAAAAAAATTTAAAAAAAAAACTGATTATTTATGAAAAATGCTAAAATTCCGGCCAATTACAGCTTTATTGAAAGAACAATAAAACAGAGACAGAGTTTCATCCATTGTGTTCCATGAAATCAACAAACCTCGCCAGCTGCAATCTTTCCATTCCACAGCCAACTGTATAGGAAATTTTGTGAAAAACATTACGATTTAAACCATACCGTATCCATCTGCTAAGACATCAAAGCCGGACAATTATGTCAAAAGAAAGACGCGACCCATCAGAGTAAGGTGTGGGGCAAACTAAACTATCGCCTTGACATTTGCAGTATTATTTAAGGAGCACAAAGAGAACATCTATAGTTATATCAATCTGGGATATTTTTGGTTTCTTTTCATGTATAACTCATTGCTGTTACTCTATTATGCTCCAAAATAAACATTTCAGAAACTCGATGATTCTTCTATAATAGTCTTGTATTTTAGATCGTTAGGGAATTTTCAGTAGTTGGCTTGAGAATGTTTGAGAAACCCAGCTTCATATTAATGAGTTCTATATGTAATGAGGTCTAAATTATGAGACTCATTATGTATGCAAAATATTTAACTTGCTCAAATTATGTTATTATATTTTCAGTTAGAATATTGCTAAGAGTTTTCTATATTACAAAAATTTTTTCTGCTCTTAAAACACTGAATTTGGTTAGCTGTACAAACTATTGAGGTATATATATCACATAGTACTTTCATAATTTTTGGAATGTTGCTTTAACAGATATATATTTATGTTCTGTATATTTTCAACAACATACTCATTTATATTAAGTGATACACATTATTTATTTATGAAATTAAAAGTAATGCTTTATAAGTAACTTTATACTTTCTCTTTATTTTTTTAGATTCCTACTTTTTAATAATGAATTGTATTTCTCAAATTTTTGTAAGTTATATCTATTTACCTGAATGTTTTGGTTTATTTTTATAGCTTTTTATCTGAAATAGAGTATGCACTGAATAGGTGGCATATGATAACAGCATCGTCTGTGGAAAGTTCTGAGGCATCTGCATATGTTTTATCAAAAGGTTATACTCGCTCAGATATGCAAATTATTGAGGTATTATTTTCATTCAATGGGATTCTATATCTTATTAATTAATAATATTAATATTTAACCATATATTTATTCATTTTGATTTCTTTGCAGACACTTTATAAACTTTGGAAAACCAGCTACTGAGAATACTCTAACCTTAATTTAAATTGTATTATTTAAAAAAAAAAAACAGCATTCTTTTCAGGAAGTAAACATTTCTTTATCGTGCCATATTTCTGCCTATATTCATCGTGTATTTGTGTTTAATTTTTATTTTTATAACTGAAAAGTTATTTTTATTTTGAATATATTGACTATGCTGATTAAAGTTATATTTTATTTAGGAAAATATGGCAATTATAAATATTTTATTTGTAAATAGAATGAAAAGAATAAATATTTTATTAAGTGAGTGGACATTTTTTTTACTCTTGCAATTTATTTTAAATGTAATAACTTTTTATGTTTTGTGAAAATCTTTGTATACTGCGCACTCGTTTTTACAAACCTCTAATTTACGAATTAGTGTCTAGTCTCTACCCTACACCGTATACACAATGATAGTTTTAACTCTAATTTTATTTATTTATTTATTATTTATTTATTATTATTTTTTGAAAAATCTCTTTTTTTGCGAACTTTTGTTTCAGGCAAGTAGTTTTCTTTTCCGTTTTCTGTTTTTTATGATCTGATATTTTAAAAATTGTTTATTTGATTCTTTTTTATATAACGCCTATGAACTTGATTTATTCTTGAACAATAAAGTGACGCATGCAAGCTTTCCAGAAATTTTGCGAACAATAGTCAAAGACACATGGATATCAAAGAAGAGCTTTTTGGAAATTTTAAGAACTCAGAAATAATCTGAAGGTAAAAGGTGCTAGCGAAAGTACTCCCTTAAAAATATTGTTGAGAAGCAGCTTTAAACTGGAAAAAGTTTTGCTTGCTTGTTGGGCTTGAGAAAAGGAGAGGAAGGAATTTTCCTATTGATGGTAATGTCATTGAAGAGAAATTCGATTGTTTTGCTTTGAAGCTGAACATTATAAGATTTTAAATCATCTGACAGTTGGCTCCAAAATTTTAAAGTCGAGCACGGTTTGAGCTTTAGAAAATTGTATAATTAAGTGCAATCAATAAAATGAAAGCAAGCATTGTTTTTAAATATGAATCTTATATTTTCTTGCACTTTTTTCTTACAGTGCATTCTAAATAATTTTTTTTATAAAAAATATATTATAAATAAAGAATAAAATAGTTTGTTAAAAAATATCAGATTTTAATAAACTAATAAGTTATTCTTCTCTTTTGTAAACTTTTTACTGGTCTCTACGAATTCGTAAAAATCAGCTTGTAATGTATTAAATCTTGTTTAAAGAGAAACACTAAAGATAATTAAATTTCTCTATGTTCATATATTGATAGAAGGCTCTGATTATTACTACAAGCGAGAATTTAAAAAAGGTACAGAACAAACATTGGCGTCAAAATACGATAAGGTAAACACATGAAATCACAAGATAAAAAAACACATGATACAAAAGAAGTTTTGTGAATGATAGAGAAGGTAATAGAAATAGGCGAAAAGTTTAAACACATGAATGGAGCCAAGAATTGTCTTTGTCGCTATGCAATGTTTTTTGGGTCTCTGGTGAACCATGGAGATGCCCGAATCCGTTTCTCAACGTAAGTACATCATTGTTCTCAGGAATTAAGTGCGTTTCTGATGGTATTCATAAGAGTAAAGAAAGGAATTCGAGACGAAGCCCTAAATTATCCTTAAAGCTCACGTGAAGAACGTCGGATTTTTGTTGAACTTTCAAGAGGAATTAGGAAGAAGCATATTTTGGCCGATTTATCATAACACGAAAGAGAAACATCGGTGAGTAAAATAACTGAAATTTAAGAGCTGCTTCAAAAAAGAAAATCATCCGAAAAATATATCTTCCTAAGCGGTACAATAGTATTAGGTGTGAATGATGAAGAATGTAGCCTTTATTAAGTTTCTCCGAATGTTCAATAATATCTATATATGGAATGTGTGTCTTTCGTAGTTTAAAATTCTATTTAAAAGAACTTATTGATTCAAGCGTATTGGACTTTTACTTCTGATTTTAAATTTGAAGGGGATTACCAAGTATAATTGTCATCATAAGTAATGTGCCTGTTTTGAAAATAATTCTCAAAACTGAAACTGTTAAAAATTATCCTAGAGAATGAAAAAAAAAACGAAAAGATATTTTTTTTAATTCATGAGTTTTTTCCCCCTCTTTGAATCTACTTCAAACAGGGAATTTTTTTTTTTTTTTTTTTTTACCTAATTCCATAAGAAAGTGGAGGAGGCAAATTTAGGGCTCGCCCCGGGTGGCAGAAATCCACTATACGCCTTTGAGTTTTAAAAACGTTGCATTAATCACAATTTAAAATAAGCATGTTTTTTTTATTTTTTTTTATCTTTTATTAAACATCTTGTTAAAAAGATTTGTTCATATATTGAAATAAGTTTAAATTTTATGTATAAATTTTAACTAAATTATATATATATATATATATATATATATATATATATATATATATATATATATATATATATATATATATATATATATATATAACTTGCTGTGATCAAACAAATTGAAAGTAAAATATCCATGAATTAATTTCTTGAGTAGGTGTTAACTTAATTATGTTATTGCGATATGTCTTGGCGTGATTGCTCCTATGGTACATGTATGGAATGGTGTGGTTTTAGAAAAGTTTTTTTTTTAAAGAGACAAGGATATCCGAAGAAACAAAATCATCCATTATATGCTTTTTATTAAGAATATCTCTTATCTTCTATTGTGACACTTTCATAGGGTAATAAATTACAACTATTAAGACACTTTTGCCTCTACATTCTATAGGAACAAATTCAAAATTTTTATATTCTATTTTCTTAAAAGCCAAATTAATTTGAAGATTAGTTTAAAAATAATTCTGATTTGAATTTTCTAATTAGTTCATAGTTAACCTTCCTGGTGGATTTGGTAGATCCTTAAACTGCTCAAAGCTTGTTATATTAATATTTGGCAGTGACTGTATTCTTCAATATCTATCTCATTATTGATTACAGCTCTCTTTTTTAATTAACTTTGGTTGAGTTACTTTTCAATTTCTTTGAAGGTTCATCACAGTATTACATAGATTTGTATTCGTTGGGATATTGTATTTTCATTGCTAAAATTTCTGTTAAACTTGAGAAAATTTCTATCGTATTTTTTACCTGAAATTTTGATTTTGACATATAGATCATGTAACCACGTTGGCGTAGGTTTTCTTAATGCTATTTGAAAAGGATCTGCGCGCTTCGCTGATCGTGAAGATTTGAATTTCTGAAAATCCATTTCACGTTTTCTCTTCCCGCAGCTGTAGTAATCAGCTGTATGTTCTAAATGGCAGTTACTATATTTTACCTTATTTTGACAAAAGTCTCTCTGTTTTTTTTTTTTTTTTTTTTGGCCGCAATTAAAACAGAATGGATCAGAATTACATTTATTACTATTGTGATTAGATTTAAAACCCCTTTAGTGCATATTGCCGTAGTCTATCGACGAAAATTTCAATATTGTGATTTGTTATACATATAGTTAGTTTGATTCAGGTAACTGCGTTCCCAGAATAGTTATTAGAATAGGACTAATCGGATAGTTATGATTTTTATTTAAAAACTTTTTAACTTCCAATACAGCTATATTATTTTCTGGTGTTATTTCTTCAGCAATTTTATTAAGAGTTTTGAGACCGGTATATCGTGAATTAGAATTTTGGTCGTGATACTTTCCCAAACTATTTGGGGTTCTCAATTGGGCAAGATTGTAGTTCATTAATTCCAACTATTTTTAAAGCAATTATTGGAACTGAAGTTGAAGTAAATATTCTTCCACCTCTTGCATAATTTAAATCTGAGATTTTTTTATATTCCGGAATTTTACATTTATAATTTCGTTTTTTATGCTTCTCGGGTCATTGCTTTGATTACCTTAGATTTAAGAAATATTTTAAATAGTGAAGCTCCGTTTTTGTATGCCAATTCTATTGTTTCTTCAGCTTCAGCTTGCAACTTTTCACGACGTTCTAAAATAATTGGGATTTTCTATGACAGAAATACTATCCATCTTTATAATAGGAGCATTTATTGTTACTTCATCCTGAGATAATTCTTTAAATACCAAGTTAGAATGCGTCAGCTTGACGCCCTATCTTTCACAAAAATTCTTCCCGACGACGTATTAAAATTAAGTTTCTTTTCTTTAAAGATTAAAACATAAATAATCTTACCTTCACTGCAGTAAGATAAAAACACAAAGCTTGAGAATTACAGACTTGTAATTCTCTCAAAATAACACTTTTTCCTTCAAGAAGAAAAAAATCATAACTTTTCTCCTCCAGTCACTAAACCTAAATCCAAATCAATCCCCAAAATCATACTCTCTCGTTATCATAAGCGAACTTAACGAGAATTACGCAAATATTTTAATTGGAGGAGAAATATAGTAATAAAAATTATATAAACCAGTACACTAACTATAGGAACCTGTAAATACTAGATATGTAAATCTAGTTTTTACCCATATCTTCAGAAGAAACGTCAAAACTTAATCGATTCCAAATAGATTGAGAGAAATTTTAAAAAGGAAAGACTATTTAACCAAGTATTAAATTTTTGAAAACAACGGTTAATTTGAACATTTTTGTAAGTGTACGCTGACTTCTGGTGCATGTGTTCTTTTTCTTTTTAAATTTATAGTTGACAAAATGTTTATTTGTACACTTCAATTTTGGAATTTTGTAGCAAAATAAAATATGATAACTAAGTTAAAATTGCAGAAATATATTCTAGTGTGATAAAATGATAATGAAATAACAAAAAAAAAAAAAAAAAAAAACTATCGCATAAACCTTAGTTGATTAATGAATAAAACTTTGTAAAAACTATACAAAAAGAGTATTTGTACACTTAGCGACAAATTTTAAACATCTGTATGTAAATTATTTTATGTAATTTAATACTTTGTATCCATTTCATTGGCTTTTACAATTGCTTCAAGACATCTTGGCATTGATTCTATTAACTGTTTGGTGGTTTTTTGATCTATTGCTTCCCAAGCTTCCACATGAGTGCTTCAAACTGTTTTTACTTGTAATATTTTATTTATTTATTTTTTTTTTTTTTTGAGACTTGAGCATCCACACATTTTCAATTGGATTTATATCAGGGGATTGTGGTGGAGTTCCAAGGCGTCCAAACCAACCATGTTTTAGTAACTATCGCAGTGTGTTTTGGATCGTTATGTTGTTGGAATAAAAAAGTGTTTCCGACACCCAATTTTTTAGAACTGTCTAATAGGTTATGCCGCAACACATCAATGTAACCTAAAGCTGTCATTTTTGTGTCAATAAAGTAATTTTCCAATCTTGCCATGAGCTACACAGCCCTAAACCACCACATTTTCATCATGTTTCAGGGTCTGAAGTACATTTTTACTATCAATTGCTATTTTATTTTTTTCGCCAGATTTTTCGGATACTAGGGGGTGAAAAAATTTCAAATTTACTCTCATCTGAAAAAATAACCTTTTTCCAGAAGTGCACCCGTCTTTGTATTTCATTGCAAATTCTAGACGCTTCTTTCTATTAACTTCAGAGATTATTGGTTTTTTCTCGGAGTTCTGTACATTAAATCTGCACTATGTAACACATTTCTTATTGCTTGAGCGGTCACTCTCTAATGTTAGAAGATGCGAGAAACTCATCTGCTATTTTCTGAGCAGAAATTTGTGGTTTTCTAATAGGTGCTTTAAAAATACTTCGTTTGATATATTTCTTGAAGTTAATTTACTCGGGCCACCTGGCCTGAGTTCATTTTCAACATATCCAGTATTTTTGTATTTTCTTACGATGTAATTAATAATTGTAAAAGGTTACTTAACCACCTTTTAAACTTCGCGACAAGATTTTCTACTTTACTGTTAAGAATATGAGTTCTCATGTCTGAAGACTTCTTTTGATTTCGTGGTCATTTCTTAAATTTTCTCTGCAAGTGACCTTCACTGGTAAAAAAATTAACTATCATGTGAAAAATTATATGATATGATAGTAATACTTACCGGAGATATAGGTGTATAAATATACTTCTTGCAAGAAATTTTCCAAGTTTATAAGGTTTAGATTTTATTTTCAATTATTTCAAATATTTTTTTTCGTTTACTTCGAAATAAATTACAAACTCAAGCTCACATCGCAAGGAATAAAATAGCTGGTTATGATTTTAAACTTTAAAAAAAAAGTAGTGTACAAATAATCATTTTGCCTACTGTATGTACATTTTTTATTGCTTTCAAATGATTGTTACTAACTACTATTAATATATGTTTTGTTTGAGGTATCTAAAATGCTATTATTTAATTAAGAAAAATTTTATTCACTTACGAATCGTTACATTAACACCATTAATGGCTTGTACGCAGACTTTCGGCGGTAAATGTAAGTAGAGAAATGAAGTCACCTGCGAAATGGGATGAACAAATAAAAGGGATACATTTTCTGTTTTCTATTACGAAAGATAATTAATTTAGTACTGAGAAAAAATATATTTGCTAAAATAATGAACTAATAGCTATTAAAAAATATCAAGATATATTTCTCGGGAATCTTAGGGTATAATATTTACATTTCCATGCTTCTGTTCATACTGAGAAAGCAAGAACAAAATGTTTTTCCTTATCCTTAATTTTTTACAGTTTTTTTAAATATGTCACTAACGCAAAATTGTTTTCTTTCTCTGGAAAACTTTTTTACACAATTTGTAAAATGAGATTGTACTCTCTGCCAGTTTGAAACTAGATTATAGAAAATTACAAGAAGATATGAAATTTGGCATGGATATTGGGAGGCAAGCGGTTCAAACATGTCTGGACTTGCCACCCAATTTTTTAAATAAACACCTTTTTAAATAACGCTTTAAAATTATTTTACCACAGAATATTAATTTCTAAGAGAACATCACAAATGTTTCATTTGGTTTTCTGTTCTATTTTTGATCCCAAGGACTTATTTTCCGTGAACCGAAGATAAACGGATTCAAACTCACAGTTGGTGCCTCAAATTCTCACTTTAACAAGAACTTACGTTTAGAAATCTAATATTACAACGCAGTAATTAGGAATTTTGACTAGATCGCAGTTGCACTGCGGGGAATAAACCTTGGGGAAAAAACTACGATTTCGTAGTTTTATAACTTTTTTATTTATTTGTTTATTCTTTAATTTAGGTCATGGTTCTTCCTTACACATAATTCATCAACAAACCTAAAACGTTTTTGTAAAACATTGAGTTATGTATTCTCCACTAGTTTTATTATTACACGATGTTACAGCATTTAGTGATAGAATTGCATAATTTTCATTTTGTGATTTTGAATAGGTGCTGTTTAATGTAAAATTAGATTTTTCATGAAAAGAAAGTTGAGTTTCCTATAATTTATTTATTTATTTTTTTTTTAACTGTAGTCGAATAAATAGTATATATTTGTAAGTGTATACATAATTAAAAAGAATTTGCTAATAATGTTTTATGATATTTGACATTTATAAAACAAAAAAAAAAAAATGGAAAAGTTATTGTTAAACAATTTTCCTCGCTTTTTAAAATGTCTCTAAACCCGTTAGATTCTTCCGTTAATATATAAATCAGAAACGTTATTGTTAATTATACAAATATTAATTTTTCATGAACATTACATTGTTCATATATCATTCCTAAATTATGATTATTCATGATGTAAATTAGAGTTATGCATAAAGTATTCATCGATTCAGTAATTTTTTCATTAAAACTCTGAAAATTAAACATTTTTCTGTAATGGAGATTATAAAGATATCTGCAAAAAGAATATTGATTAATAAAGATTTACAATTACGATTATTCTTGTAATATCTTGTTAAAGTAATTTATAAGCAAGTTTTGTACGTAATCTGAATGTCAGTATCAAAATCCGCATTTTAAATGTATTATTTTTGACCAAGATTTTTTAAAAATAATTCCTTTTTCTATTTGAAATTTAAAAATGTGTAATATTTAAGAAAGGGAGAAAATTTCTACCTTTTTTTTTCATATGTATTTAGTAAATAAACAAAGACTTCTTTTTGTCTTTAGTGGTCTTTTAGTATTGAAAATCTATTGAATATTTAGTAAATACAATCTTTATTCTGTTTGTGCCCGGCGAATTATCAGGGATTAAATTAAAAACGGTTGTATGAAGTTTTTTGAATGAAATTTATATAGAGTTTCATATTGGGAGGTTAAAGTTCGGGCTAATTTAAGGTATTTCTTTTCTCTCAAAGGCGGGCACTTGGGTGACGAACTCTATGCCACAACAAGGCCAGAAACTGCTACTCATTTGTTATTACCCAGCGGGCGCTTGTGAACCAGGTCAAGGAGGCTAGTAGCGTTGCCAGCGCCATAACACCACAAACCCGTTTATAGGGTGGGCCACATTCATTACATCATCACAGAAGAAAGGATAGAGAAACAAAGAGAGAATAGAGAAGAAAAGTAACATCCATGCCCGACCCGGGATTCGAACCTGGGGCTCACAGCTCAGGAATCTGGAACGCTAACCACTCAGCCATCGGTCGGCTAATTTAAAATATAGACGGCTTCATTTCAAAATTTTACTATAGTACTTGTAAAACTAAAGCTGCTTTGAACTCTGTTGAGTTGCTGAAGTTGGGTGTACACTTAGTCACAAAAGTAAGTATGCAGAGTGTATGTGATGATGCCCTATGAAAAAAACAGACCCACAATATTAGAGTGTTAAAATTAACGATTTATTTCGATTATAGCAAAACCAAGCTTAATTACAAAGTGAAAAATATTTAAAAAATACAAATATTTAATTATCGAGGTGAGCTTAACTTAAAATAGAATTTAATTTATATCATAAAAGTAAGTATGCAAACAAAAACATTAATATTGCAAATTTTACAATTTTTCAAAAAAATTAATGATTTGTTGGATAGTCTTTGGCCTTTCTAACAGCTCTCAATCTATATGGCACTGATTTTACTAAATTTTAAGTGATAGAAGATGGTATTTTCTGCCACTCCTCCAAAAGGGCTTTTTTTAGACCATTCTTGGTTTTGTTCTCTTGCTTTGTAATTTGGCGATCGAGATAATCCCACAAGTGTTCTATGGGATTAAGATCAGGTGACTGCGGTGGGGTTTTTAGCTGTTTTCCCCCGTTATATAGGAGCCATTCCCGAACAACCTGAGCAGTATGTTTAGGATCATTATCTTGTTGAAAAGTGAAGGATCAATCGAGTCCCAAATTTAAAAACACTTTAACATAGATTATTCTTTAAAATATTGAAATATCTATATTGATTCATTATTCCGTTGATTATAACTAAATTTCTTACTCTAATTGCTGTGCCATGCAATCCCAAATCATAATCGAACCACCATCGTGTTTTACAGATCCTCTCATGTTCTTTGGTTCTAAAGTTGCATTTGCTTTCCTCCAAACATTTTGGTTGACCCGTGGATGTTAAATTTACTTTCATCCGAAAAAATCATGGAATTCCAAAAATTTCTGTTTGCTTTACTTTTTTTTTTTTTTTTTTTTTTTTTTGCGATTTATTTTGCTAACAAATGGTTTTCTTCGCATATTTCGACCCTGGTATCCTGCCTTTTGTAACACACGGTGAATCGTTTCAGGATTTCATGACCTCACAAAATTGTTTTTCACATCAGTTGTCGATTTTGGTGCTCTAACTTTCGGATTTTTTTTCACATTTCCAACAATTCGCCTTTCTCGATTCGTGCAAATGGGCGGTCGTCCTGTTCTTGGCTTGTTTAGAGTATTTCCCTCAGTCTGGAACTTTTCAATGATTTTTTGCAGTGTTGCAGGACTTTTGCCTATGATTTTATCGATTTGTCTTTAAGATACTTGTTTTTCTTATAGAGCTTTATTATTGAATCCTTTCGATCTTTTGATAAATTTTTTCCACGCGGAGGCATTGGTGGATTGTTGATGTGCTCAAACATACAAGCTTTGTAGCAGAACTTCTAAACTTATCACTGAAATGTGAAAAATCATTCGAAAAGTTTCATTCAATCTATTTAAAAGTCAAAAATTCAGAATGCATATATACTTTTGTAATCTTAATTCTACAGGTAGTTACCAAAATTACTCAGGAAGTTTTTTTAAAATGTAATGCTTTGGTCTATTTTTCATTACTTTATGACTTGAATCAGAAGCTATAAACAACACTCTCCAAAATAATATTTTTCATATATTTGAGTACTAGATATTTTTCACTTAAGCTATGAATTGCAAACTTACTTTTGTTGATCAAGTGTATACCATTCTGGAATCCTTCTCGCTTCAAGAAGGCATGTTCTTTACCTCCTTTTATAAAATTGTTATTTATGTGTAACCGTTGGGAGCAAAGAAAATATATGTAGGGCACATAGGATATTCCTTTCTTTTAACATTCGGACAGTGTAATTTTTTAAATTAGTGATTTTTTACTCTTTTCTGAATTCACTGATTTCTTTTAATATAAATTTAAAGTATTTGTACGTTTTTAAAATCAGAAGGTTTAGAATATTTTGTGCATCCATTGTTATCATGTCGCTCATTACTTCAAGTTATTAAAACGATTTATTATTTACTTGCGATGAATTTTGAATGTCAATATTATTACAATCTATTAAAAGACAAAGGTTGAAGTTAAAAATTAAGGCTAAGAGCACATCATAGTAGTTAAAACAAAACATTGTATTATAGTCAGAAGTTTAATGAAATTAATCCCTAAAAAGCATGATGTAAAATGGGGCTATATTCCGCTCTTCGAATTGGAAAGTTCCAGGTTTGATGCCATTCATTGTTGAATAATATGTGAAAAGCCGTTTTTTGCAACTGCAAATGAACTGTTCTGTAGGTGCTTGGGAATTCTTAGATTTGCTTCTTTGGAACACAATGCGCGCGGACTTCTAATTATAAATAATACAAGTATACTACTTAAATGCTCAAAAGGTTTTCAAATATTATGTAAGCATCCCAGATTTATGGTTTACTTATGCTGATAAATAGATGGGTGTCTTAACCATGTTTTAGTGAAATTCAAAAAATAAAGAAACATCAAGTGATATTTATATCATTTGTCTTGACGCTTTTGGATATGTACAATAAATTATACTTAGAAATCGCTCTTTTATTTAATTGACAGTTACAGACATCATATATAAAAAAATCAAAAAAAAAAAAAAAAAAAAATTCAAGCTAAGTGTCTGTCTTCTCAGCAAAACTTCAGTTTGCCATACTTTTATTTGTAATCAACAAAAAAAAAAAAAAAAAAATATTTGACTGCTTCCATAGACGATTTCCTCGCATATGGAAGCTTATTATTCTCTAAAAGTGTCAAATTAGCTTTATTGTCTACTAATAAGCCCTGGCATCTTAGAAACGAAAGGCATCGGAGTCCCAACATGATCTAAAACTAAAATATACTCTTGCATATGAAAACTTAAAATATTCATATCATAATCAGTATGACAGAAAGAACGTCTAATCTTAAATATTATTGTAAATCTGAATTTCAACATTCTTGATGATGCTAATGTCCAATTTTTATTATTTGATTAAATGAGCTTCCGAAAGGAGACTAGACTTTTTAGAATAGGAAAAGAAATTCACTATCTGTACCTTATGTTAAGAAATGAAAATAAAACACATTCCTTAAAATTTTTATCTGGATATTCTTTAATGATAATGTGTAGCAAATGGCAAGTTGTAATAACTCCTAAATTTTATGGCCCAATTGTCAAATCTTTATCTGAGAGGTCTAAGAAGTAGTTAAGACCAACTTTATTAAAGAATTCCCGTCGGACCTAAGCTAGATGATAACTCCCGCCAGGAGTTTTCCGGAAAGTCTACTAAAGACATGATTTAGAAAAGACCATTAGAAAAATGAACTATAAGTGAGTCATATGGTTTATTTAAGTTAACTGACATTACAGAAAAATGAGCGAAATTTCTATGAAAAAGACTAAGGGAACTTAATGTAGATATAAACTGTGTAGGGCGCAAAGATATAGTATATAACAACGGTTGAAATATGAAAGGGAATTATAAAGGTATACAATATAGAATAATATTGTTCTTAAATCCAACATACAGTTAATTTACTTTACTCAACGCCCTTTTTCAATTTATATGCGATGCCACTTTCAGTAATATTTTCTGGAATTTTTTTTCATGTATTCAGAGTTTAAATTGAATATTTTCTACATTTACAAAAAGAAAATTCTATAAAATCACATTTAAACATTTCTCACCAGCCATAATGCGACAGTAGTTGGGAAGTCAATATAGATTCGGTTGAAGCATGTATATTCTAAAATTGCAAACCCAATTTAAAAAAAAAAAAAAATCTTTTACTGATCCCATGGGAAACAGGGGACGAGGTGGATCACCAAGGGTGGCTTGGCTGAATTGAGAGGGACTCTAGTCCGATAGATAATAAGAGAAAGTGGAGGAGCCTTGTAATAGATAGGACCAGATAATAACGACTGTTAGGGGCGGTCTTGGCCTGTAACAGGCTGTAGTGTATTGGAGGAAGGAGAAAGCATGTTTATAAACTTGTGCAATTTTTTGTGTCCTAAAAGAATTTATTGTTATTAGTAAGGGTAATAGAGAGTATCGAAAACTAAAGCTATTACAAGAAATTTTTATTTTTATATTTAGTACTATTATTTGCCGTATTGTCCAAAATTAACAACATTAACACAGAACTATACTCTCTGTCGGGCACAGCATATGCCAAGATTGAACTTGACTGGATTTGGGGTTAGTACAAAATACTAAAATAAATACTAGCAAAGGTGCCGTAGTCCCTACCTGTGTACTAAGGCAAGACAACACAATACATTTTACTTCGAAACAATTGTTTTGAACGGGCTTATAATTTTGTCAGTAAAACTAAAAACTGAAATCCAAAATTTAGTAATTTTTGAAACAACAAAAATGTTTCTCGTAATTAAAGTACATTTCAGATTTTACTTAAAATACTTTTTCGTTTTTTGCTTCGATATAGTGGAAAATAGTTATAACGGTTGAGGAATTTCGATGTTATTTTTTAAATAATGTGATTAATGCTTATTTTTTTTTTTAATACAAAAATGAAGATGTATTTAAGAGTTTATCGAATGTTATTCATTTCAAATCAATTACTAATATAAAAAATCTTAGAAAAGTATTCTCAAAACTGTGAAGAGTTTTATATTAGGTGTTGATGAAAACCTAATCCATGAAATTGATTTGAAATGGAATATGTTGAATGAAAGAAAAATGAATAACCAACAAGATTTACTGCAATGCGTAATAAATAATATTTTAAAATATATTAACTGCGTTAATATTCCAGTTGCAAGCGCTAAGCATTAAGAGAAAAGCAGCAAATTAAAAAATTATCCTCAGTGAAGTATACGTTCAAACGCACTTGCAATATTAAACATCTCAAAAAGGAAATAGAAATTCAATCGTTTGATTAATTAAAATAACCCATAAAATAATCATGTATTAATATACGTTTGTAATTTTTTAATCTTTACAACATTTAAAGCCCTAAATGGTTTCTTGTACACTGATTCCTTTATAGAGAATCCGGCTCTTTCTATTGACTCAAAGTAATATAAATCTAACTACAAGAAAAAAAATACGTAAGTCTTTTAATTATTTTTCTAACTGCCCCTTCAAGTTGTTGTTCTCGTGTGCCAGCTAGGCTGGCAAATCGAGGTGCGCTACTCCCCTTTTTCCACATGAACCGTATTTGGTGTGGAGTCCGATTTCTTCAGTACACACACATGCCATAGGGACCCGTTTATAAGGTAGCAACTACTCACACCTCATTCACACACAAGAAAAGGATAAAGACAGGACAGAGAGAGAAAAAGTACATCCATGAAGCAGGATTCGAACCAGGCACAAGACAAGTTGGCCGACTGCCCCTTCTAGTACGTTCGTTATATTGAATCAGAATTAACTACGGTCTTTGTAAATATTGTACTTTTACAAAATCTTTATAAGAATAAAATAAGAGTCCTTTTTCATCGTTTAATTACATGATATACTTATTTTTATATCTGTCACGTGAAATATTTTGTACGATAGTATTTTCCAACATATTTTTTAATTAATCCTTTCTCCCACTTACCAGTAGACTGCAACTACAAAATAGGCATTGAATCGAAGTCACAAGTTAGGCCTGAATCCATTACCAAATCGTTATGTGACAGATAACTTGATTAAAAAATGAAAAGAATCAAATGTCATGGAGATTTTTATATCTTAAATTATATACGATTGTTTGCTATCATCTTTACTTTGAGTTCTTATTTCAATATAAAATTGATATATCTGAAAACAGTTTGTTTCATAAAGTTTTTTAACTGTTCATATTGAGAACCTATTTTAACTGTTCAATTCAGAAATTTAGTGTGTTATGGTTGGTCATCAGAATTTTAACCGGTATTGAAGATAAGCACGATACAGTAGACGCTCGTTTTTACGAACATTCACGATTTCACGAAATAGTGGCTTGTCTCTTAAAGGGTTCCCTAGACGCAATGATAATTTTAATTCCTATTTACGAACTAAAATTTGGAAATTTTACTATTTTTATTTATTTATTTTTGAGAAATTTATGGCTTAACATTTTGATTGAAGAATCGTAAAGCCTTCGAATTGCGAATGACTAACTGTACTTTAAGCGCGATTCGTGTAAAATTTTCTCTTCGTAATCTAACTCCTACCTTAGAACGCACACCAAAGTATAACCTATAGCTTCGAACGCAAATATTGAAAGTTAATTTCGCAAGGAATGATCATAGTTTGAGATTGTCTTATGAAATCGAAACATTCTAGACGCTTTCAATGCACTTGTCAATTTATGCTGGAAAAACGTTGAAGAGAAAATTATCACGGCCGTTTTAACACACGCGTTATCTTTAATACAGCCTGCAACTGATTGGCTGCTTGATTGTGTTTTATACCACAAGGTCCAAGAATGGACATACTGCGCCAACTTGCAACTGAAAAAAGTCATGAACATTAACCCGATGACAAGATTGTATAGGAGTTATTCGTGAACTTCTACAAGAAATACATTGCCATTTATAATAAGAGAAATATGGCAAAATTAGTTTTGAAATCTAATATTTATTTTAGTGTTTTATGAAGTTTCAATTTTAAAAGCTATCAATATTTTCCTAGGGAAAAATATTACATTATCATATTGGTTTTCAATTGTACGATTATTATTTGCATACCGGGAATGAGTCTTACAGTAAGGGAAAAACCAACATAAAATGATATTTAGTGAAATACACAAACTTGCGCTAATCAACAGACATAATCCTATATAATTTTCACAAAACGTATAGAAGAATTGTGTAACACTTACTTTAAAAATATTTTTCACTTCATAAAACAAAAAATTGAATGTAATCAAAAATAATGTGGGAATAAAAAATTTTCGATGATTTCAAAGCGAATGTTTAAAACACAATTTAATGCTTGTGATCTATGACGATGGTATAACTACTTAATTTTTTTGCATTTTTTTCTAGCTGTACTTCTCCTGAAAGAAGCCACTAATCTGTTGCCTCTGAATTTTGAACTGCTAGTAGGTATGACATTTGTTTCAAACTTCATGCCTGAGGGATCTCATCTGAAAGCTTGCCATGCAAAAACTTTTGCAGCAGGGTTTAAGGTTCAACCGGGCATCAAACGTTCTATTTTAAGAATCAATATTTTCTATCAGGCTATTGCAGTCCAATTTATCTTAGATTACAATTATTTAGGAATTGTCAGATAAAATTGACAATTTCAATGTTTATTTACTCAGCGAGTTAAAAACTGAATAGAAGCATTTGATATAAATAAGATACCAGTTTGACATCTGTATATATCGACAGTTGAAGACAAAACCTGTATAGTTTCGTTTCTAGCAGAAGATGTAAATTTTCTCTCATTGAAAAACAGAAAAAATTTTATTAAAAATTAAGTTATATCTGTATTTTTAAGAATGATAATAAATGTGTTTGAATTAATCGCGTAACGCGTTTCATTAGTGCTGAAAAAACTTCAAAAAATGTCTTAAAAAATTTAAACACGCGTTGTGTTGAACACGAAAATGTTGTGTGTGTGGTATTAAGAATCTAATGTATTCATTAACTGTCAATACTGTTATAATTTTGTGAATACTTATTTGACTTGTATGAGAGCCGTGTTTTAATGTTTCGTTACATTTAATATTTTCCTTATTTTTGTGAAATAGTAGAAGCTACTTAAACTTTAGATTATTTACTGTTTAGTGATATGTTGAAGTACAAGAGATTTGTTATTAATGCTTTTAGAAATATAACTTTTTGTAATTTTATGTTTACAGCGTAATATAAAATTTTACTAGAGACAAGGAAAGTCTTCATTTTTCCTTATCTAGTAAAATTTTAACATTAAAAAAATAAAACGATATATCTGATAAAGTTAAAATTATAATTATAAATAGAGATCAAGCATCATTTTGCGAATTGAAATCATAATAAAAATAAAATGTAAGTCCTGTCTTTATTATAATTTCATTCTGCCTGCAATTTTCGGGTACTAAATATGTAAATTTAGTGAACCTTAATCATTTCATTATAGTATGGTACTTCTAACAAATCGTAAAATGACAAACACAAATAGGAACTTTTATTTTTATAACAAGAGTACAAAATATTTGTCATACATTTGACTTAAATGACAACGCACAAACATAAATATTTTTAAATGCAACTTAATATCAATACATGTATGCAATGAGTATTCAAGTGATATATATAATTAAAGTACAATTTTAAAATATATTCAAATAAGTACTTAAATCGAAGAGCTAAAACACAGGACTAAATATTAGAAAAAGTACAACTGTTGGACTAGTTTTACAATAATGAACAATTGAAGTTTATAACTATAAAACAGAAATTGTTTTAGGGAAAACAACAATTTGCTCAGATTTAAATATTTTTTTAAATCGTATCTTAGTCTGGCAAAACCTGCCATTATTAATTTTTTTTCCCCTCATCTTTCCGTTCTAAGTTCATTGTTTAAAGCAAACTTCAACATTTCTATAATTAAACTAAAATGAGATTGTTGTAATTAAGCTTGTAAAAGATTAGATATATACTCGTATGAAATAAATATTGTTTTACAATAACATTTAAAAATGCAGTTCTCTCTCTGATTGTGGAAGTATACTTTAGTGCTTAAAAATTGGCTGATTGTCACCCAGTATAATGGCATAAAACAATGGCATTGGGTACACAGCGATTTTGTCTAAAAACGTAACAAACATTATTGGTGCAAAATGTTGGCAGAATGTTCTCAGAACTAATTGAAACTTCCATTTAATCCATTACAGTAAAAGGGCAAATGTATGTGACTAATCAGATAAATTCCTTATAATGTGAAAGAATTTCTAAGATTTAACCGGTGTCCAACCGCCCAGCTTCTGCTCTACGTATTCTGCAATCCGCAATGTCAATCTGTCGTTACCAGGACCTGCTACAATCTGCATACCGTAAGGTAAATTGTTAGAATTGGTACCCAGCGGACACTGGGTACAAGGCAGCTGAGCTGCATTGAATACAGTTGTATAACTGAGATTGAATGGATTGGCCAGAATCTGACCATGGTGCGGCGCCACATGAGGAAAGGTTGGGTACAAGAACACTGAGTTCTCATTTTCAAGCATGCTCAACAGTTCTGCCTTAAGGTGTTCTCCACAGCGTATAAAAAACTCCAGAGGCTTCCTGACCAAAGGAGCCAGATGGTCTTGAGCACATGCATTAAAGATGATTGGAAATGTGTGTTCAGATTTCCCAGCAAACCATTTCCAGAGTTCAAAATAAGGACCAGCTTCCTTCATTTTTACGTTTCCTTTCATCAGCTCAGATATGCGTTGCTGTTTAACCTCAGACAGAAAGGATACCCAAATACAGAAACCAAGTTTCACATATTTCAAGTTAACTTCTTCAACGACAAGTCCTTCCATAGATAACATGCTGATTACCTGAAAAAAAGAAATTAAAGTCAAGTTGTCGTCGTATTCATTTTTTTTAAAGTGTCGATTTTGAATCTTAACATCACGAAAATTTATTTTTAATTATACTTAAACATTTGTAAATTCAATGAAATTTGAAGTTCTGAAATTTGCAAGTTAGTAAATAAATGTTAAAAATTTTAAATTTAAATAAGGATTATATTAAATCTTTACATTTCTTTATTAAAATAAATTCAAAAATTCATAATAAAATTAAAATAATAATTTAATTCTATAGAAAACTGTTTTAAAATACCATTGAACGAAGATTTTTAACATTTTGTGCGCGGTAAATGAAACTGATTAAAGCAGATCTTTTCTTTATTTCTCCTTCGCATTTAATGCTTTTAGATTTAATAAAGTTTTTTTTAGAAAATATACTACGAATTCCTAGAATTCTGTTACTCTGATTCGTGAAACAATGTACAATTACTTGTGTAAATTTCTTTAAATTTAGTCCCAATAAAAATTTTAATGCAAAATTTGCATTTAACATCAAATTCATATTAATCAATGAAAAATATTTTACACAGCCATTTACTTAAAATAATGCTGCATTAAACTTGTAGGTTATTTTCCTTGATTAATATTATCTTAAAGCTATTAAGAGAATGATGTGCTGCAATGAATATAATAAATTAGAATATTGCATGCATGCTGAAAATTAAGTAGTAGTTATTGAATATTTTATTCATTCATATTACACTGATTTCTAAATAGATACATTGAAAAAAGAAATTCACTCGTTGAATGGTAATGATATGCATCTTAAGAACTGATTCCATCAATTTAAGGTCACTTTCAGTATTCGAGATCTAATTTAATAATCCGTTTGAAGACAATTTTGAACCATAAATATCTCACACGAAATAGAATGGTTTGTTTTATCTGTCATTCAAATTTTTTATTTTATTTTTTTTTTTTTTATACAAAGGTTAATTAGTCCGCCATCTACAATTTTTAAATAGGATTCTGATTTTTTACAAATACTCAAGTCCGAGAATGGAATTGAACCCACGAGCTGTTAAATGAAAGGTCAGAACACTAACCATTTGGCTACATCAAGTAGGTTAGCTGGGTTTAGCGGCGCAAGGTCCAAAAATGGTATATCTTAATTTTGGAACGGTTTATCCATGATATTTTTTTTCAAAACCCAACCACTTAAAATGTTAAAAAATATTTTTATATAATGTAATTAAAATCTAAATACATATGAAGCATAAAAGAAAAAAAAAGCAACATGTATACAATCACAAAATCTATGCAAGAAACTTGTTCTTTATATGGCAAATAGTTTTCTATAGGATGACTCCCCCAACAAATCAAAGGTAAAAGGCCAATTTTAAAGAAGCGTAAAAGTTGTTGGTTAAAATTATGATATGATATATTGTATATGGTTCATCACATGTTTCATACCATAGATTTCATTCATTTTAGAAAAATGGCTGTGTGAAACGTGTGCATCCGATACGAAAGCGAGTCAAACGAACATCAGTACTTCGTAACAGTAAAACTGATAATGAAGTGATGGATGGAAATACGATCTGGAGCATACTGATCTGAAAATTCCAAAATTTCTCCCGTAAAGTACATATTAGTTTAATATCTTTTTCGTACATCACATAATGGAATAGATGGCAGAACTGGTCCGGATGTAGCTTTCGGAGCTGCATCAGTCCTCTCATTGCCATTGAGACACACGACTTGGGATCCAACAGAACAATATTTCGTATCCCTTGCCAGCAAGGGAATCTAATTCTTCGAATATTTTAGACACAACAGTGAGAAATAGCTGTTCCTCAAAGCACTCCAACTGTCAGTGTACACACAATGTTTAACAGAATCATTGCATCCAGTAGGAGTGACTAAAGCTACATCCCCACTTGGACAGAAAGGGATGACTCTTCCAGATTAGTTCGTTTCTTGTGTTACGGAAATTCGTTTGGCGAAGTCATTTGTTATCTTCACTTCGAATTCTAGGTATTCAATATGGAAACATGAAGTATTAAATGCAAGTTAAATTTTATGTTTTCATTCTTTGTGACGTTGGTTGTGGTATTTGTTTTAATATAATTTCCCCTTAATAATCAGTTTATATGAGCTCAATCTATTGTATTTAAGAATGAGGTATAGAAGTCTTACCTTTTTCATGGACTCTTTAACTTCAGATGATACAGGAGTAGATCCAGGAGAACCGCCGTCGTCTAACATGTAGTACACTTTAATTGTACGAAGTTCGACCTTTAAGTTAAGAAAACGAAAATTATGTTCCTGAAACAAATAAGTTTCCGATAGAGCAAAAGAAGTCGAACTCTTACCGGCGAATTAAGTTTCAATTTGTGTACACCCTCTGAACCGATAAGGGCAGACAAAACCAATTTCAGATCAGACACATAGCGGCCCATTGGTCCTACCACTGCATAAGGGGAAATCTCTTCAAGAGCTGGAGGATACTGACCACCAGTTGGAACGTATCCTAATCAGTAAATTTAGAAAAATATGAAGTCATACGATTGAAAAGCAAATAATAGATACATTTATTAAACAGATTTATCTAAGAAAAGTAATACTCAGATTTTTTTTTCCTTCTACGCATTTTAATATTAATTTCTGAGCAAATATTATGCCAAATGTGTAAAATAGATAATTGACATTAATGTTATGAAAATGGTATAATGCATTTAAATATAATATTAATAAATTAAGACGTCTAAAAAAAACTCTCATTTTTATTTCTCATATTCGCTAATTTTATATAAAAACTAGTAAAATATTCATATTATATTTTTATTATTATTTAATTCATTGTTCTTAACATAGTATTTTCAATATCAGACCGAAATCGAATGTCAATTATTGTTAATTAACGAGTATATTATTATTTAATAAATCGTCAGTAGGGATCAGTAAATGATTTCTTCCGAAAAGGAGAATTCGAATTAAGATTCAGTTCGAAGGTAAAAGAGTCTTTGGGAACACTTAGAATTGCACAATTATGCATAAAATATTCTTGAGTATTGCTTCAATTAATTTTTCACCCTTAAAGCTTGCTACAATATCAGATATTCATGATTTAAGCTTCAGATTTACCAAGATATGAGCAATTAAGGACACAAACTATAGATTGATTGACTTGTTTGCAACAAATATCTTTTGTTGATAAAATAACTTAAAGATAGAATTCAAACTTGCGTGCAGTGTTATTGCAATATAAAAATTTTAGACTGCATACTTATTTACAGACAATTTTAAAAAAACTATATCCAAGACTTGACCATAAATTTTTACTTGAAATCATTCTTATAACGTAAAATTTGATTGCTGTTATCAGCACATTGTGAAATTTACGTTTAATCCTCAAAAGTCTTTCTGTTATTGTAGAGAAGTCCTTTTCTCATATAGTATGAATACAGTTAAGTTTGCGGAAATTTGGAAATTATTTTCCTACCCATTTTCTTAATTCGTACGTGATCAAAATTTGTTTAGTTTTAAAATTGATTCATTTTAAATCAAAAATAATTTAAATATTCTGAGACTCCTATTCTATTAATAAGCTTAATATTGATCAAATGGTTGAAAATGATGAAATCCATATATCACATTGATTGTCATTGAGAAGATTTTATTTATTAATACGTAAAACGTTTTCACTGACAGTATATTATATTAATAAATGTGTATTATCTATA
The DNA here is from genome assembly GCA_030067965.1 of Latrodectus elegans. NCBI lineage: Eukaryota > Metazoa > Arthropoda > Arachnida > Araneae > Theridiidae > Latrodectus > Latrodectus elegans. The sequence continues at coordinate 98,185,220 of CM057819.1, forward strand.
AAATATCCCAAGATTCTAGGGAATTTGCAATGCAAAATGTTTGGTATTTTAAAATCATTCTTTTCAGCAAAATTCACGTGTGCTTTCTGATTTTCAAAACATTCTTTGTTATTTTCTCTCCTTATTCTCTTGAAGAAAGTAAAATGTTACGCACTATTAATATTTTCTGTCCTTAAATCAAACATCACTGTATTTTATAAAGTGATGTAAAATGAAAAATAAACTTTCACTGACAAACAGTTTTTTTTATTTTTGAGAAAATTTTCCAAAATATTTTTTAATTAAATGTATAGATAACTTAACACTTAAATAATGATGTTCTCTAGTGACTTCAACAAAATTGTTAATGAAGCAAAGAAAAAAATTGTAATTAGTTTCTAGAACATATGAGGTCTCTTTTAAATAAATTTAGGTATTACGCTGCGAAACTTAGGTACTCACTTCACCATCGTCAAGTTACATTTCCTGAATGATGTTCATTTTTTTTTTGTAACCTTTATTTCATCGAACATTGAAGAACTACGTACCTCATGTTCCTATTGGTTAATACTCACCTCGTGAAGGTTTGTGACCAAATATGCCTGTGAAAAAAGCAGGAACGCGAATGCTTCCGCCCAAATCTGTTCCCAGTCCAATCACAGATCCGCCAGACGCGATCAAAGCAGCTTCTCCACCTAAAAGTTAGTTTATGTAATTTCTGTATTTTAAAGTCATAAGATTATTATTAGACTCACTTTTCTGGAAAAATTGAGTAATAGTTTAAATTTTATCCTTATTCAAATTGTCGTCTGAAAAGACTTAAAGGGCTCAAATTTCTAATACAGTTAATGATGGGTTATCAAATATAATCCGGTACAAGACTATGTTCACTATTCGGATTGTTCGTTAACCGATCATCGATTTTCTTGTGAAATCAATTAATTCGTTCTGGAAAATTAAATTAAAAACGGTGTATAATTTCTTAAGTTTATTAAAAATAATATACAGGGTGATCTTTTTCAAAAGTGACAGTGTTTGGAGCGTCCTGTAGCGCTATCTAATAGCCGAAATGGCACCAAACTTGGTATATAGACTAATCAAAACACTAAAAAAAATTTAGTTCCAAAAATCGCCGCTAGGTTATTTTGTGGCGCTTTTTAATATAAAAATGTGAGAAAAGATAAATAAATCGTACAGTTAAATTTTATTAATGTTTATTTACTGAACATTAACTTCCCCGATGAGAATTAGACAATATTCAATGTAAGCACCGTTCTCAGAAATAACACCATGCATTCTGTGCACAACGTTCTACACACCCGTACCTATCATATCATCAGGAATATTACGCATTGTCTTTGTTAAGTTGTTTTTTAGAATAGACAAATTTGATACTCCACTGACATAAACGCACGTTCCGTTAACGTGAGAGGCCACTGCAGCTCCTTTACTTCAGCTGAGATTACTTGTGGGAGCTGTCTACTACTTGCTTTTATAGCCTCTTTTACTAATACTGTCATTGCACAACAATTTCATTTTTCATTGATACCCATGTTTTATGAGAATTCTCGTTATTGTAAACTACAGCAGCGCCACAAAATGCTCTAACGGCGACATTAGGAACTAGATTTTATTTTTACGGAATGCTTTTACCGTTGTTTTGATTAGTCTAAATACCAAGTTTAGTGTCATTTCGGCTATTAGATTGCGCTTCTGGACGCTCCAAACACTGTCACTTTAAAAAAGATCATCCTGTCTATAAATGTACTTGCTTACTAATCAGCCCTTTTCATTTTTTGATAATGGGATATTAAAGGACATGTATAATGTTGATTGTTTTATCTTTTATAAGATTGTTTGGAAATGATTAATAGCATTGTTACTGTAGAGATCCCTAACCTTACTGATATCAGCTTGGTTTGGGCGCCATTTTAAGATCATGGTTCTGACATCCTCCTACTTCAACGAATGAACTAAGGAGAGATACTCAAAATTTAACCAGCTTCGATTTTGAATGAAATCAAAAGCGAAACTGATAGTCTACTTCTATTGGGAAAAATATTCCAGTATAGAAATTTGAAGTTTAATAAGCAAGCAATATAATTCAAGAGATGGAAAACAATATTTGTGCATTGAATTTAGCAACCCTACACATCATGTTCCGAGAGCGGAGAAGTGTTCGTTAGAATTTGTCTTAGTTCGTTATGCTAATATGTGTTACCAGTCTGAACTGCCTGTTAACCGATCACCCATTATATAAGGGTGTTTCTAGGGATTCAATATATTTCATCGAATATCTTGGTTGGTTTATTAGCCTATGCGCACACGAATAATTCCATTCGAATTCAAACAGAATACCGGTAAATAACATCTGGATGAATTTAGTTTTGGGAAAAAAGCAAATCAGTTATTCTGAAAATTTTTCATTTTCTTTTGTTTTCCAAAATAATAAATATCAAACATTTTCAAAAATTAATATATCAGAGCGTTTGCAATCAAAGCTGCTAGATACATTTCGTACAATCTGCAGATATAATTATTAAATTTTAATGTTATTGCTTAAATATATTCTGAAGTTCAATACGAGAAGTTCAGGGGTTTCATTTTTATTAATGAAATAACATCTGAATTGCTTTGCGTTTGGTGAAATAACTATTTTGGCTGATATATGTTTGGTTTATTGCAAGTTAAACATGAACAAGTTAATAAGAAAATTATGTCTATTCAAATTTAGAATAAGAATTCATAAATCTGTAATAACAGCTGATATATAAATTCAAACTTTGCTTTTGGTTTGTTTTAATCGAATCATTTGTTTCAGAAACGTTTCTCATTAAATGTAGGGTTAAGAAATGATAATATCCGAAAACCTTTATGTTTTGAAGGAATAGTTCTTTTATAATAAAAAATTATTTACTATAACTTTCAATTTCTTTCTTTTAATACCTCACTCCTTATTCAAAGAAAAACAATATTTTCAGGAAATTCCGAAACATCTCTCTGTAAGGAACTCTATTGCGTTGTTTCGTTGTTTAGAATTTATAAATTTGTTAATTTTCAACCGAATATTTCATAAATTTTAACTGTTGAAATAATTTATTTTCGTATATTAACAAATAGTTTTTTTTTTTTTTTTTTTTTTTTAGAGAATAACCATTCATTTAATCCATCCACGTTTTCATTTATTTTAAACTGTGGATCTTAATAAATTAGTATTTTCAAATATCGTAGATTTATCATGCATTCATACAATTTTTTAACCATGAATCTTAAAAATTGCTCTTTGATAAATATTATGTTTGCATGCAGAAAAGTTCCCACATAAAACCTTATAAGTAAATTAAATTTACATTAGAAAAATCGTCCCAAATTTTGTGTCGAATCCTGCTGAAGTGGCTAGAAAGAAAGTTATGGGGTACAAAAATGAAAATCCCAAATTATCTTGAAGAGAGAGAGAGTTGAGAATTCACTCATAATAGTTATTAATCAACGAATTCTTAAGTTGTTCTAAACTAAATTAAGCAATTCTAAAATCTCAAAAATGGGCTAAATTACTTTTTTTTCTTTTAACTAAATTATATTGTTTAAATTTCTTGAAAATGTATTTTTACCAATTTATCGGAAAAATAGAATACACATTTAATTTAGTCAATTCAAAAAGTGTTACACAATTATTATAAATGTTCAATTATATAAAAATTTAGTTATTTTGTGTGAATTTAATTCAAACTCATTATATATATATAAATGTCGGTATGAATGAAATTTTTCATCAAAGTTGTGTGGCATTTTAAAACCCTAAACTGAAATATACATTTAGTTAAGATAATTTTTAAAAGATTTCGATACAGTTACAACTTATTTTAAACAAAAAATTCATTGAATTTTTTTTTTAAGAAATGTGTTTTTGTTTTTAGTAATTTTACTTATTCTTAATGTTAACAATGAACTAAACTCCGTGACACGCTAGCCCGTGTGGGTCAAAGCCTACAGTGCCCATAATGTCTTCATGACTGAGGGTTCTGGGGTGTGAAGCATATCTCCCAGTTAGGTGGCCAGCCTTACGTGAGATCCCCTGTGTTTAGTTCCTAAGCATGCTCGGTACTCAGTTTATCGACCCACTGAAGGGATGAAAGGCTGAGCCGGCCTTGTCCAGCTCGATGACCGAACCTCGGATCTTTGCCTTGGGAGCGTGAAACGCTAAATGTTTAATATGGATTTTGATAAAAAAATAATAATAAAATTAGAAAAGTAGTATTAACCCATCTCTAATTATAGAATCCTATGAATAGAAGATAATATATTCATTAATTTGTAGAATTTTATTATCGAGTTCCGTAAAAAATTTAATTAGAATTTTTATTTAGGCTATATTAAAAAAGTCCTTACCACTGCTACCTCCGACAGTTCGCGTCGTATCGTGTGGATTATAAGTCCGTCCATGGAGGTTGTTATACGTTTCCCACCACATGCAGATTTCACTCGTGTTTGTAATGCCGATTGGGATAGCTCCGCACGCCCTCAACCTTTGAACTGCCTCACTGTCTTGCTCTGCTTTCATTCCTTTGCGGCACACCAGGCCGCAGGTACTAGACAGACCTATAAGGATGAAACTAAATTATAAAACCAATAATTATTCAATCTGCAATGACATTTTTTTTATCTATATTTAGTGATTATTCATAGGATAATTGAATAAGGCGCAATTGTTTTCATTTCATTTCTGCATAGAATTCATAGCACTATTATAAAATATCATATAATAGAGCTATGAATCTAATATCTTTTTAAAACTATTATAAAATATCATGTAATAACCACGTAGTTTTGTGACTTAAAATATGTCGCAGTAGAAATATAGGGTCTTATTTCCATACAAAAATGTGTTAACGCCGCATAATTTTTTCCTCAAATAGTCTCTGTCTAATTAATAGATTTGGTTTAATTGGGATGTTGCTTTTCGACACATTTTGCACATTCGAGCTAATTTGATCCTGATTCTCTCTCATTTCCGAACCATTACAAATATGATTACTCAAGTTGGGAATCGAATTGACGAACTATCGTATTGAATACTAAAGCGCTTAACAGTCAGCTGCCATTCTGGATCATCTTTTATTAAGATTACATTTTATTAAGCTCTTCTGGAATGATCCTACGTAGAGAAGAAGGAAAATAAATTTCTTAAAATAAATCAGTTCAATTTCAATAATTATAATAATAAATTAAACATAAGTCGTTTGTAGGAATCTAAAAATAAAATCTTTATTCAATTTGTTCTCCGAAATTTTATCAATAATTAAATTGACAAACTCTGGACAGAGAATAAAATAAAACATCAAGATATTGAACTCTGGCTAACTTAAAGGAAATGCTATATTTCATTTCGAAACTTCCATAGCAGCGTTTGTATAATTACTTAAAGCCATAATTAACTTTAATTGTATTTCCTCTATAGTTGATTATGCCGCGTAATAAATTTGGTGCTACACTCCGCTCAGAAATCCATCCCTTTTTAAAACTGTTATTTAAGCATAATGCCTGGAAATAGAGGGGAACTTTTACGGCATACCCTCTTTCTCTTTTTCCAAAGTAATTTTTTAAATAATGTTAACTGCAATTTTTCTTTCGAAATTAAAAAAAAAGTGTTTATATTTATTCTTAGCACTCTTAGCCGCTGGAACGCGAATTTAATATTGATATTTGAAATTCACTATTTAGTAACATCGAAATTAAAAGAAATTTCCAAGAGTTTTATACCTCATTCGGTTTATTTTTTATTGTTAATTTATTACAGAGATCTTATTTTATAACGCAGAACAGTGTTTGAAAACAATAAATTATCGTTTCGAATGGAAATTTTTTTTTTTTTTGAAAAGCTATGTACGTGTTTTCTACTGGAAGCTATACAATCCTGAAAATTGACTAGCTGGTTTCTCTAGTAATTAATAAAATCGGATTTTCCTAAGATTGAAAATTTACATCTATGGCTCCGAGAACATATATGCTCAAGAGTTATAATATTCGTCAATCACTATATCATTTCCTACGCCATTTTGATATGATAAATACTAACAACATTAACCATTTGCTTACACTTCTCAGAAGTTTTAAAAGATTCCTAGATCTTATTCGGTTATTTTCATTTCAATAAAAGAATACAAACTCCTGACAAAAACTTGAATGTAAAAAGCAATGTTATTAACAGTTTATGGGAAAAAGATTTTCAGCAATTTACCTTTGATCAGCAGAGCTTCTTTCGCTGTGAAGGGCACTCCCAACAGTGGCAGCTGTTGAGCAATCTGCTGCTCTGTCAGCGTGCCCGACCGGATCAACTGATCGGCAAATTTGGCATCGTTGATTGCTTCAGCGTACCTGCCATCCACCACGGCGTTGATGAGGCAATTTACCTGACCTATTCGTTGAATGTAAGCCTTGACTACAGACTCACTTGAAATCTGGAAAAAACATTCTTTCAAAAAGGATGAATTTAATAAATTACAATGTGTAATATATTACTAAACTAAATTAAAATGCTTGAGATTTACACGGTTTCACTAAAATAAAAATCTCAGAATTCAGTATAAGCATAGTAAATTTACATAAGATATTTATTCTTGAAAAAGGAATGGAATGGGAATAGGAATGCGACATTCGAATCTTTATTTCACTAACTCATGAATATTCTCTCTGAAACTTGAAAAATCACTTTATATATTTATTTTTGCAGTCTAGAAAATATCAACATCTTATGTTAAAATTTTATTTATTAAATTTGTTGTACTTTCAATAAAAACTTAAGTTAAAAAACTAAGTACAAAATATTTTTCATGAACCTAACTGTTAGTAGTATCACGAGTTTCCCCCCCCCCCTGGAAGCTCTTTTCTATTACATAAAAATACTAACCCTTAGAGTTTTAAAAATTTCATAACTGTATAAAGATATTTTGAAATGTTCCGAAAATATTGAATATACAACAAAACAGTTGCTTTGACTTTTAAGTTGATAACAATTAACCTTGCTTTTCTCGCGACAGGAGATTATTAATTTACTGTACACTCAAACTCATTTTTGTGAGATGGCTATGGATCTATAAAAGAAAATTAAAAAAATAACATCATGCTACATAAGTACAGCGATAAAAACAGTTTTCGCAATGCAATTAAAACATTCGGTAAAATCTGAGGAGAGCCCATACCCTTGGTGATAAACTGAAAAAAAGCGCCAAGTTAGAACGAAATTCTAGAAATAGTTTATCATATTTAGGGTATCGAAATAGAGATTTACCCAATTATCTCCTACCAAAATCAATCGCACCAAGGGTGTGGTATCTGCTAGGATCCAACTACTATGAATAGGGATCATACAAAAGAGTATCACATAGAAAATAACTCAAAACCTTTGAAATAATTAAGAAATGCTTTTTTAAGCGAAAATCAAGACACGAAGCTAGCACATTAAAGATAGAGGTACCTCGATTAGGCAGAGTAAAAAAAAGCTAATTTAACGAAGATAACACAAATATTTTAAATTAAAGATAAAGTGTGAGAAAAAAAAATTGTAGTCTAGTACTGAATTAGGAACTTGAAAGCATAGGAGGAATAAATGTAATTTGTCCTGGTATAACAGTGCATATTTAATTGTCGGATACAAAACGTAATGTGATGAAATAAAGATGAAAAATCGAAAAAAATTAAATGACTGATAAGAATATTTCATTTATTTTATTGATAATTTCGTCAATTGTGTTCCGATTTAATTGAAATTTTTATATATTACACAAAAATAATCGCACAAAAACAGGTTTGAGTATATATATATCTTTTTTATTTCAATTTTATTTTCTTTCATTTATATTATTCCTTGCCCCTTATGTGCAATTTTTATCTTCTTATTGAATAAATGATGTATTGTATGTATTTTTTATTTAAATTTTTGACTTAGTTAAGAAATGAATGCAGTTTCATTTTTTGTAATGAATTCTAAAATTTTTCTAAAAAGAAATTTCAATCCTTTTCAGACACTTATGAATGATTATATAATTCGCACAATTTCACAAAAAGTAAGAAAGTTATCCACACAAAAAGGAATTAAGAAATAAACAGCTTATAAATTAATTTATGTTTCATTTTGATGAAATATGAACTATTTTCAATAAACGTATTTTCAAATATATAAGAAAACGAGAATGGGCATAGTTAATAAAATAAATACAATTTAGGTATTTATATTTAATTATATATCTATACATATATAATTAATTAATTAATATTGATTTAATTTTAAATTTTAATAAGAAATCATTCCTTTATCCAAAGTATTAATAGCATTTCGGATTTTGTTTACTTCATATAATTCTCTCCAACAGCAACGCGACTTCTGCTTAAATACTTCCTTAAGATGTAACTATACACTCAAATCAGAACAATTAAGTGTTTAAACATTTACAGCAGGAAGTGAATTTATGAATTATTCCTTGTTTATGAGATTAACTCGTCAATCACATAGCCAAGCGTGAGAAATTTATCACAAACAATTCAACGATATCAATTTGTTCAATAAGTTGACTGTCAAAAGCAACATTAAATACGTGGAAATTAAATGAATGTTAACATTACAAAATAAACAAAAAATTGTTTTATTTCTCAGAAAGTTTCTTACATATATTATTATTTTTTAAAAAAGATATTTGCTTATGAGTTTGCAATGATGTGAACAAATCTAGTGAAATATATGCATTTTTTGGCAGTAAATTTTACAAATGAAACAAAGTGTGTGTGACTAACAATCTCACTATTATAAACCGGTAACATATGTTTCCCATTACCTTTGACTTTGATGTATACAAAAGTTTTTCGCTTCGAGATTTTATGAGGAATGTTTTTAATGATACTCATTGCAGTCGAGAGAGAAGGTATGGTTATCCTCATTGGAAGATAACTTCGATTTTCCTGAAAGATTGCGCCACAGTCGAGGTCAGTGTACACTGTATATTTCAATACAAAATTAACGATTTTTCTTCACGGAAACGCTCCAATTCAGGTTCATAAAGTATTTCTTAATCGCGTGTATCAAGTTTATTTGAAGCGAATATGAACATTTACTACTTTAAATGTTATACTTAAAATATCCGTATAAAAATCAAATTATTTTTACTCTTCTAATGCTGTCTTTATTTAGATTAAGATAACATTTTCAGAACAATTGTATTTTCAAAATTTTTCAGAACCATTGTATTTTTAAAACTAAATGAAATATGGACATTTTTCTATCATATTTATCTTTTTGTAACTCAATCTTTTGCAGTTAATTGCAATTGTAAAAAAAAAATTAATGGAATTTTTTAAAAATTGTTGTTTTGAAGAGAAATTTGTATTGTGTACGGTCAACTGTAGTTTTATTTTCTAAAACTAAACTTCATTCCTTAATTCGTAAATTAAAAAAAAAAAAAAATAGATTTTACTGGTATCTTAATATTCTGAGATGAATTTAAAATTTACTTTAGATCTTATCAAGGAAAACAAGGCTTTTTATCCATAAAAATTATTATTAATACCCCAAGTTGAAGTATCACAACGTATTTAGACGTATAGCGTATTCTTTATTTAACGAAACAAAAATATTATCTTCCGAATATACATAACAGACTTTATCCCGTGTATTCAAGCGAGAATATACTCCATATGGGACTCTCGTAAAAAGAGTAAAGTTAATAATATACCAGAGACAAAAATGTTCACTTAAATTTTTTTCAGTTTAATGACTATCAAATTTCTTTCAGTTAAATTAAACAATCTAATAATATTTCTAGCAGAATAAGTTATCAGTAGATTTTTAGACTCGAATGATTACAATTTGCCTCTGTAAATTTTGTCAGAGGAAGGGGGGGGGTCCTAAGCTTTCTTGCTTTTCTTTTGAATTAATTGATCCTACAACTAGTTCTTCACGCTGGGCACTGACTTACTCAAAACAGAGTTTCATGCTGATTTCTAACCACGACAAATATTCACGTTCAAAGATCCTGTCGAACCAATGAACTCTGAAGTTCACAGACCATAGCGCTAACCATTCAATTACCTTTTGTATTATCGCAGAAGAATAAAAAATTTCATTTGTATAGTAATCCATTTAATAAAAAAATAATTTACTTTCGCTTCACGAATGAACTGTGAATAAAATTAAATTCATTTGATAAACACAAAATAACTTTGTCACTGGAAAAATTGAGACAGAAACTTCATATTCTATTATTTTTCATGCCTTATCGGGATTTTTAAGGAATTCATAATTTGAACTTAATTTTGCACAAGAGATTATAATTATATACTAATTGTGTTCAAGTTCGCGGATTAAATACATTTCATAAAAATAAGTTTTCCCTTTTTTAAAGTGTTCACATGCTCAATATTAAAATTGCTGCATTGAGAAAATGCTTTACGAACTAAGCTGAAATTCACATTTCATACTTTGCCAAAAAATTAATTAAAACATTGTTACGTTATCTTTTAAAATAAATCCAGAAAAGATTATTAAAGTTTTTGGCATAATTTTCACTACAACATTGATTCAACATATATACATACTGCATTAATGGCATTTTGTCCATTGGAATCCTAAAGAAATTTACCAAAAACTGTGCAATCAGTTTTTAAATCAGCCCAATAAGTGGAATATGACCAATAGTCCCTTAATTCCTAATTATGAGTTATGGACCAAATTGATCACAGAGGGGTTTCATGTTAGGTAAAGTATTCCTATGGTATATTTATTGATGGTAGTCGAGTGAGTCTCTGGCAAAAAATCCAAAAGAGAACATACTGAGACAAATCACGATGGTAGATGGGTATTAATTAAATTGGTTTAATTTGGTTAGTCGCCTTACGATCATTTTTGGACACAAGGGCTGATTTAAATAATAATTGCAATTTAAAATGGATTCCGAACAACGATAAACAGTAAAGCTCTTTATTGTTGAACTGAAAATCGAAAGCATAAACCATTCGACTGCCAACCCAGTTAAAGGTGGGATTAGCAGTTTAATAGGAGTTATAAGTGAAGCCATAAATTTTAAATCGACATAAATGACCACAATCCTCTTTTGAAGATATGATAATTAGCTCTTCATACGACCCAATAAACTGATAGCATTGAGCAACTTTTCTTTACTTGTTAGAGATTAGAAGAAAACTGATTGATTAATTGGGTTGCCATAGTGTAATCACTTCTACACAAGGTTTGGCTAGACTTAGATCAATTGTTAAAAATAAATCCCGAATCAGTGCAAACATTCTAGGCTGAGGAGTATCGAAATAGAACAGTTGAAATAAATGGCAGAACATTGATCATTTAGCTGTCACCAGCAATACCAGACAGATGAGTTTTTTAAAGCTTCATTTCTCGCGCTGTTTTCAAATCACATCATTTAGAAAAATAGTTCTAATATTTGTATAGATTGATTAACTAAACTATTCGTAAATAAAGGTTATTGTATATTTACTATAAACATAAACAAGAAATCAACTCTTAGTGGTGGCATCTGTTGGAAATAGCACCAACTAAGGAAAAGAGCTAACCAAAAGAAATCTAAATACTGTAATTCAAAGTGGCGACATCTATGAGAAAATGTGCCAACTACGGATAATTACTATCAAATGCAAATGTAAATAATGCAAATCTAGCCAAGAATTTCTAATCAGAAATGTGTGTGCTGTCTTTTCAATGTTTTTTCACTGTGTATAAAATTCCTCTTTAAAAAATGTGTTATTTTGTCAATAGTTCTTATATATTTATATATATAAGCAAGAATACTATGTAAACATTAATTCTCTTATTTATTCAAGATTCTGTATTATCCTAATAGGTTAATAAATTATTGTAAAATAATATTATTGAGCTTGCTGTCATCATATAACGTAAAATCTAAATTGTCATGCAGAGTGCAACCTATTGAGAGCACTTATCCTTTATCGCTGTCTTTAATATTAGTGACTGTAAATCATTAAGTAGAATTCATCTTCAGATGCTGAAAGTTATTACAAAACTATATAAATGGCCGTATGGTTAGATACCTAAGACCATCCTACATTAATAGCTTTCTCGCTCTATGTCACTTAGTACAAGAGTGTTACTTCGACCAAATCCCGAAGTTTAAAGTAGATTTCGAATCACTAAAATCAGTTTTCGAGAGAAAAAACCGAAAGTACGAACTGTTGAGTTGAAGGACAAAGTACTAATCATTCGGCTACAAGCTTAACAGTGTGAGAAGAACATCCCTGTTGCCATGTGTTGCATTTAAAGGTACTGCTTCAGAAGACATTTATCAAAAAGAGCACGTGTTAAAGGTCACATGAATGATTGAAACAAGTTGTGATCCTTCCATGACTAGCATGGGAAGAAAAAATGTTACTTAATACTTGAATTATAAAATTGAAAATTCAAGTGTTTGGCTGATCTAAAAACCTATTTTATACAATTTATAACCAGGAATAGCTCAGAATCTTAGTAGATAGAAATTGACAGCATTACCCCATTGGCATAGTAAGAATACTGCATTTGCGTTTGAGATGCGTAATAAAATTCTGGAATCAGTATTTAATTTTTTAAAGTTTCAACAATAAATTCTTCTTTTGGTTTGAAATCTTAATTTACACTGATATTTCAACTTTTCTACACGTTTTCAAAGAATTCTTTAATTTTGCGTCTTCGATGGAAAACTTTTTAAGAAAAGCACAATAAAATGTTAGCAATAATTTTAAATAAACAAAATTATTTTTGCAAACTTTTTATATTTTATCGTGACTAATATAGTAAAATTTAACTATGTAAATTATTTCCTATGTATAGTAAAAATTGAAATTTGAAAAATAAATAGGAAATGTCAAAAATAATGTTAACAGGAAATATACTATTGCTAAATATATGACGATAGTTCCGACTTATGCACTGTGTTAGAAAGTATAAACAGCCATATTAAAGCCTAACACAAAACTGCTTTGTCTAATTTTTAATTCATAATATTATTTACAAACGTGTTATTATTCTTAAAATTGCTTTTTTAAGTACCTGCACGTGATTATTTAAAAAATATTCGCGCGTGCGTGTGTGTGGCTCTTTTATTACTGTACTCTAACGTAATACCAGCATTTCATAGCAAACCACTACTGTGATTTGCTTAGAACAATCTTATACACGGAAAATTATTATGTAATGAGACAGACTTAAATACATTATACCAAATTAGCAATAACTATCCCACTTGCAGGAGATTCGAAACAAATGATTTAGCAGAGAGGAAAATGTGGTAAAAGAATCAATTTCATCACCGCTGGGGCAATGACTTGTAAGAAAATGGGTGTGAAGTAAATTCTCTGCCACCTGTATGAGCCTCTCTACACGTGCAATAACAACCTTACGGGTGAGGAAATAATGGGGTGGAGATCTCAAGGTTATGTTGAGAAATACTCGTATATACGTCAGAATGCTCGACTGAAAATCAAATTGCGTTATCGTTAAATAAATACTGCACCTAAAATTTGTGAGTCTAAAAAACTGTTAGACTTACAAATTTTGTTCAAAAAATTAATGAAATAACAAAAATTTTGAATAAAAATATTTTTTTTAAATTAGTTTAGTTTGTTCTGTGATGAATTTCATTCATTTTTGTTTCCTGTATTCTATTCTTATGATACGATAAGATATATGAAACACTATTTGATGGGATAATCTCAAAAATGTGGATATAATTGATAATGCGGAAAATAATTTTATAAACTTAACTGGTGAAGTAATTCCATCAACTATTGCAAATGAATGTTACATCATAGCAATGTAAAATATTAAATACGTATGTAAAGTATAAATACTTGTAAAAATATCAGTTTGTGAGATTAATGAAAAGAGTTAAAAATGGAGTGCTCTGTCTTGACCTTCCAAGGTTATTTAGTGTATCACCTCGTGGTTATTTCTTAGGCCCAGAAGACTAATTCAACAGGCACTTAGAGTTCAAACTGCAATTCAAATAATTTCAACTATCCACACTAGTGTTGGGAATCGAATTTGCGAACTGTTGAGCTGAAGGCCAAAAAGTCAATCAACCAGGTGGCCAAATTAGCAAAGCATTCTGAGGAGGAAAAGGCTGATCAATGGTAGTTACATCCCTTGTTCGGTTCAATTTCTATCACTTTTAACTATATTGAAGCTTATAAAGAAGAATTTTAAAAAATTTAGGAGTAAGTCATATTTAAAGAGTTATGTATTAAAATAAAAAATAAAAAGTTGCTTTAATCTCCTTTGATTGAAAAAGCAACACTGCATTGTGTGAACATTATTTATCATATTTTTTTTGCCTTATGTGTATAGCTATATATATATAGCTTATGGTTCAAAAATTCAAATTACCGTTGTCAAATTTAGATACGGTTTTAAAATATTTAAAAATAACATTTCTCGCCATTCATGTAATTAACATGAGAGCTTCTTTTGAAGAACTTATATATGTGGGCATATTTAATAAAAGTGAACTATTCAAGTAAACATTGCTTAATTTTTTTATGCCATATAAAGTTTGATTTTCTTAAAAGAACAAGTTTACGATCAATTTTATTATTATTTTTGATGTTACATCTGTCTATATACTTATACACATTAAATTTATGTATTTTATCTACTTTAAAAATAATTTCTTGTTACTTATTCATGCAGGCTTCATAATTGTCATTATGAAATACTTTCTAATAAATACCAAACAGTCTCCGTTTTTTGACCTTATAATAGATGATATCTGTTGATAACATATAAAAGATATATAAAAAAAAAGACTAAATTTGAGAATTTTACGCATAGTATCTGCGTAATGTAGAATTATTTTTCCTCTATATATTCATTTGAAGCATAAAAACAAATTCTTCACTATTATACAACTGTACATTGTACAACTATATCTGTATTTGTATTATAGTATTATCTTCACTATTATTACATCGGCATTTGTTACTATATTTTAACACATTACTATTTTAATATTAAGCAATAGAAATAATCACAGTAAAAGTGAATGTGATTGTAGTTTTCTTGAAATTTAAAATGTTTCATCTTAATTAACAAATTATTATTTTGTTTGTCGCTCAACGGTCATTTTTTGCATACGAGGGATAATTTGACTGGGACCTACGGTTTAAAGTAGATTCTACAAACATCCATGCCCAAGGTGGGATTCGAACCCTAAATATTATTTATGTTTTCATTCAATTGTGGTATGGTAGGAACATTTATCTACTTTAAAAACAATTTGTTACTTATTCGTGCAAGTTACATACTTTTTATTATGAAATACTTTTTACAAAACAGTTTCCGTTTTTGACCTTGTTATCAACAGAAATCATCTATAACATATAAAAGCATAATAAAAAACAAACTCAGAGAACTTTATACATAGTATCTGTATAATGTAGAATTATTTTCCTCTATATTCATATTTGAGGCATAAAAACAAACTATTAAGGGTTCATAACTTTAGATTACACGTTGGGAATTGTACATTATTAAATATATCATTTGAGGAAACTCCTTAAACAGAAGGAACTAACCGAATGAAATATTTTACGAAAATCAAGACCATTTTTTAAAATCCTGTCATGAATACTTATAATCCATCTCAAGACAATTTTAAGCATTATTATACTTAAACAATTGTGTTTTTGTAGAAAGTAATTTCTCAGTGACGTACGCTATGTAATGGATGAATGAAAAAAAATATATTTTAGACAATGGAGCTTCCTTTTTGCATAATATTGTTATACATCAATGATTCTTTTTTTATTTTTTTAAATTAGGATTGAAACTAGTTCGCGTATTCACGTGACCGTCTGTTGCTGTCATGAATGGTAAGCTTTTCATAGCGGCTTTTTAAGCTAATGTTTTCATTCTTCCATTTTAGTTAAAACAAGAAATGACCAAGTGCTTAATAGAGCAGAAAAGTAAAGACTTTTCTCCTCCACGCATGGATTTCTTTCGACTTTTGTGATAGGTATAGAATTTTACACTTCGTCGTTTACTTCTGTCAATATATCATGAATGTTCTGAATAAAATAAGTTTCCGTAATTTCTTAAACTATTTGAGACATAAAGTTGTTGAAATTAGTTACTCTGTTTTTCAAAAATAAGGATAGCTGTATTTTTCTAAAAAATGAGAGATTTTTATATAATACGTTTAAAAAGAAAACATTTCCTATATTTCTCAAAATGTTTATTAATTGCTTTAAAAATATTTATCAGACACTTTAACCCATAATTAAAACATACTATGATTTTTTTTCTAAAAACTTCCAAAAAAATACATTTTCTGCAGATTTAAATTTCTTTATTTAAAGATATTATTTTGCCCTATATTTAAATTTTGACGAAAAAATACATTTAAAAATTTTTAACTACCTTCACAGATATAAGAATCCAAAAGTATTGTTAAAAGTGCACTAAAATGAAAATAAAAACTAAATATTATTTTTTAAAAATATCAGAAGTAAAATCCAAGATAATTTCATAGAATAAATAAGATCATTCGTCTTGCTGTTCTGAAAAGTGTTTTTTTTTTTGGGGGGGGGGATTGCAAGTTGACATTTTAAAAATATTTCTAAATTAACTGTTAAACTAGTTTTGAATAACTGACTTCATAAAATATGTTAAAATAGATAGAGAACCACATTCAATAAAAAAAACATATTTTCTTGCGCAAAGCAGTTATTACATGGATTTATGTGATTATTATGTAAAAGTATCATATTTTCCGATGAAAAACGCTTTAGTTTAGACGGATTTGATTTTATTCAGTGCTGGTATGATTTAGGGAGAGAAAAACATAAGTTGGAATCGTCGTAAAAAAAACTGCCATGTTTTGAGGTAGGACTGCTACAAGTGGAAAAACTGATTTAGTACTCATTGCGAAAAATATGAACTCTAAAATATGTAGAGTATTTAGAACAAGAGTTGTTAGAGGATATACTTTTCTTTTAAAGGTGTAAACTTCATACTGCAGCAAAATAAAGCATCTCCTGGCATTCGATGCTTAAAAAACATAAATTGAATAAAAGTAAGGGATACGATTAATCGATTTCTCATGATGAAACTAGTACTGAAAATGTATGCGACTTACTCATAGGAGACGTTGATAACACAATGGAAAACTACATTTAACTTAAGATCTTGTTAACTCTATTAAATTCATAAAATGTGTGACATGTAAATTATTTATAAAACAAAGTAAATATTATGTCAAACGAAATGGCACAATGTCTACAAAGAAACTGTGGTGCAACAGGTTGTTATTCAATTTCACAAGGATCTTTATGTATTAGATTGTGTACTTATAACTGTGGAACAGCACAATAACATGGATACTTTAGCTGTATATTTTATATTCTAAGTTTTAAATGCAATAAAGTCTATAAAATTAATTTTATTATAGTACTTTTGAATGTGACTAAAATATTTCCTTTAATTGATATATCTATAATTATGAAATGCAATACATTTTTACTTTATTATAGAAGTTATTTATAATATATAAAATGAAATATTGATTACTACTAAGTATTTTTTAAGCATCTTGGAAATATAAAATTTATATTGCGATTATATAAGGCACAAATAAAATTAAATAGGATGTTCTTTAAAAATAACATTGAAAGTTTTGGAATTAAGTTTCAGATTTAGGGGACACGAAACTATGGGGATCTTTTGTCAAAGTTTCTAACAAAATTTAGAAACAAATTCTCTCTCTCAATATCAGTAAATATTTCACCAGTTTTATTTTCAGAGTT
The DNA here is from genome assembly GCA_030067965.1 of Latrodectus elegans. Taxonomy (NCBI): domain Eukaryota; kingdom Metazoa; phylum Arthropoda; class Arachnida; order Araneae; family Theridiidae; genus Latrodectus; species Latrodectus elegans. Next base: position 98,203,013 of record CM057819.1, read on the forward strand.
TTTGATTCTGCTGCTTTAGGTAATATAAAAAGGACACTCATCTGCTGTTTAAACTGTTTTGTGTATTGTATCATTATTTTTACTTGCCACTCAATGACTCAACAAAAAATAAAAGTAAATAAGTAGGATTATTGCTTGTTGCAATATATGTGATAATTTTTCACGACATAAAAACCTTTTCCTAACGTGTTTAGGTAATGCTGCTCAGTTATAGAAATAATTTTGTAAGCCTTTTAATACCAATGACAATCGTATAAGGGAACTGAGCTTAGAAAAATTATCCGCTTCTACAATATTTTAGATACACTGGTGAAAACATGAAATTAAACTATGCAAATTGTTTTAAATTATAGAATTAACAAGATTTATGTAAATTTCTTTTTTCTCTCTCTACCTTTCTCCTTTATATTGAGAATTTCTCTTTCAGATTCGTTGAAAATCAGAAAAAATCTGTTTTATTCAATAAATAATTTATGTTAAGTGACATTTATCGGCACATTTGAATAGAAAATATACGGATATAAATTACCTCATTCCTTGTTGACATAATTTAGAATTCTAAAAGTTGCGTAAACATGATGTCAGTGCTCAAAAGTGCTCGCTTTTCCCACTCCACAATCGCACTTTTTTTCCCTCTTTCTTTAAGAAAACTCATTTACTTTGATCAAATATTTAATACTAAGAGACTAATTCATAAATTTATTTTAATAAAAATGCACATTATTTGATTTAGATTCAAATAAAATATGCACTAGAAAATTACTCCATTCATTAAATTTGTATGTCATCACGTTACTCAACATTAAAATTTTTTCTCCACTAATATTTCCAAGATAAATCTAAACAAATACGAAGCCATTAACACGGCAATTTGACACATTGCTATTAATAGTATTAATTTCGCGCGTTATCCATTTTACTTAATATGATTGAGAATTTGCCAAAACGTAGTTAATTCATGGCCAACATAATTGACAAGTTTCTTGTAAAATTTCGAAGCAAACAAAATCGTACGAAATGCGAATTAACTGAACATATTTTAAATGATTTGCTTGTTTTAAAATTGACATGTGATAAGCACTGTGACACACAATAATTGTAAATTAAAACATAAATTATTAAAAATCTTAAACGCTAATTCCACATATGAATTTTCGGACTATCAGTTCAATTTTTTTCCTAGAGTGTTATTTAATTTATTTACAATATAATTCAAATATTCTTATAGGCCCTTAACTGGTTTTTTGCTAACGTATTCAGTAATTCCTAAGTATAATTTTTTTTTTATTCTTAATACAATCAGCTATCTTTGTGCTTCACAAATTAAAGAAGTAAAATAAATGAAGTTCTTAAAAATGGATAACTTTTCCTTTGCCTTTAGAAATTTGAATTTTTGAATCAAATTCTTCTGCTTTTATAAATTATTTTTAAAAATTTAATAAATTTCGTTCTGCAATAAATTAGACCTCCCCCTCTCATCTATTTGACTATTTCTTAATAACTATTACTCCTAAATACTATTATTCATATTTATGTATGCTGATGCATAAAATGTCTTAATTAATAAAACAATTTAAAAGCATTTCATAACGTTTTGTATGTTATTACTTGGGCATGAAAAATTGAGAAATAAGCCTACAAAATAGCATGTAAATTCATTTTATTGTACGCATCATTCTAATGATGGCTTGCTTAATTCGAACACAATGAAACGAAATGATTTTTATAAAAAAAAATTGAAATGAGGACTCTTGTTAAACACACTTCAGTTAATTATTTTTTTTAATTGCTGGGTCTAAATAGAAATACGTAGAATAAGATAAAAGCATCTTCACTTTCGCTATGAATATTTTATGATAATGCATTTCTTTCACTGTGTGAGAAACAACGTTCTCTCTAATTAAGGAACACACTTTTTATATTTTTGTTTTACAACGTTTATATGGAAGAATTTACAAGATAAGTAATAAAATACAATCATTCACAAATATTCTTAAAAGAAAATTTTTCTTACTCAAACTTTAAATATTGCTTTTTAAGACTTAAAGGTTTGTATGATAGGAATTTTGTAATTTTAAATTTCACTACAAATGCATACGTCCGATCTAGTTGTCAAAAAGAAAAGTTTGCGATGGTGTTTCAAACATTACGTTAGCAATAAAAATGATTTTATTGGCATAAATTAGAATTGCTCACAGCATTGTATTCGAAACGACGATGTTGAAAGATAATATAAAACAATGTTTTTAATTTAAGATTTTGGATAAAAAAATTATTCTTTGAATACATTTATTTTTAGACAAATTTAATTTTGACATTCATATTTCAGATACCAAGTCTCGTACATAGCTTAAAATTAAGATATAAGTAAAAACTGAATATTACGTCATTAATATTGTTAAAACCATTAATAGCAATAAAATTTTTTTTAGTTTAATAACATTTAAAAAGTTCTTTTATTTTCTTATATAGTTTATTATCTTAATCTATTAATAATACTTCATTTTTGTTAAGTCAGAAAATTCTAAAATAACTCATTAAAAAATTTACTTTTTAGAAATAAATTAAAATAAAATTGTATTCCAGTGGAAACTTTTTTCAAACTTATAAAAGAATTAAGATTTAAATTGTTTTAATACATTATTTACACACTCAACAATACGATCAAAAATTGTATCATACGATAAAAGAACGCAATGAAACACTAGTGAAAATACAGATATTACGGTTGAGTGTTGATAATTTCATAGTTAGAATTATTAGATAAAGTCTATAAATTAGATAAATACTTTAATATAAATAATAGGGTAACTTTTTTTTTCCCTCACAAACTTTTTCATTCATGTTTATAGTAAGTTTTATTCTAATGAAAATGAATCCGCGAACAAAAAACATAGTTATTAACAGTTTAACTAGCAAAAAAGTTATCAAAAATAGGAAAGGCGTTGAAGAAAAAAAGAATCATTAAACATCGAGGCATTTTTCTTTTCTAAATCTTATTTCTAGGGAATGTAATAAAACTTGCTTCAGGATACAAAAACTTGTTTCACATTTTCCCTTCAGCTCTGCAGGCACATATGTTTGAAGTATTTTGAAATGCCTTTTTGCTGTCCAAAAGGCATATGTGGGACAATACCACTGAAAATTATGCCAAGATGGAAAGCACATTTAATTGAGAACAGTCGACTCTTCTCTCTTTTTATTGAAGTATGTGCCCTAAATTTATGCTCCATGTCAATCAGATTTGTGTTCTCAAATCGATTTTATTTATTGTATTCAGATTGCTTGTGTTTTAATAAGATTCTTAAGATTTGGTTATTTGAACTTTATCAACGAAACAAAGTCGTTTAAAATTAGTTACAAAAATAGCTAAATCTCACTAAATGCTTGAAAAAAGCGAATTTATGTTTTCTTATTTTTGAGATATGAAATAGACATAAAATGTTTAAATGCATTGTCATAAAAATCATTATTTTTTATCGTAATTAAGTAAGTTTCCAAAAATAAATTCCATAGAAGGCAAACAAATTGAACTATCTGGAGCAAAAGTAACAGGTTATTAGATTTCTGTGAAAAACTTAATCTGCATTTTAGCAATTAAATTAGCCAAATGTGGAATTTTCATAAATACAAGCTTCTAATTGTCATGTTTACCATAGTTGATAAGCAAAGTTTCAAGGTTTATAATACATGCACAAAACAAAAAGCTACAAGTTTTTCAATAATTGAAAGGATGAAAAAAAATTTATTTTTTAACTTTAAAAATTAAGCTTTAGACATTTGCATTATTTCAAATATTAAATGATGTATGTATGCTGAAAAGAATTAATGCATCATATCTGAGGTTTGATAGAACATTTCTAAGAATGTATATTGAAAGAAAATATTTTCATAAGAACAGCACCTGTGTCAATCCTGTGGAGTTTGAATTCAGACTATTATTTATAGAAACAGAATTGTTAGCACTTATATTGGTTAGTTGATTGATTGAGGTATCAATCAGTACTTTGATGGTTACTTTCTGGCATCTGAAAGCTAATTCGACCAGAACTTATTTAAAATGGAATTTCGAACTCCTACTACAAACGCCAGCCTTCCATGGTAACAGTCAAAATTATCTTGATAAGAGATTTTAAGATCTAAACGAATTCTAATAGTTTATTCAAAGAATTTCTTTATTCAAAGTTTTTCAAGAATTAATTTATTCAAAGAGATTCTTTTGTCTCTAAAGTTAGTTTTTAAATGATTAAGGATTCTTGAAAATTCTTGACACAAAAGTAAATTTCATGTAAATATATATGTTAGTAAAAACTACAACTGTAATCAAGTTCCTAACAGATTCAGTTCAGTTTAAGTGATTTTCTAATAAACGAAACTATGAAATGCAACAAGTACCCATCGCAGCATTAATTTGTAAAATCATGTTTCGAATTCTTGTTTAACTTAGTTATTCCTATTTAAATGTACTATCACAAGAATTCTCAAACAAATAATTCAAATTAGCTTTTTTTTATATGCAATCAACTATGTCTTATGATGCTGCCTAAAAAAGAAAACATTTCTTTATTGGCATTCAATCTGGAAAAAAAGAAAGAAAAAACTAGTCAATCTCCTAATCCAGATTCGTCCTCCGATTCAGCACTGTTCAAAGTGAGAGCGGCACAAGGCCACTTCTTTAATAATGTTGACACGTATTGCTGGGTTATTTAAATTGCGTAAGCGTACCTCTAGGGCACTGGTCTCAGCGGCAGGTCCCACTCACAACCGTTTTTCACCTATTGAGAGCAGTGACGAAACTAAATCACGTTTCCAACTACGTTCTCTTTCAGCAGAGAAAGTATTTTCCATTGCATGTCTACAAGAGGCTTTGTTTACATATGTTCACTTATTTTCAATCAGTCTGCAAAACAGGGCATAAAAGAATTTTAAATTTCTACTTGTGGTTAGAAATCAGTAACTTAATACTGATTAAAATTGTGATAGAAATCTTTTTAGATTTCTGAAGTAGAAATTTTTATTCAGTTTTAAAATAATTTTTAATACAATATTATTATATATTCTGAATTCAATAGCTTAAATTATTTCCATGCTCCAGTGAATTTGGCATATTGATCCATGGCTATATTTCTATTTAAATAATTAGTATCATTTTATAAATTTACATTCGTTAAAAATATTTAAATAATTATAAAGTAGTCGACATATTAAAATAATTTAAAAGGGAAAAAGTTGAAAAATGTTTAAATCTTAATATTTTAAAAGTGATTAAAAAGTATTGTATATTTATCTTAAAATGTTTATAAATGTTAAATCATTTAATATAATTTCAAAAAATAATGTATTTATGACCCCAAAACTTAAGAATTCTTTAATAAGACTTGCATAAATATAAAATTGTATTTAAAATATATTTATCTTCAGTTGATTCATTTTAATATAAATAAGATCTCTATTATCTTTATCCGCCAAATTTTGTCTAGGGTTGAATTGAAAACTGCTACACGTAATAAAACTTATTTCAGGTAGATCTTTGCTAAACGTAACATTTGTACCGTAAATATAAATGTATATAAGATAAAAAAAATAATAATTAGAAAGCTTATATTTAAAAGTTTCATTTTATTAATACAAATTTTTTTAAGTTTCAATATTTTCAAAATTAGCATATAAGTGCAAAGCGAACCATTAAAGGTACTATCTATCGAGAGTAAAAATCATCGATTATTCCTATTATCATGATGATAATGATGATGATCTATAATTTTGATGGTAAATGTTTGCTGAAAACAATGTTTTTGAAGAGATTTGATTGTTAAGGCAATGTTCATTAAAAATGAATAAAACTGAATTCCTAAATGGAGAATGCGATTTAGTTGCAGAGATTAATATCAATATTTTTTAACATACTTACGATAAGTCGAAGAAAACCGGAAAAAACAGCAAAAAATTATTGCTATGTAACTTTATTTAACTATACATATACTTCTGTATTAAAAAAAATAACGTAGTAAATCTATATCGAAATTATCCCCTGTGCATTCATTCAATGAAAATATGCCAATTATTTGTGCAATGTTAAATATTTTTTAGTTACATTTAAGGCTGATTATTATCGTAATCATCATTAAATATACAATAATAGCAAGATGAGTACACGCATTGGAAACAAGACCATATACTTTGAACAATAATGGGGGGGGGGGGGGAATTAAATCTAAAAAATTTTTATAATCCAAATAAAAAAGAGAATGCCTCATTTCTACTAGAATCTTTTGAGATTCATGTGGCCCATTATTTTCCCCATGACCTCGAGAGGATAATATTCCAACTGAAAAACTTACATTAACAATAGAAATAAGGAAACTCGTAACGGATATTTGAAAGTGAATTCTATAGTAGTAAAAGCATATACATTGATATGCATCTATTATATTTAAATCGAGAGCCATGAACTACCATTTCGGATACCGTTATGACTTCCGTTAGGTAAGGAGAGAGCGTTAGAATTAATAATTCAAGTTGTATGCCAACTATTGACAATGGGCATTTAGATTTACTTTTAGTGTAGCTGAATTATAGTACTAATTAAAAAAATGAGGAAGATTAAAATAAAAAGTAATTAAATGAATTCTTAAATTAAAATATTTAAGTAAAAACAATTTCTATTTTTATCATAAAAAAGGAAAGTATCTTAAGAAAAAAATTTCGCTTGATTAATACCATTTATATTTTGAAATAAATGCATCCAAAATTTAAATAAATGGATATGAGCTTCTTGTAAAATAAAATTTATGTATAAAAAGGAAATTTTAAAAAAAAACGGAAATTTATATTTAAATAGTTTAGCTGTCTCCTTTTTAGTTTTCAGAAATTTCACGATTTGGTTAAGTTTGTCGACCTACCTACTAGACACCTTTTGTAGGCCAAAGATAATTCAACCAGGACCTATAACTTAAAGTCGATTCCAAATCATTACAAATTTCCCCATTTAAGAAATGAATGGAATCCAACTATTTAACTCCCGGTTTGGGGAGTTAAATAGTTGAATTAAGCTAACCGTTTCAACTCCCGGTTTGGCCAAACTGTGATAAAAATTAATAATTGAAATATCAAACGCGTGTCCGATTTTATCTTTTTAATCAATGTATAGAAAATCCTGAAATTTCTGAAATGTCGGCCTTTTCAAATTCATTTCGACTTAATTCCGAAATATTAAATCCGTTAACTAGTTATACGAGTCGCGTGATCTTCCAAGTTGATCGAAAAAGAAGTGATAAAAATTACAAATTCTTTCATCACGTTCTTAAAAAAATACCCAAATGAAGAGATAAATAGTAAATCAGTTATCAAATTAGTTTTCAATCGGGTAAAATTTTAATCAAATACGCGTCTTGTTCTTTATACAACACATGAATGTACAATTAGGAAAATATGTATATCGACGAGAATAAACAGTATAGTTATCCAAATCATGAGAGGTGCGTTGTATTCTGAAACAAATAAAATGTAAACATAGGAAATTATGGAATCCACAATTTCATTGCTTTATCAGTCAAAATATTCTTCTATGTGTAAACTGTTTCTTCATACCAAAAGAAATATTCACTGATGTGAGTGTCAGGTCTCCGAAGAGAGCGCATTTCCGGCAGACAGAAGAGTGCATCAAGGGTTTTGATGATCGGATTTAGAGTTAAAAAAAATAATAAATGCTTTGAGTGGAATATTATTTAACTTTCCACAAAGTGCTGCATTATAAGTAAAGTTTTTTTTCTTTTTTAACTTATTGGACATTTTAATACTTTTAAAAGAATCAAATGCCTTGCAAAGTGTCAAAAGACGCATTTGATAACATAAAAACCGTTTCATTTTAAGCATATAGCATATAATACTGATAGCCGAACCGTAGCGTCAGATACAGCTAAATTCGTCTAATGAACAGACTGGCAAAGGTGGTTGAAAAGGAGAGAATATGACACGTTGCTGGGATAATTGAGCTGCTAAAGTGACATCAACACAGGTGGACAGCATCCACAAAATTACATTGTTGATCCCACAGACCACTTCTGACGATATTCTTCGTGACAAAAGATTACGTTTTAAAATCAGGCAGGACCATTATTAGTGAACTGTCATTTCAGCACTTGTATTCATGGCTTTCGTTAAGAAGGTTGCTGTTGAGTCAAGTGCATGTCGCCTCGGTTTTTCAACGGTGTCGGGATACAGCTATTTGGATTTCGGAATGACATGTAGATTTTTCTCAGTTGAGTCACGCTTTTGTATAAATAATGGCTACCACCATGTAAAAATCTGATGGCGACCACATAATAGGTCCATTGAATCCGAAAGGGTAGAGCACCATTCCGCAGAACTATGGGGCATCATTGTTTTCGGCATCATCACCTACAATACTATTCGCTGATTAATACTAGTTTACATCGTTAGCATTACGGCGGCTCAATGATGCGTGGACGATGATCCTATCTAAATAATCGTCCACGCATCATTGAGCCCTTTCTTCAAAATATGCTAAATACCATTTATTAGTAGAATAATATCAGACCACATTCATCATGAATCATTCCACTTGCTTTGCAAGATACCAAGATGCTTCTTTCGTCACTTGTCAAACAGGATTTCTCACTAATAGAAACATTTTGGGACGTACTTGAGGATCGGTTTCATAAACGCAGAAGACGAACAGTAATAAATGGTTAATAGAGAACGAAATTATCTTTCAGCTAACAGCCCACACACAACTTTTAATCTATACCTAATGAGTTGAATGTATTGCCACGAATTGGTTCATTGATAGGATAGCGTTCTTTTGACCATCGGATCTCCATATTCCATTCCAACTACTGTTGAATAACGGGTGATAGGCGTTTGGATTTTATTAGGCTAAGTGCTTCGTAGTTTTTTGGTTTTCGGTAAGTGCTTTGTAGTTTTCCAGAAGGCAATTTGAGCAGGGAATATTAAATGACTTACAATATTTAGACTGTCTACTATGCTGTGTCAAATTTGTAATATATTAATAAATATAATATTCCGCGGTTGACAACTTTATAAGTTTTTGCACATGCATTTTAGGTGTTAAATTTTCCCAGTCAAAGTTAATTCAAACATTCGATATTCTTAAGCAAGAATCTGGCAACTACTTGTAAAACGAATTTTCCTTCGTTTTGATGCTCTTAATGTATTTCTCTTAATTTGAGCATGTGCTTAATATATTTTATAAAATTTATAATTTATTAATAATATATATATATATATATATATATATATTGTAACTTAAATCGAGAAAGGGAACAATGAACCTTTACTGAGTATCCACTATGAATGCCTGCGCATTGCAAATTTATGTGCGTTATCCTGCCATTGTGAACTTTGAGACTGTCTACACATAATTTCAGCTGATTGTTGGGTGAGATAAATGCTAGGAACTCCAGACCTAAAATTATCAGAATTCGTGCTTTTCACATAAAAGGTTGCTGACTATTGATTAAAATCAGTAATCCTTTGTGAGTTTTAAATTTTAACCATAAAATAATGGCACTCTAAAAAAAGTGGAGTTACAGAGAAACAATGAACAATTTGAATTAGACATTCAACTAGGAGTAGATTGTGCTTCGCGATGGATATTGTTCACTTAAAAACATTTGTCACGAAAGCGCTTTTCTTTGTGCATACAAAAATACAATGACAATATTTAAATATATCTTCTGAAGGCAAATATGATACAGAAAGAAGACGGAAAAATCATTGTTTCTTTACCTCTAAATTACTTCCCCTCAATGTGCTTTCACTAAGGAAGATGCTTAAGCAGATATTTTCACGGTCAATAAACAGGATAAATTCCTAAAAAGACATTAAGTAGGTAGCACATTAAGTAACGCCCTTAAGTTCTTTACTACTTAGGGCGTCACATTGAAAATTATAAGGTTTTACGCAGTCTTACAAATATGTAAACATTGAATTTTGCGTCGAATTTCCTTATAGCTGAAATTTTGATTTCATGATTTGATACCCCTCATACACATATGATCTGAGTTATTGACACACAAACACACACACAAACTATATATATAATAAATGTTCAAGAGAATAATTTATTTGAAAAATAAATATTTCGTCAAACCAAAATTATTTTAGTTTTTCTCCAGCTTATTAACTATTGTTCCCTTTAACCACAGCTAATCGATATAGAATATTTCTATGTTTAAAAGATTTAATATTAAAGATGTTATAAATTATGGTTAATGATTAGTTTTAATGAGTTAAATGTAAAAGAATATTATACTAAAGCAGACCTATCTCTTTATTTTTAAATAAAGCAAAGTTTTTATGGATTATATTCTAATATTAATGTGTGTAACACATTTTAAATAAATTTATATACTCGCCAACATTTTAAAATCAAATTTAACGAAAAGAATTTTTTTTCCCTTTAAAGTTTTTTTTTTTTTACCTTTTTTCATAATTGTTAATTTTTAAAGAAACGTTTTTTTAGATGTTTAAATTATCTATAATAAATTAATATTGTATATGGAACACATAAATTTCCATTTATTTTTTTAGATTGTTTTTACTAATTATAAAAAATGTTAAAAGGCAAATATATTTTGGATTTCGACAATTTTATACAAACATACTATGAAATTTTTTATTTCATTTGCAAAAATCATTAATTAGGCTAGATTATACTTTCATATTACCCAATTTAACAACAAAATAAACATTTAACTGTGATACTTAGTTATTTAAAAATGTTATTTAAATATTACATTTAAAATGTTATAAAATATATTCAAATTGATGAATTAAAATTATGAATAACTTGTAAATTAAAGTGAGGGTAAAACTTAATTTTGCATAGAGATTTAGAATAATTGAATGATTAAAAGTTTTTTTCATATTTTGTAGAGTAATTATTATTCAGTTTCCAAAGAATGGTTTATCTTTAGCTTTACATTTCTTGCATATTGGGGATAATTCATAAACACGTATGGTTAAAAGTAGATTCCTAAGTGGATTTCACGACTGAAGTGGAAAGCGAACCTACAAATTATTGAATCGAAAGCCAAAGCTAACTCCGTAATTTCAAATGAGGCATTAATACAATATTGCATTAAGGAATAATAGTTTATTCAACATTTATATATATATATATGTTTAAGAATTTAAGTGAATATCATATTACAACCTGAAGCTTATTTGACACATACTTTTTCAATAAAATATCCAATTTTCTTAATTGTTTTCTTCATAATATTTTAGAATAAGTTCATAATATTTCATATCTTAGAATAATTTGACAAATTTTTAAAAAAATACTCATTTTTTTAATTAATCTTTTTTTATAATATTTTAAAGTAATTTCTTCGATATCAAAGTAACTTTATAAATGTAAAATCAATTATAATTTTTCATTAAGATAACTATTTTTTTAATTCAATGTTCTTTTTCCTAATATTTTAGAGCTCCTTCAATTTCAAAATAACTTAATAAATGTAAATTCCAATTTTTACTTTAAGCCAATTAAAGCTGGATTTCTCATTGGTAGGGTTATGAAATGATGGTGAACTTGTGTTAACGATAAACAAGCTCGTCTCGTTGTAATTTCACGCTTCTTCCACTTCTCAATAAAAGTCATCATTTTCAATGTTCTTTCGAAATAAAACTGAAAGTAATCAATAGATAATAATTGTATCCTGGTGTCCCAAGAGTAAGGTATATCGGTGTGGAATTCGAAGTTTCTTGGAATTTCCTCATACCATGACGACATAACATTAAGATAAGCAATCATGTTCAGTCAAACTAATAAATTGTGTTAATTCCCTCGTTATTCAACGTCTGTTTGTGCCGGGAGACCTACATGCCCACTCTACCATTCGCTTTTGAGAGCTAAATATATTAGTTTCTTTTAAATGCTGTTTAAAGCATTTTCTTAATAATTCAGGAAACCACTTCTTCGGAGTTAGAAAACGTTACTAACTAAGCAGAAAAAGAATAAAATTATCTCTTCGGAAATTACGTTGATTTTAAGCGCTTAAGTTAATATGTGTGAAGTTATTATAAAATATTTTCCATCGATAGTGAGCAAAAATTATGAATTTAGTTTTATGAAAAATATGTATGCTTAATAATGAATGTTAGTTGGTTGTGTTGTTGTCTGTTGTTCGGTATGGGGTGCGCTGCTTCACTTTTCCAACTGAACCATATTTTGGTGTGAACTCCGACTTCCTCAGTACACGCATGCAATGAGTACACGTTTATAGGGTAAGCAACCATTCACAACCTATTCATACAAAGAAAGAACAAAAACAGGACAGACAGAGAGAAAATACATCCATGCCCGAACTGGGATTTAAACCCAGGGACTTAATATACGCAGTCAGGCACTCTGACCACTAGAGAGAGTGGGCGGTAATATTAGTTGGTAGGAAGATAAATATGCCGTGATATTGAGGATTATTCCTAAGTAAAAATAGCTTTAAAATAACATTCAGCTGAGTGTCGCTTAATATTCTTCAAAAATATATTTACTCAAGCATTTATAATTTGGAAGATTTGTTTTCTTGAAGTTATACTGTAGTCTGCGCATATATTTCGAATTGTAATAACCATTGAGCCGTAATCTGAGATAAAACTCATGAAGAGCTCCATGAAAATTATTTATTGATTATTTGGTAATTATTAATGTACGTATAAAAATTATAAATATTTTTAAAGGTATAATTAATGTGGTAGAACTAGAAGGATAGATTGATTTAATAATGTAAAATGTTTTATATTTCTTTGCAAAAAAGAATTCTACAATATTTTAGAAATTTTGTTTCCCGCTCAATGGGCATTTTTTGCTCACGAGCGCTAATAACACGGGAAATTACAATTTAAAGTGGATTTCGAGCGCGCGAACCACTAATAACATTTAAGCCCAAGACTCGAACATATAAACTGCTAAGCACGAGGAAAGAAAAAACTTAATCAAATAAAAGCAATTAATTTAATGCTTTGATTTGTCATTCAACGATCATTTTTTGAAAATGAGGACTAGTTAGACCGGGACCTACAGTCTAAAGTGGATTCTGAATTACTACAATCATCCAGCCAGAAGGTGAGATTCAAACCACGAATTGCTGAACTGAAGGCGAGAGCGCTAATTATCTTGCTACCAGCTCGGCGAAATTAATTTAATAAAATGTGAGTTTATAAACTAATGTACTCAAAAAATATGTATAATATTTGATCTAATTAAGTTACAGCCAAACACTATTAAAAGCTTATTTTTATATAGTTCATTTTCTTTAAACTATTCATTAATATGTTTCAAAGAAATGCGTACGTATGCATTAAAATCTCTATTAAGATAAAAGGAAAAGACCTACTATTTCTAACAAATTGCAAATAAAACCAAAAATTGTCAATTTAAAAACTAGGTAAAATATTAGGCTAAGAATTGTAAAATTAAAATCGGTATTTTATTTCTTTATACAAATCTCAAATTTTGGTTCGATGCTGAATTGAGATCAATTGCACGATATAGAACGGAACTTATCAGGATGTTGGTGTGGCTAACTTAAAACATATGCCTTATTTTTAATTTCAAAGTTTTGATCAGTGTAATTAATTTAAACTGTAATTAATGCTGATTTGAATTCACAATATAGTTGATTATATATCGCCAGTAATTGTATACTTAAATTTTATTCTTTCCATAAGAATTTACAGGAAGCGTTTTCTAAAATAAAGTGTTAATAGTATTCTAAATACTCTCTTAGTCAATAAATGTTTCAAGTGATGTAAATAAAACAAAAGCAAGTTATTTCAAGGATAACTTATTATGATTTTTCTAAGAACGTTGCAAAAATATTTTTCCTTAGTAACTCTATAAGAATCTTTTACTAATTAATCAGTACAACATAGTAATTTCATTAATTATTAATTAAAACAAACATTTTAATTAATAAAACTACTAATTATACAACAATTAATAATTTTATTTAATAATAAACTGAATTTATTTAGAACAAATGAAATTAATTTCAAATAAATCTTCATTTGAAAACTGAGTCAAAATTTAGATTTCAGATCACAAATTAGATTTTTAATTAGAAAATCAAATTTTTTTCTTAAAATTTTCTGTTTTATTTATTAAATTATTTATTTACGATAACATATTTTATAAATTTTTGAATGATGTCATAAAATATTAGCTTTATAATTCTTAAAAATGTTATTTTTATGCGAAGAAGTGCGAGTTTTTATTTTAATAGATTGTTTTATAAAAACATTTTGCAAAAATATCCGTTTTGTATTTTTACAAGCTCATGATATTCACTTTTATGGATTACGATTGAAATGTAAAATACGTACTGTAGAAAAAAAATTATAAAAATCGCTCCTTGGTAGATTAAGATTTTTATTTACATTATTTGAATTCTGCTGAATATTATCTCGTTTTAATAGTTTTTTATACTTTGAAGATAAAAAAAATCCGTAATTAATAACAAATGTCAGGCGTAATTTTTTTTTTTCTTTTTTCGAATTCTTTGAATGATTCTCAATGAAAAATAAAATATTAAAAAACTTTTCAGACCACTAAAATAAACAATCTAACTTCCTTGTTTTCATACATTTAAGTAGACTATGTCCAAGTTATTTTTATAATTTGAAAAATTTGCAAAATTAACACATTCATTATGGCAAGTCTGTCAACACGACCACTAATTACTATACTATAGATTTGAAAATTTAACGTATAAATGCTTGAAATTTCAACAGAATTATCTTAAATTGTAAATAAAGTTTAAGTAGTCTAAATTTAATTTTTGATAAATTAGAATTAAATTTGTTAAAATATTATAAAATAGGTGCAATTATGCATGATATTAAAAAAAGAAACCATAAAGTTTTTTTGAAAAATCTTACAGTTTTTAATAACTAAGAAACATATTTTATAAAAAAATAAACTTTATAGAAAATTAACTTACAGAAATGTAATTAAATTATTAATCAATAAAAATAATTAAAATAAGACATCAGATTGACTTACCTCAGCTTTACGAATTTTTTCTGCTAAAATACTGGCTGGTATAAGTAATAGTTCATTCTCTATTGGGGGTACTTGCTTCTTGCACCCTATATTCAGTACAGAAAGTACACCATGTGTAGAATACTCGAGGGTACTCCGTATTCCTCTAAGGACAGTATTCACTATTTTCAAAGGCAAGTTGACGGCGACAAGTTTCTTGATTTCGCTGTTCTCCATGACTCGCTTGCCGCTGCGTTGGAGGAACTTGAGCCCGAAGAGGGTTGCTCGGTAGGAACAAGATCGCAGAGATAGACACTGTTTTGTTTCCGGTGAGCACTTTCTCTTTCGTTCGTCAAAGGGTTGCCCTATTTTTCTCAGGTAAAGTTACCTGAGGAAAGAAATATCGCCAACTAGGCATTCATTTTTTTGGTGGTTGGCGAATAAAGAAAAAAAGAATTGTCTAGTTTGTAAATTGCCGTTAGTTACACGTGGGAACTTTTTTTAAATTTTGATGTAATAGCGTGTGTATGTGAATTATTTCTTCAATTATTTTTTTTTCCAAATACATTTTAATAAAGGCTATTTTTTCTCATAAAGTATTTCATTTAATATATCTTTTGGGATTATGATATCAAAAAATTGCCACTTTTTTGCGCAAATTCAATATTATTTCTATTCATAAGGAACATTCATTGAATTAAGTATATTTTTGTTATTAATACATTTGTATAACTAGTCCGAACTATTTTTAAACTTTAATATATAAGAAAAGCTAACGAATATAAAATGAATGATATATTTCCTTTTTTAAGTTATAGTTCTTGACTGGGTTGTTCTCTATGCATTGATATCTTTTTCTTCAAACTAATATATTATATCAATAAAGATACTTTAGATTACACAGTTTTAAGTAAATAAGCCTTAAAGCTCACCAATGGCTAATACAAAGACACCAATCTTCAGTGAGAAGGGTACTGGTTTCGATCCCAGCCACTTTTGAATTATGGGAGAGGATGTTGCGCTTCTGTATTTTACAATCATATCTGGGCCGTGGTAACCTAGGTGTTAGGACACCGGACTTCCGTCCGGAAGGTTAATGTTCGATTCCCAATGCTGCCAAAAACCCACCGAGTAACTGGAATATATGTGCTCTTTAAATCTATGGAATCGAAAGTCCTGAGGTTGGTCGTTGAGTAGTTAACATGGGTATAATAGTTTGGAGAAAATTCTCTCCCCTCCAGATCAAAATCCAAACTGAAGAAGTGGATACTCTGGTGGTGCCATCTGTCGGAGGAGTTTAGAATAAAGTTGTACTTTAACCTTCGTGGTTGCTCTGGTTTAACGAAAGACGCATTATACTGACTTAAATTTTTATAGCCAAAAGCATAGTAAGCTTGGCTTGTCCAATCATCACAAGTAAGAGCAACATTTACGTCTGCCGAGGTTGATGCTTGGGAGTTTTCTGGTTTCTCTCCTTTGCAATACCTAAATACGGCTCACTAAGAAGAGTACTCTCAGAAGACAACTTATACAAGGTGGACTTATAAAGAGGCCTTACAAAAACTTTAGACTGTCCTCTGCGTGATGTCAATCAAAGTAGATAGACTTTGTTAACATAATATGTGTGACTAATCAAACCTATTGCAATGCATGTACATTTCGAATTTTTAATAATCAGGTTAGCTTCTCGTTGAAAAGTTCTGTGCCAAAATAATCAGTAAATTTTTACTCAAGGAATAATTCTTTCAATACGTATTTCTTAAATTACATTTCGAACTATTACAAACGAATTATGTCTAAACATTATATTTAACATTATGTCTAAATTCGCACCCAGGAATTATGAACCGAAAGAGAAGACCCAGATATTGACGATTTAACTATAAGCTTAGTATAACTCTTAAAAATTCATAGGAATATAAAAATTACACACTTTGAAAGACGTTGAAAAATATGCAGTATTTAGTCTCAAAAATGCCTTATGGGAGAAATTTATCAGTGTACATATTATTTAAATATAGTTTTAAAAAATTATTTAATAAAATATTCGATAATTTCAACAATATTTTATGACGTTACATATAAAATAATTGATGTTACAATTTTATTAAGAGTGTACTATTATTCTTTGTATAAATTTATAAAATTGTTAACAATTCACACCATTTTGGAGAATATATCATATTTTTATTAACTCATATTTATTTTACTTGAAAGATTCTGCACGTTTATATTGTTTTATAACTGTTAATATTACATTTTTTGATAAGAGAATAGATTTAAAAGAATAAAATAGAATAAAATTTCAATTCAGATAAAAAGTATGGTTATAACTTTATCTCATTGTCCATTAAACAATTGAAAATATCTTCCATTTTTGGATATTTATAGGTTATTTTTTTATTTATTTATTTTTTTTTTCAATCTATATAATCTCTCTAAGCAATCGAAGAGAATCATATTTTGTTATTTTTCAGTTTCTTCCCCTTTCCCACTTTATCTGAGTTGTGGTGGCCTGGCTGGTTAGGGCTCAGTTCTCATTTCCGGAAGGTAGTGAGTTGAAATCTTGGCGCTTAATCGATGATTCATTGTGTTCACGAAAGACGACTAGGGAATATTAAGCAGGCCGCGGTCGCCATTTCTTCCATGTGAAATGATACCTTTAGCAGTGACAAGCCAAGTATTGGGAGGTTTTTTTCTTGATCTCTGCTTTTAAATTACAGACTCCTACCCAGCTACTGCCATCCATAACTCATAGAACCCAACTCAAGCCTAAGTGCTGGGAAGCTTCCTGGTGCAACAACTTTTTACTTTACTTCAAAGTAATCTAGGAATTGGTGCACTCTGCTTGACTAACTGTTACCCTAATAAAACTTTACAGTTAAAGTTTGCAGTGAGTGTGAGTGTATAGGTGGGTGTGCAGGTTTTTGAAGTTTAATATTCCCCAAATCTAAACTATAATTGTGTATTATTAAAGATATCTTGAGCAGAAAAATTTATAGTATTGAGATAACAATTTATATATTATTGCTATTTTCATTTAGAAATATGTTTTTATGATAAATGAAAGGAAGTTTGGACAAATACTCATCAATTTCAATGTGCATGGTTAGAAAGAGATAATCTTTTATGATATTTTGTTATAGAAGAAATAATATAATGAAACCCTTATTTAGGAATATATGATAAATACATGCGTAAATATTAGAGAAAAATGTGTGCACGTATTTTTGTGATAACTTTATAAGGCAGCTTCACATAATTTCCTGGTAGCTGATTTAAATGCTTTGAGAAATGATAACTGAACAAAATTTTTCTACAATAATAATCTGAAAGAAAATAAGCGCACAAAGTTTGTCTCAATATATGTAAAACGTGCCTTATTGTGAGCCCCCGCTATACTTGCGTAAAACTCAATAATACTGTAGGAACACAATATTTGAAATATGCTTTTAAAATCGTGCTGTTAAGTAGATCGAAGTATTAAAATGTTTAGATTAACCATATTTTTCATTGTTTTCAGTATTTATTTTAATATAGAAAGTCAAAATTAATTGAGAAAAAAATTCGAAAATCCTGTCAAATTCTACTTCATGATAGTACAGAAACACACATAGGTTTACAATAGTGTAGTTGGAATGATTATAGTTAGATATTTCTCCTTTTTATATAATAAAACTTTTAATCATGAATGTAACAAGCTGCATTCTTCAGAAAAGGTTTCTTCAAATATCAGTCATCTATATTTCCGTCATTTTAATCCATAAAATTAAAGGCACTGTTCCATTTACAAATGCAGAGCGGAATTAAAAGAATAGACATCAAATATTAAAAAAAAATGAGTTATAAAATTGAAAGAAAAACCAAAATAGCGAAAAGTCAAATAATCTACTTCTTTCAAGCTGGAATGGCGATATTACCAATTTAAAAATTTGTAGTCAAAGAAATTGACATTTTTCTTTAGCAATTTAAGTGTTGAAAATACTTAAAATTACGTTATACATGTGACTTGCTATAGTATAGAATATTAATATGAAATCAAACTGTAGAAATATGATATTGACACTTTAGTTTAAAAGATAATTTGTGAATTCATATTATATGATAAAGTAATCGCATGAAAATTACACTTTTTTATTATATAATCGCGAACTCATGATTGAGTGCGTCACTTAATTTTCTGAAATGCTAAGTCTTTTTGGATAGGATACTTAAAGTATTAAAAAAACGTAGAATGTGTTTAATAATTCTGTATAAATAAACTTTTTTATAGTTTAATTTTAATTAATATCATGGGATTATACTGAAGAAAATGTTTTCTCTTAAAAATTATCACAATTTTAAAAGAGTTGAAGTAGCGAAATTGGAAATTTTTCGCAATTAATTACTTTCGAATTGAAGAAATATACTGAAAATAGTTCTCTAAAATGCTCACTTTTGCTTAAAAGATGCTTTAGGTATATAATATTGAATATAAATATTTAATTCACATAAAATTGAGCGATATAAATGTTTATTCAGGAGTGGTAAATTTTTTATTCATAGTCCTTGAAGAAGAATTCTTGTTTACACCTCCTGCTCGTTTCTCCGTTATCAGCATTATTACCAAGAACTTAGGTATCATGAGTAAAATCGTGGGGCGAATTAATAACGTGATCAAGTATATGAAACCTGTAACTTCGTTTCTACGTAAATTTACTTCCTGAAAGATGACATTGCAATTCTTACGCCAGAATAAACAGAGCTGAAGGTAAAGACATCTCGATAATATTTACTTGCATATTTTAGTTACGCCTAATAATCGAAAGTCTGACTATAAAGTTCAAAAGAATGTAATATTTTTTTTAAGTATACTTAACGTATAATAGAGAAAGAAAGTACTTTTTTTACTTTAAATTTATTTCCAAAGCTATAATTACTTAAAATTGTTTCGTACTTTCAATAAATCAACCCGATTTATTCTTCAAAATTATTTTAATATTAGCAATAAAATTCTTCGTATTTGACATGATTGCATCTATTCTATTCCAAATATTTTTACAACTGTTTTCATAATAGCCGTTTTCTGTTGCCACTCATAAAACCTTTCTTCAGTATACAATTCAAAAGAATGACATTATTAACAATTAAAATATCGTTTTCAATTTACATTATACAATATCGTTTTCAGTGTTGATTATATAACATCGCTTTCAGTTTACGTAGCAAAAATTACTCAAGTAACACTAGATTATTTATTTATCTGTTCTCTACACAGAAAGATTCAAAACAAACATTTTAAACAGCAATATATATATTTTTTTGCATTAAAAATTGTATGATAGATTACATAAAAAGTCAACATTTTCATAAAAAGTCTTACATAAAAATTTTAATATTCAACATTTTCATTAATCATAGACATTTAAAATTATTGCAATTAATTTTCCTTTAGAAATTTTTATTTATACTTGAATATATATTTGGAATTAACTTTACTCTCCTGATTTAAATTACAAATATTTTGATCAAGAAAATCAAATGTAAAATATTTTTGTGTTCTAAAATTTATTATGTAAATTTTTATTTATTTATATTACGGTGAAAAAAGAATGGAGAAATCAAAATGCTTAAATATTTTCTTTTCAACGTGAATACATTAAATTTAAAATTTAGGAAAATAAAATTTTTTATTAGAAATAAAAAAAAATTAAGAAGATATAATTTTAATTAAAGTTTGTTAAGAGACAAAAGGTCAAGCAAAGTTATTATTCTTTAAATATTGTAATCTGGAATGTAATTTTTAAGTGATATTGCACAAGTGATTGATATATGGCAATATTATAATCTTGAAAAATACTTATTGATTTATGAAAGATATAATTTAATCCTATAAGTATTTATGTAGTTTGTTACATAGTAAATTTCTATGTTATTTTTAATTAACTTTGGTTTATAAATCTATTTAATAATTAAAAATTGATAACACATTATAAAAAGAAAATATTTAGTGCGACATTCTTAATGTCGCACTAGTCAGTATTCATAATTATGTATATTTCTATTATGATTTATAATATAATAGTATAAGGAATAATAAGAGTTGTTAGTTAGAAAAGATTGTAAGAAAGTTAGTTGGAAAACTATATTAGAAGAAAAAATATAACTGTTCGCGCATGCGCGCACGTCACGTGATATTGTTTGGAAGAAAGAGATGCAGTTTGTCTGTGTCTGTAATAAATAGTTTAAAAAGACAATGGTCCATCGTAGGAGTAAATTTTATATAATCTACACATCTCTTAAACATAAAAACCAATAATTACATTAAAAAAAAAAAAAAAACTTTGTTTTAAACAGAATTGGCGCATTCTCGCCAAATTTGGAACTCCTTAAATAGCTAAACCAGTTTTATAAACAACAGAGGGAGATGGCCCACACTTTCTCTACAGACCTTGCAAATTTATTTGTCTACTTTTTTTTTTACAAAAAAAAAAAAAAAGTTTCTTTGTCTTGTAGTTATAGAATGAGTCACGTGAAGCTAAGTTAATGGACCGAAACAAGAATACGAAGAAAGTATTCAGGTTTCTCTGACAATTCTTGCCTCATTATTGGATGAATACTCTAAAATTATTATTTTCTTTTTTAAACAGATATAATTTACATAATCCTGACTTCCCAAATGTATTACTTAACTTACTTGCAGTTGCCAATATGATTAAGAGAGATATTTATATTAAATATCGTAATCACATTTTAATTCGGATAAAAAATTTTAGATATTTAAAGTCATTACTACTTATTCTGTGTCAAAATTACAAAGGCTTTTTTAATTTTAAAATTGCAAATTTTTTTATATATTAATCAGGCAGTTCAATTGCTGTTCATGATTTCTCCATGTATACATTAATACAATCGGCAAAATTTTCCATTTTCAGATTTTTATGCGTTTATTCAGGAATGCTATCCAATTGAGCAAATTATTTATAAAGTTTAATTATAAATTCTAGTGAATAAGGAATATTGACTTTTAATTGCAAATCTATTTTAATCTTCATTTACCAGCAGAAATTATCTGGATCTTAATACCAATTAAGAATTTAAAGTTAAGCTCATGAAATTCCTTGCTGACCAACGAAAATGCAACATGAGGAAAAAATGTTAATATCAAAATAATATTTATTAGACTCTTATATTGCATGAAAAATTACAAATGTTTGAATTTCCAAGAAATTTAGAAATATAGATTACTGAAAAATTAATATTTCGAGCAATTATATCTGGCAACAATAATAGCACTTATGTTTAGACATTGAGTCAAACGGATGCAAATACATCTGTCCAATCTGTTTCTATATGATGTCTCAGATCATCGACTGTAGCGTTTAGTGCCTGGTGATAAGTCCGTCTCTAAACAAACAAGGATTAAAAGTTTTCTATTCATGTGAATTCTAGAAACCTTACTAGCTAGTGTAGTTGCTAAGCATATTTGTATCAGTGAAGTCCATTTAATGGTAGCAATATGCGGCAATGAAATATCTTTCGGAAAAAAAAAATTTTTTATTAGGGCTCGAATAAAGAATTGAGCTACTGGTATTAACTCTACTAAAACAACCAGTAGTGTCATCACTTCAAACAAGAAACAACCGAAATGTGTATCCAATAATAGTCCATACCCAAAATGATAGGTTAATATGATGATATCAAATGCTGTTGTTGTCTTGTGCCAACTAGGATGGCATTATGAGGTGCGTTGCTCTACTCTTTTCCAACTGAACTATATTTTGGTGTGGAATCGGACTTCCTCACTTCACACATGCCATAAGTACCTGTTTATAGGGTAGGCAACCATTCACAATCCATTCTTAGAAAGAAAGGATAAAAACAGGATAGACAGAGAGAGAAAATACATCCGTGCACGAACTGGGATTCGAACCCATCAGGACCTCCCTATCTGCAGTCAGCCACGCTGACCACTAGAGAGGGCGGGCGGCATCTGATGTCTTATTTCTGAAATATATCTGTACACATTTTGTTATAGATTGTATTTGGAAATGAGAAAAATTCATTTACTGTGTATGATAATTAATTCTTCGCTTTTTGTGAAATTTTATTACTTATAACTTTAATTAGATGAATTAATTACGGAAAATTGTAATTTATTTAAAAATATTTTATGTGAGAAAAAGCCACTCCTAAAGGTCTCTGGCATTTAAATTTTCTTATTTGTTTTGAAAATTTAAATGTTTTCAAATTTTTAATCAGGTAATCGTAATGTTTAATAAAGCTCAATCGCAATACAGAGAATGAACGTATCAAGAAATTATTCTTCATATTATTTATTTTTAATAGTAAAGAATATTTCACTATATAAATGATTGTAATGAAAGTTATTGTAATTTAAAAATGAAATATATGATTAAATATTTCGATAACTCACTGTTAACTACGTAAAAATAAGTTGCAATATATCTTCGATAATTTATATATTTGTATTATACAACAAATACAGCTTATATTTAAGCTCTACATTATCAATCCAACATACTCTGTAAAATCCAATGTACTCTGGCAAAGTACATTATCTGTGATTTACCAAATATCAGTGTAATCGCCATGATGTTGTAAACATTGCCGAAATTCGCTTGAAAACAAGACGTCACGTCAGGCCAACGCTCATGATATTTTTCATTAACTTTACCTTCTAAAAATTGACTTTGTAATTTAAATAAATATTGTAAAAAAATTTGTTTGTTTCGTGATATTTTATTCAGTTATTGTTTTCAGAATAATCAAAGTTTTTAATCATTTACTGTATTATTATAGTTTAATAAGTAGGAAGATTATTTAGATAAGCCAGAAGAGTAAGATTAATAAAAAATCCTTACGAATAAGGAACGTCGAAAAAAATTATTCTGTGAACCTTCAATGAGAAGAGATAATCAAAAAGCTTAGGAATCTCTGAGTTACGAAAGTCATTATCTAATTTACTTCTGTAGATTTTTATTGTTAAATCTTTACAAGATCAATTTAGCTTTATTATTATAAATTTTTCTCCCATAATAGTTTAACGAATTACACCATGTAATCTTAGTCATGTATTTATCTTCATAATAAAATAATGTTTTTAGTCTGTACCTTGCACCTTTTCTATCACTGATGATTTTTTCAGATTTCCTTTCATTTACAAATTCTAATTTTGCGTCACACGTTCGTCCTCATTTATTATTAAGGCAATAACGAATTCTCGATTTTTTTCTTCACATGTAATTTAGAGAAATGGCAGAACAGCAAATTACTTCCTTCTCGCGTACTTATTAAAAGAGAACTGAAACGCTGTGATATTTACAAACATAAATTGCAACACCGAAGACACTATTGCCTCGTAACTGTTTCCATGAAGGTCATGGATTGTTCTTTTGATTAGCCTTCCATTGTCAAGTATAAAGAAGTTTCCCCACTCGTGATAGACTGAAAACTAACTATTTACACTCAATATTTTGACAGTTTGATTTATAAGACATGGAAAGAATGAAATGCTTGTACGAATATGACAAGGGCACAAAATCAGTGTAAAGTAATGGGAAGAAATGTCAATAGTAAATATATAGTGATATTGTCTTATATATATATATATAAGCTACTCTATTGATGCCACAAAAAGATTTCTATTTCTTATGACCGTTTTTCAAAGAAATCGAATGTTTTCATTCCGCTTTTTTTTTAAAAAAAATTTAAGACACATATCAATAAATTTCAAAGGAGACATATTTATGAAAAAAATCAATGAGTGTTTCAGTAAAGAAACTTAACTATTCCAAATATTTGAAGCCTAGATATGCTGCTATGATTCACTAACTTATATTCATATTTGGTTACCAATACAAATTTGTGATTATGTTGATTTTGCCTGTTTAGTAGGAATGATTACAAATTTCAGTAAAAATGCAAGAATTGTAATACTTAACACAAATTTTTATCTTAAACGCAAATTTTTTAACATAATCGGCAAAAGCTTATTTTTTGAGATTTGACTTCAAATGGTATGCAATAAACTAATAACCAACGCTAATAAATCCTGAAATAGGTATTTATTAAATTTTGAAGATAGTTAGGAAAAATCTTCGAATAGTATTATGTGTGACACACAAATTATTTCCCGCTACATTCAAAAGCATATAAAATAAATAAATTTAGAAAGATTATGCGTTGCTTCTTTCGTCAATATAAGGTAATGAGTGTTACAAAATGTCATTTCCAACAAGCCCATTCCATGAAAAGTAATCATTCTAGTATATATATATATATATACTACTTATTTCCAAAAGTTAAGAACGGAGAGGAAAATGCTAATTTCCAGAAGCCAATCAGAATTGAAGAGCATGCAAATCGCTGCAGAGGTAGATGGAAGTATGTAAATATGTCAGCATGTAACAGCCAATCGCGCTTGCATGTTAAGAAATATACAAAAAAGGCAGTCTTATAAGATACTAACTATATGAAAAGTTACAGAATTTGATTGTGAGTGCTGATAGAAGGTGTTAAAAACGTTCATACAATTTTTTTTCATGACATACGTGTTTCTATGACTTCTAGAATGGAAGATTCTGAGTGCTGGCGTGATGTGGGGCGCATTGAAAGAGGACAGTCGATCTCATGTTGTTGTTTTCTTCGGCATTCATCATTCTGTAATTTCACAATTCTCAACAACACAGACACAGTTGTCCGAAGTCCCGTAGCCGGTCGCCCAAGGATTACAAACCCCACGAAAATTGATGTATTGGATTTTAGCCAAGCAGAATCGTAGAGCGGCATCTATGATTGCAGCGAATATTAGTAAGGTGATATCTGCAACTACTGTACGCCGAAAATTACTCGTGAATGGACTGTATGCCCGGGTGCCTCGAGTTTGTGATTGTCTATCTGTCCAATAAAGAGGGGCACGATTAAAGTAGTGCAGGGAATATGTCATTTGGACTGTGTCTGAATGGGGCAATGTTATGTTTACTGATGTGACAAGATTTGCTCTGGAGCCAGATGACAAGTGTATAAGGATATGGCGTGAATAAGGAACACTCAATCAGTCCCAAAGCATCACCGAACATCACGCATTCTGGGGCGGAAGCATTATGGTGTGGGCAAAGATTTCATTAGGATAACGCACCGACCTGCACATCTTTAAACGGGGCTCTATGATAGATGTCGGGTATCGAGATTAAATCCTAGAACCCATTGTGAGATTGTACGCTGCAGCAACTGGCCCTACTTTTGTTTTAATGGACGATAACGCATAGAACTGACATCGTCGATTACTACCTGGGAAAAGGAAGGGATTGCGCGTATGGAGTGGCCAACATATTCGCCCGACCTTAATCCCATTGAAAATCTTCAGGATACTCTCGGCCGTACTTTATCTTCACGTTTTCCACCTCCAGCCATTCTTATTGAGCTGGAAATTGCTCTACAAGAAGAATGGCTATTGCTTAATTCAGCGGTGGTTGACCACCTAATTGAAAGCATGGTCACAAGGTGTAAACTTTATATACAGATTAGGTGGGATCACATTCCCGATTAATGCTTTTTTTATTTTATGCTTTCTATTTTTCACTTTATACAAAATTCTGAGTAAATCTCCCGTATATCATTATCTGATAACTTACAAAAATTGAATACTGTTTTCGTTTCTGTAAATAATTATTGATTGTATTTTATGCATAAATATATATGCTACTTTTCTGCCGAATTTTGTGTCAATCAAAGCAGTATTTGTTAATATTTTTGCATTTTGCATCTTCATGTTTAATTTTTGAAAGTGAGTATATATATATATATATATCTATATATATATATATATATATATATATATATATATATATATATATATATATATATATATATAAAGTATGTTGCTCTTAAAAATCAAATATGAAGAATTAATTAATTCAAGAAAAAAAAACTGTACTATGCATTCGAAACATTACAGTTTCTAGAAGTTCATTTTGACATGATAAAGAATTGTTTATTGTGTTTTTAGCTGGCCATGTTAGTACTCCGTTCCATTTTCCTTTCATTCTGTTTCTTTTAAATTTTAAATTATCTATTAAACATATGTTCCGTTTACTATATTTCATATTTTCACTTTATAATTCGCCATTTAGTAATTGATTGACTCTATAAAAATTTGCTATTAATTACATTTTGGTAATTCTATCTAAGGTGCTTTCGCGTTGAATGTATTGCTAAGCATATAATTTTTGTATTTATTCTTGTATTTTTCAAGTTTTACATATGATATTTTTAATCATGCTTTATATGTATATATATACACGAGGGTTACTCTGAAATTTTTGAGATACGCGCAGACGAGAACTTACAAAATAAAAATA
Organism: Latrodectus elegans; assembly: GCA_030067965.1. Lineage (NCBI taxonomy): Eukaryota > Metazoa > Arthropoda > Arachnida > Araneae > Theridiidae > Latrodectus > Latrodectus elegans. Next base: position 98,230,406 of record CM057819.1, read on the forward strand.
ACGGTTTAATTTTAAAATACAATAAATTTTAACACAGAAGATAACTTTTTATTGACTTACTTCAACTTGTTTAACGTAGAATAAATTTTAAACAGAAGAGAAAATGGAGTTGACGCGAAAACATTTTCGCGCTATGATTTTCTACGATTTTAAAGCATGATTAAATCAAGAAGAATGCGTTCAACGGTAGCAATTAGCATTTGGTGATGAATCTCCAGCTCGTGCTACTGTATTCAGATGGTTTAGAGAATTTAGAAGAGGTCGCAATTTTCTTCAGGATGAAGAACACGCAGGAAGGCCGCCGTCGGCAGTAATCCCGGATAATGTGTCTGCCATACGAAAATGTTAATGGATGATAATCGCTGTACCTATCAAATGATACAGAAGTAACTAAACATTGGAACCGCAGCCATACACAAAATCATTCATGAAGAATTACATATGAAAAAAGTAGTTTGCCGTTGGGTTCCCCATAATCTAACTGAGTACCATAAAGAGGAGCGTGTCAGAATTAGTAAAGAAACTCTTAAATTGCTGAATGATGATGGCCACCGCATCATTCCTAAAATTGTAACAGGTGATGAAACGTGCATATCGTTTTTGGACATTCCAACACGTCAAGAAAGCAAAGTATGAGTCTTTGAAGATGATCCCATGCCGACAATGGTGAAAAAACAACGCGCACTGAAAAAGTGATGTATGCCGTTTTCTTCAGAAATACGGGATTGGTTAAAGCCATCAAGTTGGAAGGACAGAAGACAGTAACGGCAAACTGGTATACCACTAAATGTCTTCCAGAAATTCCACAAGAACTGAATGTTAGGGGACTAATGCTTCACAATGACAATGCATCTTCACTTACAGCCGGATTAACAGTTGAGTTTCTTAAACAAAAACAAATTAAAGTGATCGAATATCCTCCATATTCACCTGATCTAGCTGTGTGTGACTTTTGGTTATTCTTTAATCTAAAAAAAAACTTACTTGGACGCCGTTTTCATTGAAAAGAAGAGATTGATGTGGCTACAAATGCATTTTTTTCATCTATTCCAAGAAATGAATGGCTTGAGGCATTGAATCTGTGGAAAATTCGTCTACAAAACAAAAGTGCATTGATGCTGGAAGAGACTACTATGAACACACCTAACATCTTGTAAACATACCTCTAAAACCTAGAGGTATCTAAAAAATTTCAGAGTGACCCTCGTATCTATATATATATATATATATATATATATATATATATATATATATATATATAATATATATAAAATATATATATATATATATATATATATATATGTATATATATATATATATATATATATATATATATATATATATATATATATATATATATGTATGTATATGTATGTATGTATATATAATATATGAGGAGAGGAATCAAAAATTAAGATGCGTAAAAATCAAATTTTTATTTTAGTTCTACTGATTAATATTTTTAGAAACTTATCCAATAATTCATATTAAATTGAGTAATCAACACTCTATTTAGCCAAATAGTTTTTTAAAAATTTGAGGAGTTTGTTAAGAAATTTTCATTTTTTACACGCTGAGAAGCAAGTCATTTCTGCTTGATTTAAAGCATTAAACATTTCACAAAAAAAAAAAAAAAAAAAAAAAAAAAAAAGATATTTTTTTTTAGAACGTTCATAATATGTTGTTAGAAAATTGCATCTTCCGCGATTCTCGTACTTTCTGCATTCACATGTAAATTATTATTTTTGATTACTTTTTTTTAACAATCTTAACCTTAATTTTCGTGAGGTGTATCCTAACGCTTGAGGTTCGTGTTCTAATTCAGGGGGTCAAAGGTAAAATTCGGAAGTTTCGTATTTCATCATTGGTTTTGGCATCAAGTAGAAGCTTTTAAAGAGGACACTTGCCTAGTAACATTTCAGAATGTCATCAAGATTTTATTGAAGTATTTAAAAAAAAGGCTTTTCATTCATCTCAACTGTGATAGATGGAAAATTATTGCTTTAACAAGAACAGCATATTTTTAGTGTTTTTTATTACCTATTACATACTTTTTAAAATTTAATTTTTTAATTAAATAATATTATCTTGTTGATAATTTGAAAAAAATATGCTAATAAAGGACTTCAAGTAAATAAACCCTCTCAAAAAAGGCTAGAAACTTAATTTACCTACAAAAATTGCTTAAAAAGTTATTGAATAAATTGTTTCTTCATTTTTGGTGAAAAGTTATTTAACCAGAATTTAAAATATACACGTATAAAATTCATTTCTAAATAATAATAATAATAAAAAAAAATTCAAATATATTTTAAATTATATTTTATTACAAAAATATTAAGTTAATTATGTTTACATTATATCAAGCATTTAATCTTTAAAATAAATCGCAATTCTTATAAATATTTAAAATTTAAAATTCAAGTATTTAAAATTTAAATATTCATGAAAATAATACATAAGGATATAGGCATTGAACTTAAAAACATTCATAAGTTCATAATATTTACTTAAACGGCTCTCTTTCAACTGAATTAAATAAACCAATAAATTCCCAATAAAATAATTAATTTGGAAAGAAAAATTCATTTTAAAAAAAGGTTCATCATTCTACTTCAGTGGCAAAACAATAGAACTGTATTAAATGCAATAAAAATCCAGAAAATGAATCACATAATCTGAAAACATGCGATGTGTATTTCTTATGATATGCTGGACGCGTTTGAGGAATAAATATTCACATTTCGTTTTGAATTGAAAAGTGGAGAAGGAAAGCATGAATGTTAATTAGTTTTGTACATCTTCCGCAAACTTTTCTCCAAATATTTCCTTAGGAAATTCCATATTCTGGTCAGAATTTTTGAAGAATTTCAGAAAAGAGTTATTGATTAGTGAAATTAAATTGCTTGTAAAATAGAAATAAAATGTTGTCTCAAATGGAGAGGCAGATGGTTGTTATCGGCAAGGGCTATTAATTTTTAAAAAGTGATTCTTAGAACAATCATTGGTGATAATAATGACCGGAAAAAATTAATGAAGAAGACCTTGGCCTACTTAAGACAATTGGCGAAATTCATGAGGGGGAAACTTGTTTATTACATTCAGAATTTGTATTGAATTATTATTATCATGAAATTTAAATTCCAAAATTGACACCAAATAAGGATCAGACCATTATTTAATTAATTAGATTATGAATTTTATAAAAAAAAAATTTGTGTTTTGTTTGCAAGATGAAGTATAAAACGAGTATCAGCAAAGAAAGAATTTAGTACTTCAAGCGTTTAAGCTGGGCTAAAAATACTAGTAGCTTGTAGCATTGAATTGTATAATGAATTCATTTTTAGGAAAAGGAACTATTCTATGTGAATATAATAGTATATAATGTTTAGGTAATATGACACAGAAACTGTTATGAAGCTTTATGCTCGTAGGCTTATAGCTCGCTTAGAGTAAGATTGAGTTTTTTCACAAAACTCGTCGAAAATTTAGAACACCTAACGTTTATTATTCAGTGGTTGTATATATTGTATAGAAAAACTATTAAAATAATTTTTTTGATATTAAACTAAAATGAAAAAAGGAAAATTTAAATGATTGGATAAACTATGATTAACCAATATTTTTTTGTGAAATAAAATTGACTCTCTTCACTTTCAATAGGTAAATTAATGGATATTATACTAAATTATCTGTATTAAACAAAAGAAAGCATTTTTAATCACATAGAATTTAATGTTTTATTACAGTTTACATAAAATTTAATGATTTTAAACAAAAATTTTCAAATATTATTACTTTTTGAGCTGCATACATTTTTGTACACATCAATATTTGATTTCATTCAACAAAGAAATCTGTTGTGAAATTAATCTTTCATTTAACTTACATTAAATGAACTCCAAATATGCATAATTGCTACCTATAAAGGGTATACATTTTTAAAATGTAACCAAATTTCAGAAATATTTCTTTCATATTTATATTACTCACTTTTAATTACTATATTTAAATCAAGAAACGTTTTTTTCCAAGATTGAAATAACTTATTTTTACTTCTTATTTACTCTGAACATAAATTTCAATGTTGTGGAAATTACTATTGCCATCCTTCTGCAACAAAAATATTTGTTTAACTTTTACAAATCTTTTACCAAGACATCTATCTGATTATATTTTTTTATCGTCAATTCAGTTTTACAATCTATATTGTTGGATTTCTCATTTGTAAACGAAACAAAATAAAATGACTCCAAAATGGGTAAAATATTGAATTAATATTTGGTAAATAATCTAATGATTTTGCCATCAGCTTAACTTATTCGTCGAATATGATCTGCTTATTTTGTATTTTTTAAATGTTCGGTAAAAAATATTTTAAGGTAAGAAAATAAGATTCGACGACAATCAATGTTGTCTGACATCTGAAAAGCTTTTGGTTTATTATATTAGCTTATTTTGAGTATTAGCTTGTTAAAAGAAAAGATGTACAGCCAAGATAATTTAAATATTAAATTTTTATAATTTCATTTACAATGATTTTATTAAAAATTTTGCATATTTCAAATGATTCAACAAAGCAAGGCACCAGAATGAATAATATAATTTAATTAAATAGAACTAAAATTTTCATGGGTATTTTCAGAATAAATGCCATTAAACTGGTAAAATACATAACTTTTAGTGAATGTAAATATTTTTGAAAATTAATGGTGGAAGGGGCAATCATATTTTAGAGTAGTATTTAACATCTATTTTTCAAAAGTTATCGTTATTTATAAAAATTACACAAAGATAACACAAGTTAGAAGATAACACAAGTTAGAAGATTAATTATTTACATAAGTTTATACAACATATGATATCTGTTCTCCGTGATGATTTTAAACAGTTACGCACAAATACTCTCTTTGCAAATTTTGCATTATAAGTAATCTCTGGATTTATTTGAAATTCAAAATATATGATTTTTTTTAAATATAGTAGCCCATTATCTCAAATAGCAGTGATGTCAATCACAATATTTTTCTCTAAAAATTGCTAAATGTAAGCTTTTATGCGATTTTCCAAATTTATGAATGCTATTTAGTCATTACATTATTACATTCAGAGAATGTGAATGTTTAGGAAATGAAAAAATTAAATGTGAAAATAACAGAAAAAAATAGAATCTCCTCTCAATTTTTAATGTAATCCCTTACAATCCTTATATATATATATATATATATATATATATATATATATATATATATATATATATATATATATATATATATATATATATATATATATATATATATATATATATATATATATATATATATATTGCCGAATTTTCATCCAGTGATGAATTGAAATTGTTGCACGGAATGAAGTGAAACTTATATCGAATGCTGGTCTTTGCTTACCTTTAATATAAGCTGTGCTCCCTTCCGAAATCGTTACGAAAAAGTTTGCAATTATATAATGTAAAATATAATTAACAATGAATTGATTTCCTTGTGAAGTTGCTTATACTGTGTTATGATTAGTTTAAACTTTATAATATTCCTTTTCACGTGCCTCTCATAATCGGAAAGTCCTGAGTTCGAAACCCTGTGGCAATCAAATATTAGTTATGTGCACTAATGGTGGCTGGGGTACGTTAAATATGTCGTGGTTGCAATTTCTTCCACGTGAAATGATACCTCTGGAAGTAACAAGCCAAGTCTGGGGGTTTTCCTGCTTGGTTAGTGTTTCTGAATTTCCAAAATAACCCTCTTTCGTAGTCCAAGATGTCATACCCAGTACATAAAATACCAACTCTTCCTCCACTTGCAGTGCTGAAAAGGTTGAAAAGAATCCTGGCAACTGGGCAATATAATAATAATAATAATAATAATAATCCATTTCGGAACTATGACGTTTCACGAAAGAAATGCGTGATTCTTTTCCGCTTTTAAATTCATCTTTAATGTCATCTAACTACTGGCTGTATAGTCCAATTATTTAAGACACAACGAATCTCTCATAATTCTACGTTCACACAGTGGAATTTTATTAAATAGTGATATTTACTATAGATTTTTTTTTTATTTTTTGAAAACTGTTCATATATTATTGCAGTTCATGTATTTACGCTTTTCCCAATACGCTGGTATGTATTTTCAAACTTTTCATTTGATATAGCATGAGAGAGAGAATTGAATACACGAAAATTTCTGTTTTCATCGTACATTATTTGATAATTTAAGTCTTATTAAAATATTGAATGTTAATTAAATAAATATTCATTACTTTAACAATTGTTTCATAATTTTTTTTTATTTATTTAGAAATTAAAAAGAAACTCTCCTTAAATTTTCTGTGTTTTTATTTTATTTTTATTGTCGTCTACCTAAGGTAAACTGTTTAAAAACAATAATATTAATCAAGAGATATTTTTTATTTTTATATGAAAAGTTTAAGCAACTGATACAATTACTGAATCCACCATAACAACTTGTTATAGGTAGATTCTGTGATTATATCCCATATTTCGCATTTTTTAATCAAATATTATTTATTTGAAATCAAAATTTTGTAAATTTTATTTTCATAATCAAACATTTTTTTAAATTATATATTTATATTGTATTGTTAAAAAATTTTTCCCCTGATTTTTATATTGCTTAAGTTTTGAATTACTAAAATGGTGTGCTATTTTTAAAAATTTGGCTTTGTTAAAAAAGGATCTGTTGAATAATATATTAAGTCATCTTTATAAGAAAAATATATGAAAATTTTTTAGCCTTTAAAAGAAATACTGATAATAACTTTTAAATAAATGATTAGGATTTTTATTTATTTTTCCCTTTTAATAAACCAAAACCTTTCACTTTCTCTCTTTATTATTATTATTTTTTTTTTCCTTTAACGAATGCGCTACTTTATCATTGACACATTTTCACGGTTTACTTTTATTAACGAACTAAGCCTTTTTCTTTATTGTTAAACTCAGCTGGGGAATTCATAAAGGTCAGAAAATTGTAACAAAGCGATTGAGATCAAATGCCAGCAGCAAAAGATAAAATATTTCACTCTCTTCTCTCTTTTTTAAACTCATGCTCTTGGAATCGCTGGAGGGGCGACAACTAGACTCAACCGCTTAAAAAAAGAAAAATCTGTCTCTGAAAAAAACTTGATTTGAGAGATGATTGCAATACAATTTCATGTACTTAGAGTTTCTTTCTCATTTAACTTAGGACAATTTAATTAATAAAATTGGTCCCGAATCACGTAAAATTTAATTTAAAGTATAAGTATTACAGAATCTTTAGTTTATTAATTGAATTATATTTCCATTATGGGTATTAATACTACAAGAATTGTAATGTACTTTTTTTTCGTATTCCTGCTACTAGGATTATTTCATCTTTCACCACTTCAAGGGTAGATTTGATGGCATGTTATATTGCACCATCATGCTCTCCTGTACCTGGCCCTGAGTTGGGCTCTATCAGTTAGATAGAAGCAGCCGAGTGGAGTCCTCGTGATTTTGAAATACAAACCAAGCAGAAGACCTCCAATACTTGTCCTGCCACCCCAGAGGTATCATTTCCCTTGGATGACATTGCAATCATGCTCAGTTTTAATGTGCCCCAGCCGCGTTTAGCGAACACGACGGATCTTCGGTTGACCGGGAGTCACTATCTCCTTTTAATGAGAATGACGCCCTAACCAACTAGACCACAGCGGACTATGGCATGTTATGTTGTGGATATTTCTCCATTTTCTCGAGATTTGGTGAGTACTCTTAATTTAGAAGTAAGGTCCAAGAAAAGCACTCCATATTTGGCTTGCTACTTCTTTCAAGTATCAATTGATGTAGAGTATATTGTGACCACGACTTATTTTACATGCCTCATCCGCCATTATTGAATACGATGAATTTTTTGCTCTGTCTGGTATAGAATCCGATGCATTTTAATATCGAGAACAGTATCTTTTCCAAACAGACCACCGCAGATGCAGAATTTTAATATAAAAATAAGAAGCCGAACTTTAATCGAGTCTAAATTGATGAGTTTATAAATTTATCGTACATCAAATATTTGACTTCCTTACTTCTCTCTGTCTCTTTTTCTACTACTTATTTCTCACTCTTTAATTGGATCTTTCTTTATCTGCTTCAAAAAATATTTGCTTTTCTCTAATGGCATATTATCAGTCATATACATTATTTCCAGTTTCTCATACATAAAAATATTCTTTGAACTCTGAAATTAGTTATCCTTTTTTGTCAAATAGCATTTAATAATTTTTAGAGTTCATATTTTTAGCTTACATTCTTTTACATTGAGAACAATTGTTTGTATTCTTTGGGCATATTTTTTATACAGAAATATAATTCAACAGGGATACTTTTCACAGAGTATGAGCCACTCTTTTATATACCTCTTTTATGTAATAAAGAATGTAAATAAAGAAAAACTACATTTAATTTAATAACAGGGGCAATTTTATATGAAAATATAAAATAAAAGTATTCATAAGATATAAAATCCATGTAAGAATATAGGCTCAAAAATAGCACAAACTAAAAATATATAATTATGTGCAAGCTTTAGAATAACGAAATTAAGAATAATCTAAGTTTTTTCGTTTAACAAGGTAAAGATAGTTTTTGCTGTTTCTAATGACCCAAAAGATAATGTAGCCTAGTGTTAGTCCTCCAAGTAACGGGCATAGTAGTGGATAGGAAAAAATTTCAGGACATTTTTCAGGGCAATCTTAATTTATGAAAGTTTAGTTAAAGAAAAAGAAATGAATATTAATAGCATTCTAACTTTGCATTTGTCAAAAAAAAAAAAAAAAAAAAAATTAAAAATAGACTTACTTATAAATTCTGAACTTTTAACTAACTAAACTGTAAAGATTATCCAGTAATAATTATTGCTAATATACATAGCTTAAATATTATGTAGAGTTTGAAAAACTCATCATATTCAAAATCTTTTTATTAGCAGAAAAAGTAATGAGCAGTGTTTTATTCAGACAACTATAAATATTTTTACAGATATAAGCTTCAAATTCCAAAATAAAAATAAAAATTCTATTTTTTTTTTTTTAATTTGCAAAATTTTTTGTCGAGTTAAAGTTAATTTTTCCGTAACATTTTTAATTTTATCATTGGCAGCACCCAACATTACCTGAGCAACTTTTATTTCTTGAAAATCATTAATTTTTACAGCATTTCTTAGTTTTTCTGATAAGCTATTTATCAATTGGAGAGTTTAGTCTTTTAAAACGTTATTTTCTTCTGCACCGAAGGAGTAAAAAAATTCTTTATCTGCTTTATTCATGTTCCATTCAGCATTTTCTCTTCCTTCTCTTTTCTTTTCTTTTATTTTGTTGTTCCAAGTAAGAAGCATATTGAGAATGACCATTTTTTAATACTGTATTATTGATTTCGTAACTAAATTAACAACAGATTCATTCCAATTTATAAAATCCTTACACATTCTGAATGAGCGATTACCAAGGTCTGATAATTGGTACCTTTCTTGAATTATAATATTGTCATTGACAGAAAACACACATTCAGGAATAACATTTCCATGGGATAATATTAGACATGATTTAACTAATTTTGGGAGAAAATATTTAAAATTTCCTGAAATTTCTTTTAATTTAGAAATTTCATTTCAGAAATAGCAAATATTTTTCTGCAGGAATTTTTCAATTGTTTGTTTAATGTCTTCACAAACATGCATTTCAATTTATTACAAAATGCATACTTTAGATAAGATTTACTGTACGGTCACCCTTGGAGGGTTTTTTGGCGCCAAATATGGCGAACATTTTTACTGGAAACCTAACAAACTTGTATTTTGGCAACCCTATTTGTCATTAATTTCTCATGAATATTTACCGATTTAAATTTATTAATATAAAATTTAACAAAAAATGTATGGGTAATTTTACACATCAACTTTATTATTTTACCAGTGATGTTTGAAATGTATAAATCTGCGTTTTGTGTTAATTTTGTAAAATTAGTTGAGCATATTGTTAGATATTAACAATGTGTGAAATATTTGTAACTATTTCAGCCATTTTCTTCGCGCCGTTTTATCCGATCGGAAATTCGTCATGCGGTCACCCTTGGCGACTTTTTGAAAATTTCGCTAAGGGTGACCGTACGGTAAAAGTTTAACGTACTTTCAAACCGAATAATGGCTGAGTAGTTAGCGTTTCTGACTACTAGGCTGTTGGTCCCGGAATCAAATCCTGGTTCGGGCATGGATGTGTCTTTTTTTTCTTCTGAGATGATGCATAAATGTAGCCCATCCTATAAACGGGTTCGTGCTGGTATGGTGTGAGTAATGCTTCTCGTCTCTGTGACTTGGTTCACAAGTGCCCACCGGGTGATGATAAATGGGTAACAGTTTCTTGCCTTGTTGTCACGAAGGGTTAGTCACCAATTTCCCACCTTATTTAAAAAAATCTTTAGAGAAAAAGTGCTGTATGAAATATAACTACATTATATTTAACAAAATTTATGGTGTACCATATTGGAAAATTTGAGTAAGGAAAAATATGAAATTTTTTAACAAATGCTATTGGTCATAAAGTTCTTTTATTTTAATAAATATTATGTATCACTTTTTATTAGGAAAATGATTTTGAAATTATTTTCAATATAATGAAGATACACTCGGAGCGATTGCGAATAATTTATTTTTTAGAGTTAAAATTTCTAAAGTTCTATCAGTATAGTTTAACTTTCACCTGATAAATGCTGGATACAGCTTTCATTTTCGCAAGGAATTTGATTTTAGAGTTTCATGATTTTACCCAAAATTATGTCCAAAATTTAAGTGATGATTTAGATTTTGTTAAATTTCACATGTTGCGTTTGAATGTAGTGTATTTCAATATAACTGATTTTCAATTAAATCAAATTATGTTTTAATGAACATTAAAAGTGTTGCAAAAATATAAATATTACATTAATATTTTTTTTAAAAATCTAAGCTTTTACCTGCGAGCAGGATTGGATATGAAAAACTTGAATACCAACCAGATGATTAATTGAAGAGACGTAAAGATAAAAAAAAATGATAACTAAATCCACAGTTTAGATTACAAAAATTAATAAATTTTTATCTTTATCAAGGCGTGAAAATACTAGAGTTTTCTGGGTTGGCAACTGCTAGGGCACTTTATACAAAGAACAAAATGCTTAATAAAAAATAATAAATGCATCCAAACGGAACAAAACGCTTCACAACGATTACAAGGGAAAGCAATAATTTTTTATCGAAGAAGTGTACACAATTATACTTTTAATAATTAAATAATTTTTTGAAAACATCATTGAACTTTTTAAATGCAACAAAATTACTTCCCTAAACAGAAAAAAATTTTTCTTTCTTTTCTTCGTAATCTTTTTTACCATTTATATCAAAACAGAAAATTTTCATCGAATGCTGAAAATTTTTATTGTGATGCTATAAAAGGAATAAGTCAGTGAAAAATTCTAAATGTTTTGTTAATAATTTTGAGTTAAATAATTAAAAGACTCATAAACAATAAGAAGTGAATAATAAAAACATAGTCGGTTTATAGTAGAAGAATGGATGCAATAATGCAGTTGGCTCAAAATATCGCTTGGTGATAGTTTTATCGGTTAAAATAAGTATTACGATCACAATTCACCAAAGGCAAAAAATTAACTAAATAGAGCAAAAAGTTAATTTTGTCTCATTGTAAATAAGTTAATATTATATTATGCTTACACACAATCGATCACCGATGCGATTGCTAAACCGTTTCTGCCTGAATTAAACATTGCCATTTAAATAAGTTTCATAAATAAGTGATAATTGTTAAGTTTATATATATATATATATATATATATATATATATATATATATATATATATATATATATATATATATGTGTGTGTGTGTGTAAATAAAATGTTTGAATTATTTTTTGGTAGTTTCTAGAAACGTAAACATTTTAAATAATATATGATGCGAATGGAATATTTATGACATAAATTTACAATTTTTTTTCTTTCCCATTTAAGGCGATAATCAAAAGCGGGGGTATAATGGAAGATTACTAATTTTTTGTTTACTGATAGAAAACTTCATTCAAGATTTTATTTTGAGAAAGGATAAATGCTTAAATAGATTTTATGTTTATAAATCCTTTTCGTCTACAAAACTTTTTACTCGTGAAAATGTGATAAAGAATGTTAATATTTGATGTCATATGAAGCAAAAACTTACGCTTATGAAGCAGAAATAAAGTTACTCGGGTTATCCAATCGTCTGACTCCTATCAGCATCACAGTGAAATTTTTGGCGAAACATAGAATTTCTTTCAGATTTTGTGAGTAAAATGTTTGACAAAAAATATAACTCCTTTGACAGGGTAATACTACAAGTTCATTAATGTGAGCATTGATGGTGACGTAAAGAATATGCGAATTTTATAACAAACAAAAAATTTATTTTCGATAACATATAAAAATATAAAGGAAATGAGTTATATAAACTTACAAATATGAATATAATTATTTTGGAATTGTGTAACTAATAAACATAAATGTAAACAAAAGTAAAATGGAGCTAAGCCTAATAATCAAACTGAAACTTCTAAGCTATTAAAATCAAAATAAAAGGAATCTTTGAATTAATTAGCCTGGAGGAGAGAGAGGCCTTGCATAAATTATCTTGCGGATGAGTGAGGTTTTGCTGTAACTCAGTTGATTGAAGCTTTGATGTAAATTCCTCTAGAGAAGTAATAAAAATCGGGGATGAATGTTTTGGATCAGAATTAAGAAAAATATTATTTGTATAATAAAATATTCTCATAATCAATAATATTAAACAATAGAATGAAAAACACTGAATAAGTTCAGTAAATATCACGCTGATATCTGGTGTTTTATTCACAAACATTTTTAGTTTATTCTCAACAGAAATGAAAGGCTGAATCACACTCGAAATTTCCCCAAAGAAGTTGATGGCTGGTTTTATGTTTTGATAATATTAAACGATTGTCGTCGATCTTTTCGATGTTAAGCGGCTAAGAGTAGAAATAAATATATATATGTATTTATATATCGCATATCGAATAAACATGCACAGCAAATTATATAATTAATTTTTACTTAAACAAATCTACAAAAGCAACTGTTCATAAATTACTATTCAGAAATAACACAATTCATAATTTGATTGTACAGTTTATCTGGAGCAAATGGAATATGGAATGAGAGAAATATTTGAATATAAATACGAAATCAAAAACTTCTTTCTACATACAAAAGATGACTAAGTCGAAACATAGAAACGATTGTTACAAAGTAGCACAACATAGTTATAAGACTAATTTATAGTCTTAATACTATATATAGGCTATAACTAATAGTTAATAGTTAAACTTACAGCTTATAGTTTAGGGACTAATGACTAATTCTGTGAACGTCTAACTTCCTATTTTAATGACTAATGAAGTTAGACACTCGAAACTTTTAATCGAGAATGCTTTTGGAATATGTACAGTATATATTTTAAACAGGATAAAATTATCAACAATCGTAGGTAAAGCTCTTTTTCCAGCTGAAAACAAGATCTTCGCATCTCATAAATTATGACATTAAATAGTATGTAATAATATGGTGGTCAGAGAATATACAATATTTGTTTTAACTGTGCTACTTAGTATAAAAATCAAATTAAAATTTTTGACACAATCATACAAAATGATATCAAAACAATAAATAACCCAAATCTTTCGTGGATTTTATTTTTCGATATGTAAATTGGGCATGACAGTACGGTTAGTATAAAAATCTAACTTGATTTCTTCAGGCACATGAAATATCACTGACTCATATTAAGGCAATCAATAGTCTAAAAGATTATATTCAACAATTGTGGTAAACTCTACTAAAGCACATTTAAAATCTTAACAATTTTACTAAGAGAGATTAGAATTATTAACTTAAAAAGTATAATGTAAGAAATATTAAAAAGGATGTATCTAATAGCTGATGGTAAAGTGATAAATCTGGAAGCCTAATATATTAAATGATGTCAGCATACTTTTAACAAAGAATTTTATAATATGCGCAGAATAACGCATTAAATTTACTGAAGAATCCATTAGTCAATAAGAATATAGAATTCCACACAAGCTTCGTAAAATTTCCATTTAAATTTTAAGTAATACAACCTAATTTTAAAATTTAAAAGTTTAAGCGTAGTAACTATGCTATCGTACTGCCTAAAAAATTAGTTTCAGCATGAATGTATAAATTGAAATTAAAAAGCTTGCGTAGTGAATGTTGTATTTGGCTTTAGGAACTTGTCAAAATAAATAACTTCACCACCCGCAAGATAAGCACCCCAAAATCCAAAAGTACCGAACGTCATTATGGTATGGTTGCAACTTGCCAGTACTGCAAGATTGTGTGCTGGTGACGGTGCTTCTTCTGGAACGTACAAACCTAGACGAGTTGAAAGGTTCTCAATGCACCAAGCCCGAGTGTTATTTTTTTACTGTAAATGCTTATAACAATTTGTTGCGCAAATGTTATAAGATAATTTAAAATAAAATAGAAGCATAAATTAAAATATGTTATTAAATAGTTTAAAATTTTAACCAAACATTCATTTGATGAAAATTTTATTTTCCTTTAAACTTGTTTAACTTATCAAACAAATATTAAAAGCTACTGTAAATTCAGAAAGTTTCTTCAAAAAATATAATCAAGAATAAAATAAAATGATTCTATTTAATGTAGCAAAAAAAAAAAAAAAAAAAAAAAAAAAAGAATCTTTTACCATCTGCAGAATGCGGACTGGGCACATGAGGGGTATAAAAATCATGCCCGGCGGATCTAGAACCTACGCAGAATGCAGACACTGCACAGGAGTTCCGCTGAATCCGGGGCATCTCTGTTGCCTCGACCCTCTTCAACATCGACTCCAACTGTTGCCATGACACCCTTTATGCGGAAAATGCTGCATATGTGGCCAGGGCATTTCCATGTCCTTGGTTCCATCATATGACTTGTCTTTTTACCTTTTTTTTCATTTTTTTCTTTTGCACTTGTCAAACGACAACAACAACAAAAAATATAATAAATTAACAAAAACATTTAAAAAATCTAGGAACATAATAATAGAAATGATGCTGTAACAAAGTTCAAAATGGCTTAGACATAAAAACAAAATGAAAAAAAAAATGTTAGAATAAAATTCTCTAAAAAATAATTTTATAAGTTATACAAGTTAAGTCCTAGTACACGAACGATTATTTTAGAGTCATTCTTTTTCTGTATTCTTATGTGATTGTGAGTGAAATCTTCTGGTACAACAGCACAAAATAAAAGGCACTGATTATTTCATTCCAGCAAATTTTTTAATTTATTTCATTGGAAAATAATTGCTGTGCTCTTTGATTTTTCTTTTAGTTTTCTTGTACTGGAGTACTTAATAAACCCCTTTGTAAATTGGTCATATTTCACCCATTTCAAAACTTTCATATTCATATTATTGACAAATGAGAAGAATTATAAATGCACACATTAATCATATGTAAAACCTATTCGCTAGTTGCCAAATATTTTAATAATCGATTTAAGTATTGTTAATCCAATAAAATATATCATTAAAAGTTTTACATTGTTAAATATTAAGTAAGCCAGAGAAAAATTATTTGAAATAAAATGCATCAATATATACTGACTTAAGGGTTCTATAAACGAAAATATTAAAATATTGTTCTAAATAAAGAGAATTTGTGTATTTTTTGAAATTCATCTAAGTATAGAACGAAATGTGTTGAAACAAAAATACAAACTTTATGCATTGACTATGTATAAGTGTGTGTGAGTAGTTTCTCATGCGACAAATCTTATGCATTAAAAACATACGATAGCTTATAAGTGTGTGTAGGTGGAGCTTGTGTGTGTAGAATTAGTTATATGAACGCAAGCAACAAAATCTGCATTTTGTTCCCTAACCCATCTCATACTTTTTAAGTAACATTCATTATTTAAATGCAAATATGACAAATTAGAAACGAAGAGTCTTTATATGATCGAGTGAAACAGTGATTCTTATGGTGAGTTAAGCAGACCAGATTTAATTCCATATTTGTAGGAAATCCAATATTATATATCTAATATAATAATATATAAATCAGTTGTGTACAACTTATGGAAACTATTTCAGGATACCGAATCCACGAAGAAAAATCCAGGATAAGGTCATCTTAAAGCCAAGATAACCATAAAAGACCACTATTTTTTATTCATTATAAATAAATGCAATTGGGTCTAGAATTCCTGAGAACTCTTGCTTTGAGAAGGAAGCAAACTGTTCTCTAGTGGGTGCCAGGCCACTGTGGCTTACATTGACTATGAGCAAGCAAATATCCTTGCTAAGAAAGGTCTTCTACAATATCCTTTCACACCCTTCTCATATTGGAAAATTTTAACTATTTCTAAAGCATGTATTTGATTCTAATGCCTTACGGGACTTACAGACTGGTATTGCTCCAAAACACTGGAATAGTTTAATTCCTGATTTATGATGACGAAATGCAGTTGCCACCTTTCGTCTAACAACAACACATGATTGTCTAGCTTCTCATTTGAAGCGCTTGGGCATTTTTACTACTCGCTTGGGCATCCTACATGTCCACTCTGAGGCTCTGGGGAAGTAATGGACAGGGACAATCCGCCCCTTTAGAAGGCTCTTTGTTGCTCAACGGAGGAAGCGAGATATTGGGAGGCAAGATCACTCCTTACGTAAATAACTTCTATCTATTTTCTGTCGTTTACTTTTTTGTAATCTTTAGTTCTTTGTATTATGCCTGGTCATTGGAAATAAAACAAATAAATAAATACAACAGGCATAGGCTTTATAACTCTTTCGAGAACTCACCATGGCTACAAAAAGGCGATTTCAAAGTCTTAGAAATCGACTTCTTATTACTGTTTACTTTTGTTGTGATTATTGGTTATTATTAGTTATCTTGCTATTACTAGTTACTACTAAGAATTTTGGGAAGACTTCAAAGAGAATCTTCTTTGAATTCCGTTTATTTCAGAAAATAGGAGAGTCTATTTTTTAATGGATACACTTAATAGAAGTTGGAGTCTGGATCAATAGATGACAGTTCTCTTCACTGAATCCTATTTAAGTCTAATTTTTGTTTTTAGATTTATTTTTAAGGAAAGATCACGCCCACCTTACCTCCTATCCTCCAATATCTGAGAAATCGAAATTTATGATAGCGGAGGTTGGTGGTATAGACAGGCATCATGTTAGACATCAAAACATCTATCCATATCTTTGAAATAAGACTTTTTTTTATAAGTGTAAGGTATAGTAATGAGATCCTAAAGCTTATTTTTCACATTCTGGGTGAAATTAGACCTGGTTTCATTTTAATGAACAGCAATGAACAACCACATAATTTTCATCTGGCCAATAATTTTCTGGGTGGAAGATATTTACCAGAATTCTATAATCAGATCTCCAGATGGCGGCAATATGTATGTGATATTCAATGGAAGGCAACTGCAACTCGCAGCTCCTTCGAGAAACTTCTAAAGTCTAAAAACAGCATTGTTAAACAATCACAACATAAATCAATTGCCTAATTTCTAGCATAAAATTGTGGAGTGAAGCTAATATATCTCTGTAAGAGAGGAATAAAATACAATCAATCCATTTTAATATCCTATTTTGTAACCACAATTTCTTATTTTTCAATCCGATAACCGTTACGTATAATCCAGTGTTAGTATTAAAATTAGTAGATAAAAACAATATTAAATCAATTTATGCTCAAATTAATTTCATTAAAATTTAACAATTTAAAAAATAATCGAATAAGAGTGAAAATTCTCTAAATTTTTAACACCAGTATTTATAAATAAGGATTTTAAAATAACAGTTTAAGTCATAAGTTTCTGGGCTGTTATGATTCAAACCAAAATGTCAAAGAATACAAAACAATAAATTTAGGAAGAAACGTTCTGCAATATGTAATATATTTTTTAACTCACTGCAGTAAATATTAAGCTAATTTATCTAAGTAATTAAAAAATTTTCTAATAAAATATTTATTTCAAATTTGTTGCTATTCCTAAATTAAATTTTCAATCACACGAGAGTCGATGATTGTCTAAACACATGTGAGAAGCATTAAAACTTAAAAAACCTCCATTCATTTACAAATTAGCAAAATGAGAAGTAGAATACAACATTGTCTTAATGTACCTCATCTATTATGTCACGGAATTAACATATATTTGTTTCTTAAATTATATTTTAATGCTTTATCATTAATGAATTATTGCATTTTTAAAAATATAAACTATTGCTGCATGTAAATAAACTTGTTTTTATATAGTTAATAATCATATATATATTTAACAAGGGAACACAGTATTTTGTACTCAATATAATAAGCAGAAATCTTTCAATGAGACTGTGGTTTGATATTCACTAACCAGTAAAGGTAGTATATTGAACTTTGATAGTGTTAATCACACAGGTTGTCAAAATGTAGGTCCAAACTTAAGAATTAGTGACATTTTGTAATCCTTCAGTTGCTCGAATTGCAATTGCTTTCCAACGAGGAGGGTACATTTTGTCGAAGATAAAGTTATTCGTAGTGAATGTTGTATTTGGCTTTAGGAACTTGTCAAAATAAGTAACTTCACCACCCGCAAGATAAGCACCCCAAAATCCAAAAGTACCGTACGTCATTATGGTATGGTTGCAACTTGCCAGTACTGCAAGATCGTGTGCTGGTGACGGTGCTTCTTCTGGAACGTACAAACCTAGACGAGTCGAAAGGTTCTCAATGCACTAAGCCCGATCATCACTGATCAAAACGAAGATCACAGGATGATATTTTCGACGGAAATATTCTACTGCTCGCTGGAAATATTCAAAATTGACAGAAACACCACCAAATGCGCTCAACCAGCGTTGTTGATAGTCACCCCGACGAACATGTACTCCAACAAAAGAAACGTTAGATAAGTGACGGATGTTTGCTTTACGCAATACATTCTGAGCATGTACCACTAAATCATCTGAAAATTTGAATTCTTCACGAATTTTGTCTTGGACATGATCGAAGAAAGTATACGAACAAGGATGTTTGTATCTGAAAAACAATTAATGTTTTTTTAAGAGTTGTACATCATTAATAATTAAGATAAGGAATTCACTATAGAAATTAAGCTTAGATCAACAGTATTACAGAAGTTTTTGGAACATTCATAAATTTAGAACGAAGCGATTTTATCTCCAAGCGATTTTAATACCGTTGATCATTAAAAAAAGTTCCCTTAGGTTTACGATTCCAGTCAGACAAAAAGATTACAGTAGGCAGTTCCATACTTTTTCAATTACAGAAAATAAATTTTTTTAAATCAAACAGGCATATTCAGTATAATGAAACACTGTTATGACTGCCTAAATATTAAACGCCATTTTGTATGATTCGAATACTACAATTGAACTATTCAGTTTTCTAACGGAAATAATTTGATCATCTTTTATATTATAAATTTAAAAAGCTAATTTATCGGCAATATGTGAATAAATTTAGACAAATTACACTTGCTTATATAAATTACACTGATAATTTAAAACTTGATTTTTTTAATGTGATTTGTTGATATTATCTCATGGAAGTCAATTTGAGAATCTGTTAGAACATTTAGAACCGCTTTACTCAACATTCGGCCCGCGGAGGCTTTTTGGTTGGCCCAATTATTAAACTAGGTAGTTACAATTTATTTGTAAGCAACTTCTAATTTCGCGCCCTTCAAAGAGTTGGTAATTGAACGGGAAGTATGGGAATGTGAGCGATATCAATAATTTGCTTAAATTGGAAACGCAAACTATTCTAATCTATGGTTGCGCAAACGATACGGAATACGCGGCGCGGGAATCCCCTTAAAGGTCTGTAATCTATGGTTGCGCGAACGATACGAAATACGCGGTGTCGGGAATCCCCTTAAAGGTCTGTAATCTATGGTTGCGCGAACGATACGAAATACGCGGCGTCGGGAATCCCCTTAAAGGTCTGTAATCTATGGTTGCGCGAACGATACGAAATACGCGGCGTCGGGAATCCCCTTAAAGGTCTGTAATCTATGGTTGCGCGAACGATACGAAATACGCGGCGTCGGGAATCCCCTTAAAGGTCTGGTCACGCGCAAACGCGGACGGCGGGGCAACTTGCGAAGCTAAACATTGCTTGTCATGTGTAATGAGACGTGTGTTTTACTAATTGGAAGTCGCCCCGCCGCTCGTGTTTGCGCGTGGCCAGACCGTAAGATCCATGGACCTAAGTGCGTGTCGCTTTGATTGTCGATCGAAACTAAACTTGTTATAAATTTAATCTAAATTATTAAACTAAATTTGTGTACGTACCCGCATCTCTGCCAAATAATAGTTTTGTTTTGAATAAATTAAGTATACCTATTATTTTCAAAATAATGTCAGGAGTGTTGTCGAAGTATGAAAGAAAAATATCAAGTGAAAATAGATTGTTTCAAGATGAGTGAGAATCTGATTATTTTGTTGTGCCAAATGAAAACACACAACGCAGCTACTTGTTTGATATGTCGGGAAAGTATCATATTGAAGAAATACAATATTTCTCGTCATTTCACTTCAAAACATAAAGATTTCGACGAAACGTTTCCTCCTGGATCGTCTTTGAGAAATGAGAAATTGAGTTTTTTTAAGAGATCATTGCACGAGCAACAAAATGTTATGTTCGCGGCATTATCACAAGACTCGATGGTAACAAAAGCATCATATGAAATTTCTTACATTCTTGGTAAACATATGAAACCACTTACCAATGCGGAAATTGTAAAGGAATGCTTTATTAGTGCTTCTAATATACTTTTTGATAAATACAGTAACAAAAAATAAATAGTATCTGATATAAAAAAAATACAGCTTTCGGATTCAACCTGCACCAGTCGTATTGAAGACATTTCTAAATTTATTTCCGATGATATATTAAAAAACCTAAGAAGATGCAAGTTTTTTAGTTTAGCATTTGATGCCAGCACCGATATTTCAGCAACATCGCAGTGCTCGGTGTTTGCTAGATATTGTACAGAAAACAATGAAATTCATGAAAACTTTTTAAAATTACTGCCAATGAAAGGTCAAACTCGAGGCACGGTTTACCTTGATACTATTTGTAATTTTTTAGAACATCATGAAATTAATGTGCAAAAAATCGTGTGTTTGTGTACAGATGATTGTCTTTCAATGACTGGATCCGAAAATGGCTTCATTTCATTATTTAAAAAATATATATAATTGCCGCAATTTAATAACATTCCATTGTATTATCCATCAGAAAAACTTGGCGGCCCGTGCTGTACAACCAGAAATAGAAGCTGTAATGAAAACAGTTATCAATATTGTCAATTATATACGAGCAAAAGAACTGAACCACAGAAAATTTAAAACCCTTCTTGAAGAACTGGGAAGTGACACAGCGACGTTCTTCTGCATACCTCGGTGCGATGGCTTAGTAGAGGAAAGGTTTTGGAAAGTTTTTTTTCATTACGCGATAAAATAATCCTATTTTTAGAGCAAAATAATAAAGGGTACCCAGAATTACAAAACGATGAATGGTGGTGTCTTTTAGGTTTTCTATGTGATATTACGGAAAAACTAAACAATCTCAATCAGAGTCTACAAGGCGAAAATAACATAGTGTCCAATATGGCAAATAAAGTGTTTGCATTTGAGGAAAAGCTAAGTATTTATTATAATGAAATACAGAACAAACAGCTGCACAATTTTCCAACTATTATAAAAACCTGAGAGGACGGTATTAACATTTCAGAAGAAAACTGCTCCATAATTTCAAATTTTATAACTGCATTATTAAACGAATTTCAAAAAAGGTTTCAAGATCTCAGAAAAATAAAAAATTGTTTGTTACTTGTAGAAAATCCATGGCATTTAAAGACACCAACTATTTCTGAGTTGGCTTCAGTTTTAAATTGTAATTACTCGGAGTTGTTTGATTTTAAAAATGACACCAACCTGGAAGTAATTTTCAAAGAAAAAAGAGAAAAAAGGGAATATGTGGAATTTTGGAGCATTGTTCCCCAAAAATATAAAAGCGTGGAAAGATGTGCCCAAATAATGCTAACATTTTTTGGGTCAACGTATGAGTGCGAATCATCTTTTTCAAAGATGAAATACACAAAGAGTGTATATAGAAATAAACTAACAGATTCCCATTTGGATGATATAATAAGAGTAGCATGCAACGACAAGCCAGATATTGATAAAGTTTTAAAAAATTGCTCTCAGTTCCAAAAGTCTCATTAGATATACATATAAGTAAGTAAGCATCTTTGTTAAAAGTTCTTTTTTTACATTAAACTAAATAATTCATTAGGTTGATATTATTTTTTTCATTTATACACTTAATTATTTTTTACTTGCGGCCCGGGCTACCGTGACTGAAACGTGTTTGTGGCCCCTATAAAAAAAAGGTTGAGTATGGCTGATTTAGAAAGTAGTGACTGAGTGCCTTTTCTCATTTTGAGAGTTCTCGTAATAAACTAAAAAAAAATTGATTCGCTAGTTTTCATATGATGAAATTCTGAGAAAATAATAAATATGAAGTTAATGAAAAAATGATAAATATTTTTAATATAGATTTAAAAAAAAATCTCGTTTAACTATTAAACATAAAATAATTTCAGTTGAAAAATGTTTACTTTCATAATAAATTGCATCGATGAATTAAAATTTTTTCGTTTTCTTCAAGAATTTTTTTCAAAATTTCTGTAAAATTTAACCGTGAAAATATATAAATTCAAAAGTTTTTTAAATATGTTTCTATAAAAAATTAATGTTGGCGTAAGCGATTCATTAGTCTCAAGATTTAAAATAGATTGTGTACAAATAATTCAATTATTAATTTAGAATTCTATTCATTAATGCATAAATTTTGCTTAGGTTTCAAATAAAAATTCAATCTTACTCAATGCGAGCTATAAGCCTATAAGCATAAAGCTCCAAAACAGTTTTTTTGTCGTAACCTAACCTATTAATTAATGAAATTTTAAAAAATTTAAAGCACTCTTGTCGATTTAAACTAACCATAAACTAGATGTTTTGTTGTCTTCTACATTTTGGTTTTTCTTCTGTTCTATTTTCCATGTGTTAATGCCTTGAAGCAATGTGTTAATGGCTTCTCAAATATATGCTTTGGCCTTTATATAAGAAATAGTTTTATTAGCAAAATGAATTTAAACAGTATTCTCAGACATTCAATGGTATTCTTCGTCTTGTTTGGTGTTCCTCGAAGAATGTGATTTGAAAGCAGACAGCAAATTCGTCGACAAGTTTTACAATGCCGTCTCAAATACGATGTCGTGATTAATTATCTGTGATGTAGATGTAATATTATCTGGCGCCATAGATATTTTTAACCAACGAGAATTGTAATAAAATGGCATAATCATGATCTCAACTGGAACAAAAGAAAGGAACAATCACTTTATGGTTAAAAATTTTGTTTAAATATTTCATTACTGTTTCTTCAATTCATGGGAATCAAATGATTGCGATTATTTTTAATAGGACTTTTGACAAATAAATGCTTGCTTATTTTGTTAAAAATGCAGATAAAAACATTAAAACGCTGTCTATATATTCAGTTAGCGTCTTAAATTATTTTTGTGTAATGTTACTCTTGAAGTTGTTTCGTCTTCATCGATTAGGTGCACCTCTTCCTAAGTTTGCAGCAGTAATAAACAAGTGGTAAAAAAATAGTCTTTTAACTTATAGATTAGATAAGAGTTTAAAGAGTTTTCAAGAGCAAATTCAGTAACAATTCAGATAGTTAGACAGTCAAATCTGAATCAGACTGTTAGTTTACCAACGTTGAGATTACTATCTTTGAAGGTAATAAAAGGTATTACTGCTAGGTAGCAGTAATCAAGAAATAATTACTTAAATTTTTTTAAAAAATCAAAAAGATTTGCAGAAAATGCTCTTTTTTTCTTCCTATGTAAACTATCAATTCGAATTAAATTTCTAGTATTATGATTAATAATTTAAACTTTCAAGGTGTCCTCAGAATAATGATAGAACTCTGCACTCGGAGTTGTTTTACTTGTTTACTGTTGCTTTATGTCAACTCTCAAAACACGAGGGCTAATTCAATCGGCACATATTTACTTAAAGGCGGAGTACTATTTTGTTTGGTGGGACCATAGGAGAGACTTTTTTTCACTAAATCACCAAACAGAAAATAGAGAATGAATCATTGATTTTTATTAGCAAAATATGCTCTAGTATGGAATAAATCTATCACAGACTTCTTAACGAATGATTTCCATGTGGTGAAATCCTTGGCATTCAAAAAAG
The DNA here is from genome assembly GCA_030067965.1 of Latrodectus elegans. NCBI lineage: Eukaryota > Metazoa > Arthropoda > Arachnida > Araneae > Theridiidae > Latrodectus > Latrodectus elegans. The sequence continues at coordinate 98,254,852 of CM057819.1, forward strand.
AAACTGCAAAGTAGCAAAGAAATTATAAGCAGCAGAAAACTAACCAACAATAAAGAAACAACGAAATTTGAAATACTCATTTTATGTCGCGAAAATAGTAACTCAGAATTGGATTACAAAGGAGTGCTATTTTATTATATGTTACCAGTTGTCCCTTACTAAAACGTGGCCATGTTTTGAACATGCTTAAGATTTTGTTGGCTATTGATTTACGGTCTCCCAAAACGAAACAGTATTAATGTAGATTCTGAATCACTCCAAAAACTGAAGTAAAAAAGGAACTCCAGAATTGTTGAAGTGAACTCCAGAAATTAATCCCTTAGGAGCATTCTTTGGAATGGAATATCACGGATTTAAACCTAGCCACTGTTTGTGGAAAATGTGTTGTTGTTACTTAAGACATTTACACAAGTCAAGCTCGCTATGTCGTTGGCTATGCGCATTTAAGTCAGTAGCGTGTGTCTTTCGTTTAATCAGAGCACCACGCAGGTGTATGTATGACTTTACTCTAAACTTTTCCTATAGGTGGCACTATTAGATGATTCACTCCCTCAATTTTGACACTGATCTAAAAGGGGAGGGAATTTTCTCCAGACAATTACACTCATGGTAATTTCTCAATTATCGATCTCAGGACTTTCGATTCCACGGATTTGACGAGCACGTGTACCGTATGTACTTGGTGGGTCTTTAGCGGTACTGGAAATCGAACTCCACTCTTCTTAACATAAAGTCGATGCCCTAACTATTAGGCTACCACAGCCCGGAAAATGTGTAATTATCTTATGACAGTCTTCGGTTGTTGGTATCCCTCCACAATCTCATGTGATTAACATATGCACTTTAAAATATCTTGCAAAAATCATTGCTTGAAGTATCTGAGAAATCTAAGAGAGACTATTAACTGTCACAGTTTTCTCAACTATATACATGTTAACAGTTTGACACACTTTAAGAATATTTTTATATTTTTACTAAAATTAGAAATGAAATATTAATATCTCTGAATGATTACATCATACATGAATATTATAGTAAGCAATATAATAATAATTTTTTCATCTTACCCTTCTATAAAATTCACATTAGCTGGTATGGAAGCATCTCCTTCTTTGAAGTATGATTTGATAATCCATGAATTCCACTTGAAGTAGAAACCGTAGAAAATTGATTTTTTTGTCCGTAGATTTGGAAAATAAGGTTGTAAATTGCTTAAATTGCATGACAAAGGGATAAAAGAACGGCGATGATTAATGACACTGATTCCGTAAAGGGAAGCGTAAGTGCACATTTGATTACCCAATCTACCATGGTGGCACTGATTGGATAATGATAATGTTTTATAGTAGCTGTAAATATAAAAAATGATATTTCTATAAAACAATGGAGCACATAAGATATTTAATGTTTTAAGCATTTTTTTCAACTATATCATTACATAGAAGGATCTAGGGATGAAAATATCTACTTTTGCAGGTTATAGTAAAAGGGATTAATCCAGTGATTATACACAATCACCACTATAAAATTGGTAAATGTAAAGAATTATTGATGATATATCACATTTACCAGTTAATTTACAGAATCTCCTGCTTGTAATGGGAAATGTAACAAATTCCGATTATTTTTCAGACTAATGATATTCAAGAAAAAAAATGTTTTCAAGTAATATTAAACATTTTGTTCTTTAGAACTTGAAGACACCATGATGACTTAGAATAAAACTTACAATAATATGTCTATTAAAAAATTTTAATAAAAGTGATTCATTTGTACTTTACTTTCAGTCATAAATTTTGCTTTGCAAATTGTGAACTGATTTCTGGTATACCACTGAGAATTTTTTTTTGTTTTGTTCCTAAAAGATAAATTCCTAGGTTTTGAACTTATAATATCATCGCTAATAAATTTGAACTACACTTCTTGCTCTGTCTTTATCTGGTGTTCATAGTTTCTCTGTGTCACCAACATTACCAGAAAAAACTTTCAGGATTTGAAAGTTTCAACACCTTTTTTGTTTGTGATTCTAAATTTTCTTTAACATTTATTCTATATTTTCTTATTTATTCTTATCTAATTGAAATATCTTAGTTGATTAAAATAGATCAATTCATTATTCTCATTTTAAATCAAAAAATTAATTGCAAGTAAATAATCATTCACCATTTCATGATTAATTTTTACATTAAAATTATCTTCTATTTCACTACTTGTTTTATCAGAAGTGTTAATAACAGTTTCTGTTAAAGCCTCTCGCTCTTTGGATCTCACATATTTGATAGAATCATTTAGGTAAGAAGGTCAAATCTACACTACTGGCCATTAAAATTGTTACACCAAGAAGGTGACATGCTACAGACGTGAAATTTATTCGAAAGGAAAAAGGTGCTGTGATATACAAATGATTAGCTTTTCAGCGCATTCAGACAAAGCAGGCGCTAGTAGCGACACCTACATTGTATTTAAAAGAGGAAATTGTCTAGCCGGTTCCTCATACACAAATTGCATTTGAACGTTGTTGCCTGGCGAAAAGTTGTTGCGATGCCTCGAGTAAGAAGGAGAAATGCGTACCAGCACGTTTCTGACTTTGATAAAGGTCGAATCGTAGCGTATCAGGATTGTGGTTTATTTTATCGCAGTATTGCTGCTCGCGTCGGTCGAGATTCAATGACTGTTAGCAGAATATGGAATCGATGGGTTCAGGACGGTTATACGGAACGCCATGCGGGATCTCAACGCCCACCTATCACTAGCAGCCGAGAAGAGAGGCATATTATCCGCATGGTCGTACTGGATCGTACAACCACGTCACGAGCCGTGAGTCAAGAAACGGGATCGTTTGGAAGACAACAAGTGTCTGCACGAACAGTTCGATGACGTTTGCAGCAGCATAGACTTTCAGCTCGGAGACCATGGCTACGGCTTCCCTTGACGCTGCGTCATAGACAAGAGCGCCTTCAATGGTGTGATCAACGATGAACCTGAGCGCACGAATGGCGAGACGTCATCTTTTCAGATGAATCCAGGTTCTGTGTACAGCATCATGATGGTCGCATCCGTGTTTGGCGGCATCGTGCTGAACGCACACTGGAAGCGTGCATTCGTCATCGTCATACTGGCCCATCACCTGGCGTGATGGTATGGGGTTCCATTGGATACACGTCTCGGTCACCTCTTGTTCGCTTTGACGATGCTTTTAACAGTGCACGTTACATTTCTGGTGTGTTACGATCCGTGTCTCTACCCTTTATTCGAGCCCTGCGAAACCCTAAGTTTCAGCAGGATAATGCCCGACTGCATGGCCGGTATTGTACGGACCTTCCTTGATATGGAACATGTTCGGATGTTGCCCTGGCCAGCACGTTCTCCAGATCTTTCACCAATAAAAACATCTGATCAATGGTTGCTGAGCGACTGGCTCGTCACCAAACGCCAGTCACTACAGTTGATGAACTGTGGCATCGTGTTGAAGCTGCATGGGCATCTATACCTGTACATGCAATCCAATCTCTGTTTGACTCAATCCCTAGGCGTATAACTGCTGTTATTACTGCCAGAGGTGGTTGTTCTGGGTACTGATTTCTCAGGATCTATCCAGCCAAATTTTTTGAAAATTTAATCACTTGTTATTTCTAGTATATTTGTCCAATAAATATCATTTTGTTATCTGCATTTCTTCCTGGTGTAGCAATTTCAATAGCCAGTAGTGTACTTTTAAAGGCATCCCAAACATTGCTTCATAAGAAATATGTTACGGTAAGTGCAATAAGAAAGTGTGGTAATTATATACAAATAAAGTGGATTTCATTCATAGTTATCACTGAACCTGGTAAATGCGATAATTTTTATTGTATATTTATCACATTTCCTGGTTAGCTCATAAAAACCAGAACTCGTAATGGAGAATGCTATAAAGTCCATAACTTTTCGATTATTCGATCAGTTTGCTTAGTTGCATGGCTTCTGTCATGACGCGCACTATGTATAGCTTTATTATGAGTTGCATAAGTAAAACATGTTCTTAGACTACTATAGGCAATCTCTGTTGATCTCAGATAAACGTGATTTCAGTATTATTTCTAATATCACTACAAAACTTTTTACCATAATTTATGAAGCAAGCTTATCATTAAGCCATTGTGGTAGATAACATTATATTAAAAAAACTTCAAAAAAGTATAAAAATGTTGCAAATGAAGTAGTGATTATTTACTTCAACTTGTATGAAACTTCTCAAAAGGAATCTCAAGAAAAGACTAGTTTAGGTTGTATATATACAAATCCTAATTATAATCCTAAATTATTTTAAATTTCTATTTGAAAATCAAGACTACTTGACGAAATTCGTACAGTTGAACAAGAAAGAAACTTGCAGAAAAAATTTACCTTTTAAATGACATTTTATATATATACATACAGTGTCTCACAAAAGTGTTGGGACACTTGTGCTCTTTACAAAAGGAAACTGTAATAAAATAAATTAAAAATACATGTACACATTTTTTGTGGGTGTGCTTCATATTTAAAGTTAGTAACAATTATTAAATAACATACATTTTGTCAAAATATTTAAATATTAATTAAATAAAAATAATATTGATTAGAACGGAGCAAAAAATAAAAAAATAAAAATAAAAATATATATATATATATATAAAAAAGCTTACATAAGTGATGGGACACTTACTTTTCTATCAAATATTTTTTTCTATCAAATGTATTTTGACAAAGTGTATTAATGGATATTTTATTTTGTGGGCTTTATGTAGGATTTCTGTAGTTCTGGTTTATTCATTTTTGATGCTTAGTTTATGACATAATTATTTATTTGAGTGGGAAAAATATCTCGAATAATGCGGATGCTTCAATAAGGAGAGGCAATTGCCATACAACACTGTGTTTGCCCTATTATTAGTTACCCGTACATAACGAAACACTTTATAGTGTATTGGTATATAGTATATCCTGTCGCAAAGATTTTTCGGTTCTCACGTTGCCGAATCGCTTTCTATATTTTCTCCATCGACCGAAGTAGACTATACATCACCTCATTTACAGAATGTAATTTATCTAATTCATTAATAAATTATAATCTACTTTTGAAATGGGAAGTAGGTAAATTCCACCCCAATATAATGTGAATATTTTCCTTTTGCTATATGAAATGTAGTAGTATCGTTGTGAATGTGTGTAATAGCAAAATCCTTGTCACTTTTGTCGAAATACTTATTTAAATTTTTCTGACAGAATCATCTTCTCATCTCACATAGAATCACATTACTTCTTAATCATGCATTTGTTTAATAAAAATTTTTAATATGTGTGTGTCTTGTTCCATGTTACTTTTGGCAGAATAGGAAGTCACTCCTATTTCTACAAATAATTTTACACACAGAGACAGACATTAAAGCTGAAATAACCATAAAAATTATATTATGTATTTTCGTGCAAATATATTCTCCATCTAATGCTTAGACATTTCATAAAGTATGTTATAGAATGATGTTTCTCAGCTGCCAGAAAGCAAGAAATATTTGCCTGTCCACGAAATATCCAATTATCTGTCCGAAATCTGAAGTGTCATCGGCCGATAACCGATATTAAAATAGTTCCTACATTGCAATAACAATAGTTTACTAGTTTAGAAAATAATATGATCGATAATGAAAAAATAACAAACTGGCAGCTATATACCTAACTTTTAATAATTTGCTGTGCCGTACGCTTAGTGTGTCCCCGTCTACCTTGAGTATCGCTGATTACTTGAATGCTGAATATCTATCGTAACAATTTATAAACTTATTTTGATTCCTTAAAAATTATTTTTGTCTTCTTGATTTATTTGTGTGAAAAAATTGTGCCTATAGGTATAATTATTAAACTTACCAACCGGTCCACGAGAACGTACCAAATTATTTTACCGGTCATTGGAGTAAATCTAGTTAAGAACCACTATTATAGAATATGATGCGTAGAATAGCTGTTTGTACACTCTATTTACGTAAGCTTATGAAATTCAATGGTGATGATATCAAAACTCAAAAAAAGGGATATAAGAGTTGAAATCTTGAATACACAAGATTTTTTTTTGTGAAATCATACTATATATCATGTAACAGGAAGTGAAAAATATTCAACCGAAATAACTAGCAGTTAAAGATAAAATAATATAAAAAAACTAATAAAATTTCCATAGAATTAAATAATATATCGCATGTTTTAATAAAATAATTTAAAATAACTAAAAGTGTTTTAATGAAAACAGTTTGAGAGTCCTACACAAGATTACTATACGTAATCAGGAGGAAACAAAAACCCTTGCTCACCTGTTTGATTAGTAAACTAGAATTTCAGCATATGTAACACATGTATAGTTCAATGATGATCTTTAATATGTCATTTTAAGCTCGTTCAAAAAAGCATATGCGTATACAAGCCCTTAACATGAATATCATCTAGATGATTCTGCCGCCAGAAGGTGATATTGTATATCAAGGTGTTATATATAAACATATATATACATATATATATATATATATATATATATATATATATATATATATATATATATATATATATATATATATATATATATATATACATATACATATATATATATATATATACATACATATACCGGGTGAGCCAAAAGTTCATTACAATTTTAAAAATTCATAAAAAAAAGAAGAAAGTCAGATAAAGAAGTGCGGTTTGCAAGAAAGGGCTCACAAGGTAGTCGGATTTTTTTTAGCAGCAAAAAAGTTTGAGTTAAAAAAGTCACCTATAGATGGCGCTGACATCGAGAGATTCAGCAGAATTATGCAATTTAATCTTGCGATAAAAGGCTGTGATACTCAAGAATTTCTCATTCGCTTTCAGAATGTTATCATTACCCGATCGAGCGTTGTTGGTGAAGTTGTTCTATTTGAACGGAGAGTCAGCAACTATCGCGTTGCGAAAATTTCGCACGACGAAAGGACTGAAGACGAAGAAAGGCTCCATATCGTGTCCTGGAACAGTCAAGCTTGTCAAGAGGTTCGAGGAAACTGGCTCTTTGTAGGATCGGCCACGCAGTGGAAGACCCTCGTTGGTGGAGAGCCGATTTACTGCGGTGGAAACCACAATGAATGATTTAGCGGCGGAATCGTCCATTGGGAGTAGCAGTGCTCGCGAAGCTGGAAGAATATTGGATTTGCCTCAATCATCGATTCGACGTATCCTTCACGGGATATTGCATCTCTATCCCTACAAACTGCAGTCACTGCAGGAGTTACAACCGGGAGACACAGCTATGCGGGAATCATTTGCCGAGTAGGCTATGGCAAGAATCGAAAACGACCCTCAGTGGTTGTTCAACGTTTTCTGGACGGAGGAGGCGCACTTCACACTACACGGGGATGTCAACACCCATAACACTCGTATATGGGCAACATCTAATCCTCGTGAATACACGGCAAAATCTCAGCATCCAGCCAAGTTGACAGTCTGGCGTGGCTTCACCTCATCTTTCATTGTGGAACCTTTCTTCTTTGAAGAACCGTGTCCCAGATTGGGCTGGAAAACGTGCACAGTAACCGCTAAGAGTTACCTCACTCTTTTGCGTGACAAAGTCGTGCCCGCATTAAATCAAAGAAGTGTGTTATCTGTAATAAACTTTATGCAGGATGGCGCACCACCACATTATGCCAATCCAGTAAAACGATTCTTTTTGAGTACCTTTGGTGAAGAGAGACTGATCAGTCAAGGTTGCAAGATCGCATGGCCTCCACGATCACTCGACCTCACTCCGGTCGACTTCTGGTTGTGGAGCTTTTTGAAATCACGTGTGTACCGTTCATTTCCTTCAACATTGGCCGAACCCAAAGATTCCATCTGTCGTGAGGTTTCTGCAATTTATTCCGACATATTGCATTCAGCTGCAACGGGCGTTGCGAGTCGCCTTAGTTGTGTCGTACAATGTACTGGAGGTCATATTGAACAAGTGTTATTATCAGAATAAATGAATGGAGCGTACTGTTGTCCTTTTCATTGTGCTTTGGACAGTCAGCGCCATCTTTACTTTTTAACTAAAACATTTTTTGCTGCAAAAAAAAATCCGACTACCTTGTGAGCCCTTTCTTGAAAACCGCACTTCTTTATCTTACTTTCTTCTTTTTTTATGAATTTTTAAAATTGTAATGAACTTTTGGCTCACCCTGTATATATATATATATATATATATATATATATATATATATATATATATATATATATATATATATATATATATATATATATATATATATATATATATAATAAAAGTGCGTTAATGAGGTTGAACACCTGCAAACGTTAGTGCAATTATCCAAATTATACAATAATTTATATTGATTCTCTAATGGGTTGCTTAAGAGATTTAACTCATTTTTCGCACAGTGGTTGTTTGCACACAAGAGTTTATTATATTAGAGCCTACAACTTAAAGTGTGTATTCTGAGCCACTACAAACATCTAAACCAGAAGTAGAATTAGAAACCACAAACTGTTAAACTAAATGCCAAAGCGCTAACATCTTAACTTCCAACTAGGCGATTTCTCAAAAGAAGTGTATAAGGGAAATAAGAAATACTCATTAACTGTAAAAGGATCAAATGATCGTTCCTTATAGACAGAATCAAAAATATGTGTTTATATGTACATACGATACAAATCATCAACTAAGTATCTATTGTTTACAGATGGTACTCTCAGCGTTGCGATGGGATTATTTCACACTCCCTAACGTTAAGAGTTCTCATCTGATATCAAACTCAATGAAAAACACATACGTTTCAAAAAATAGATGTAAATCAGGTTCAACTACTTATCGAAGCGTTAAATGAGAAAGCAACTTACTTAATTATAGGTTTCCATAAAACCAAATAAATCAAATAAACAAATATTATATTACAAGGTAAAGAGAAAAAAAAACACATTAATACATATTAAATTAGTATAAATAGTTTTTAAACGTTGGGCACAAATCAAATCTAGAACAGGGATGGCGAACCTTTTTTGATGCCCGTGCCACAAAGTCATAAAATATCTTTTTGAACTAGGTAACATGCCACAATAATATTTCATTCGAAATGTTAGAGTGATAAAACTATACTAATTAAATAAATAAATAAAAGCAATTTTTCTTTAAACATTTTTTTATAAATCAATGTTTTGCAAAAAGCAATATGCTAGAAACAAAATTCACGTTAAAAACAATTGTTTTTAATGTGATTTTTCTTGCTGTACACAAGATGATAAAGATTTAATATCTGGTTCATATTTAATTAATTTCAACAGTAAACATGCAAAGCTCAACTCATTCGCCATTCTATTCCTATATTTATTTTTTATAAAGTTTAATTCTGAAAATAGAGATTCACATGCCCACGTCGCGATCGAAAATATTGATAAAATATTGATAAATATTGATAAAATTGCCTTTGTTAATATTTTTAAACAATTAAACGTGTCAGGAATTGAATTCCGTGTTATTAGAATTTCATCTTCCACAATTTTATTTATTTTATTCAATAATCGATTGCTTTCAATAATTTCTAAATCATTTCTTAAATTAACAAATTTTTGGTTCCATATGTTACTTGACTGAAATTCAACTAATTCCATTTCTAATTCATTGATATTTAACCACTCAAGGACTTTTACATTTAATTTTTCAAATAATATTGTATTAGGATATAAAATGAATTTTAAAGTTCCTTCAAATTCTTTAAACTGCGTAAATCTTGCAAAAAATTCCTGAATCAGAAATTGAATTACCATTGAAAATTCTTTTGTTAATGACTCTTTATTTGGGTTGTCGTGACATTCACTTCCAGAAAAACTTTTTTTGTATTCGGAAAATATTTATATGAATTTAAAATAATATCTCAATTAAAAATCTGTAATTTGACTTCGAACGCTTTGATTAAGTCAAACATTATAATGACTGTTTTATTAACACCTCGTAGTTTTATATTTAATTCATTTAATTGAGAGCATAAAAATCAGTGAAAAATATAACTTTGCTAGCCATTCTACATCCAATAATTGATTGTATTGGTCAATATTGTTCTCATTACTAATGTTAATAAAGTTCTCAAACTGTAGATTGTTTGGAGGAAATAAGATTAGTTAAAAATTTTATTTCCTCCAAACAATCTACAAATCTTTGCAAAACATTACCGCTCTTAACCAGCGTATATATTATTGCATAAAAGTAAATTATTGTACGACGAGGTTACTTCGTGTGACAATTCTTGAAATTTTCTTTTATTTAGTGTTCGATCTGATATAAAATTGACTAATTTTGTTGCAAAATTCAAAATACCATCAAATATTTTTAAACCTATTTTGGCACATAGCGCTTATTGGTGAATAATGCAATGAAAATCAAGAATTGTGAATCCTATTTGTTTTGCAAATAAATTTATAAATCCATTTTCCAGTCTAGTTAAGATGCGGACACCGCCACTTGTAACTGACATAATTTTAGAAGAACATATTTTCTTTTTTCCAATGCATCTATAATTGCATTACAAATATCTAATCCTTTTGTTGTTGTTGTTGTTAATGTTGATAAACTTATTAACTCTTCCTTAGTATTGTTTTGAACAAAATAGCGTACAGAAATTGATAAGCGAGCAGAGGCTGTTATGTCGGTAGACTCTTCAAGGCAAATGAATATAAAATCGCAAGACTTTATATGAGTGTTTTGCTGAAAATTTACATTTTCCGCCATACCCAGAATTGTCTCTCTTTCATTGTATTCGCAGTTATTGTCATACCCAGAATTGCCAGAATTTAATTATTTGGATGATTTTTTCTTTGTTTTCGAAATCTTCGAATAAGTATGGTGCACATTACAGCCAAGCGTCCTTTAAAAATTCCCCTTCATTAAATGGTTTCACATATTGAGCAATAGTTTTTAAAGCTTAATTATTAATAGCAGTGGTTTAGATTGAGTTCCAATCTATTTCATTAAAGAAGCAGTTTGAGCATTTTTAGTTTTTAAGGCAGGTGATATATACTCCTTTTGCTTTCCTACACTTCGATCGAGAAGAAATTTATGGTTGGTTTCATAACGCCGCTTTACTGAAGATGTTCTGAAGACTACAGTTTTAGAACATAAAATATAAATTGCTTTACTGTCCTTTTCAATCATACCATATCTATCGGTCCATCAAGTTTGAAATTCTCTGCTACTGTTTCAGATAATTTCGATTTCTTCATTGAACTATCCATAATAAGAAATTCTAAAATATATATATTTTAATAATATTGTTGCAAAATAAATAATTTATTCTGTATTCGTTTGCAAAAACATATTTCGTCACACACATTAAAGTACTAAAAATATTACCAACACAAGAAAATAATAAATAAAATATTAATTTAAGGTAATTTTAACAATTATTTTTATATTTTACACTAATTTAATGATAAAGTAATTTCTTATAATATTACAATAATTTATTTTTCAAAAATAGGCAAAATAAGTTATAAGTTTAGTAACTTTTAATACCTTAAGGTTGTTACAGGTTAAAGCTTCAGTCGTGACGCAATATGTTCTTGCAAACGAATGCAGAATGTAAAATATAAAATAATATGTAAAAATACTTACCTAAAAATAACACTATATCTATTTACAATAAACGGTTGTATATTTTAACAAGTCACTGAAGTTTCAAAGCCGACGGTTTACTGAAAATGACTAACGCAGTCTGTCGTCTGATTCGAGAGCTGCAACATCACAAAACATACAATAACATTAGAAGACAAAACTGGATACGCAAAAAATTTTACCTAATTCACATCTTTATATACTTCGAGAGAATTCATGCGATATATATTTTAATAATAAAATGTATAATTTGATGATTTTAATTAACATACTAAGATAGGTATTTAGTACTGCAAATTAATATCATAAATTATAAATTAGATTAATAATTTTTTAGATCATTCCTGTCAAGAAAGATAAGTTATAAAAAATAATAATTTTGTTTTCGTGCGTGCCATCAAAATTTTTAAACGTGCAACTTGTGGCACGCGTGCCATTGGTTTGCCATCCCTGTTCTAGAATGAATAATTAAAGTCTTATTTAATTTTAGTTAGAGTCACTTTTTAGCTCCAATGGGTAAAAGAGTTGTATGGGTCTTCTGAGGTTATCCATTTTTGCTGTTTTGACAATAGCAGCTCTCACGTGTCCATATCTGCCTATTATAAATTCTTTAATTACTGCGAAGTCCCACAACAATTTTGATATTTCCGTAACTTCCAATAATATTACGTCTTCATTCTTGAAGTGTACTTCAGGGTTTTCAAGTTATTAACGTTTCTTAATCTTGTATTAGCGTAATCAGTGTTTCTTAGTATCTATAAAATCTTGAAATTTGGTATCTTCAGAACACGATATATTTTCTTAAGTTTATTGGTAGCACGTTTAAAAGTCTTAACATTGTCGGAATAGATGATTAACGGAACACCCCATCTTGATTGAAATTTTCTAAAAGCTAAAAAAAAAAAAAAAAGCTTTCTATTGATAAGCTGGATACCAATTTTAAATGTATGGCGCGTATTACAAAACACGTGAACAAATCTGCATAGGCTTTGGAAGTTGTCTTGTCATTTTTCACGAAAACTGGTTCAGCAAAGTCAATTCCACAGATGGCGAAAGGAGGGCTTTCAATTATCATATCCTTAGTCAGTTGATTCACTGGTTTTGCCGAATATTTTCTGCAAATTAAACAGTTTCTTATAATTATTTTCACCAATTGCCTTCCTTTAGGAATCCAATAGCTTTTTCTGACCTCAACTAAACTAACCGTGACTCCGTTATGTAGGACATTATTATGTTTTTCTCTTATCAACAATTCAGTAAACTTTGAATTTCGTGGTAAGACAATTGGATGTTTTTCATCATAGATGGATTCCGCTTGTTCAATTCTTCCTTTGATTCTCAGTATTTTATCTTCATATAAATAAGGAGTTAAACTATACAAGTATGAATTTCTGGCAATAGATTTCTTCTTTTGAAATGCATCGATTTCTGTAGGAAAGTTATTCGCTGGATCTGTTTTTCTTTTATCAAATCCTTTTCTGTATCTTGCAATTCATCTGAATTGAGAATCCTATTTTCACCAGTTCTTTTTCTTGCTTTGTCAATAATCCGCTTCACTAATGCAATGATTCCAAAGGCGCTCAGGAGATAACTATAATTTTCCAACTTTAATAATTCAGAGTTTTCTGCAATAAAGTCATTGATGATCGCGTTCTTCCTAAGTTCTAAACCTTTCTTATCAAATGTATTGAATTCCTGTGAAGGCCAATTATCTTTCGATTGTAAAAGTCAAGATGGTCCATGGCACGATAGTTCATCTTCTCTCAGCTCTTCTACCTTCAATCCACTTGAAATTAAATGAGCAGGAGTACTATGTCATGGACAATGTGACCAAGTCGTATTATTTTGAGTGAGCTTTTGAATTTCATTAATCCTGTTTATACAAATGGCTTAAATTCTGTCAGAAGAACTTATGATCTAAAAATAGGCTATGGTTGAGTCAGTTCAAAATTTTAGAGTCAATTTGTATTTCAGACTATTGACAACTTTAGTACTAAGTCTAGCAGCCAGAAGCGCAGCCAACAGTTCAAGTCTCGGAAGAGAGAGCGTCTTAAGCAGTGATACTCTAATTTTCGAAGCTATAAAAGTCGTTTCGTTTGACCAGTGTCTGCATCCAATCTTAGATAGACCGCACAACCATAAGCCTTTCAATTGGCATCGAAGAATCAATGCAGCCCAATCTGTGTTGTTCCATCAACGAAAAATGTTCTAATCCAGTAATAGCGAAGAATTTTAATCTCTTTTAATTAGTGTATCTCATGATACCACTTTTCCTACTTCTCATAAATATGATATAGCGATTCATCATCCCAGTCTATATTAGAAGACCGAATTTCTTGCATAAGAGATTTAGCTCTGACAGTAAACGGACCATAAAATCCCACATTGTCAAAGAAACGGCTTAAAGTTTGCAACACAAAGCGCTTAGAATTTACTAGCTTCGAAAGGAATGATGTCAGTTGTTTTGTATTAAAATAAAAGTTATCATTTTCAGTACTCCATGAAATACACAATACTTGTATCGGTATAATTTCCGTATCAAAATCGTATATTGGCGTTCTTCCAGATTTCGCAGTTTCTTCGTTTGCCACTTTTGCAGTTGCATATCGGCTTCTTCAAAAATTTCAATGGACTCTAAACTGGTTGAATAGCTATGTTCTACATCTACGTTGCCTGTGATGACGTCGTCTATGTAACATGAACATTCTAGTTTTGACGTGCAGGAATATGCCGAAGAAATTTCACTCAATTATGTCTAACCGTAGCACAGGGGAGAGATGGTGAACTACTGATCCCAAATAACACGCGTTTAAATCAGAAAATATTTGGCGAACTATTATTGTTAGGGTCATCAATCCAAAAGAAACGAGTGACATCCCTGTTACTAGAATCTAACTGTATCTGTAAAAAGGCTTGTTTAATATTACCTACAAACGCTACAGGTTGTTCTCAAAGAGACAACAAAATTGCTATACCCGTATGCAAACAATCATTAAGCGATAATTTTCCTTCGGCGTGTGAAGAAACATCGGAAACGATTCGCAATTTACTTGTAGCCTCTCTCTAAGGACAGTAAGATATAATAAATAGGAAACTACTTGGTCATTCATTTCTTTGTCTACCGGTTCAATGATACCTTGACTTCAATAATCATGAATTACACTTTTGTAAGAAAACAGTAGGGAGTTATTCCTAAATTTCCTGCCAAGTTTTAAAAACCTTTGTAATGCGACTTCACAGTTATCATACAGTAAAACTTTAAATTACGGTTTCCAAGGTAATTTCACCTCATAGAGTTTGTCTTCAAACTTAATATTTTTTCAAACTCATCTAAGATTACGTCAGTATTTTCAGTTTTACATTCGATTCCATAACTTTCTAATTCCCAAAAATTTGCAAGTAGATTTTTCAAATTATATACGTCTTCTTCCAAATGCTTCATTTTGATTTTCAGTTCGCCAATTTCTTCAGTAAGTGCTTTCCTTCTGTTATCAGCAACTTTTTTAATTCTGCAGCTTGTACCAGGCAAAAGTATAAATATAAAAAAAGCATCTGCAGCAAGACTAAGTAAATCTTGGCTAATTATTAGATAATTGTTGACACCTCCAATGGATCATCTACCATGCACTTAGTCACAATTGTTTGATTAGTTAAATTTTCTACCATCAAATTTTTGTTCACAGAAAACCCACGTTTGACAGATGCATTGACTATGAGAGAGTAGTACTCCTCTAATAGGATCGAATTTCTCAAGGTTTAAAGTATTTAAACTCCTCCGCAAAATTACAAAATTCTTCTGTTATTCTGAGCCATGGAAAAGCCAATCTTAGTATGGTTTTCCAGAGTCTATTGGAGTCCATTGAAAAAAAACTTTCTACACCTGTCATTATAAATAATTATTTCAGCCTTTATATCATTGATAAACAAATTCATTTAGATTCACTGAAATTCTATGTATTTTTCACGAAACAAGACGTGGAATGTATATTTTAATTCAAATATTTATTACTAAATATTAATATCCAATGAATTTTATATAGTATAAAGAGAAAAATTAAAATCACCCATTTGATTGCACCACAAGACGGTCTCATTGGAGAATACCCTTAACTTCACTTACATAAATTTAATATTTTCAAACAAAAAATAAATGCATCTAGGTAAGCAAAAATTCTAGGAGTAATTCACGATTTTCAAGGAGTTAAGTCAAAAAATTCCAGGAGTTTCACGGAATTGTATAAAGCCTGTCTTTATTAACATTCAATATCAAATGCAATTTGCTATGCTACATACAATAACCAGTTGATTGGGCCAATATTTTATGATAGTAAGTTAAATGATTTAGAATATTTACAATTGTTACATTAGTTTTTTACAGCCACTTTATATGGTATAATTAAGAAATCAACATTAACATGAAGGGAGAGATAAATACTAAGGCAATTTCTGATTATTTATTTTAAGCTTATTTGCAGTTCATTTTATTACAACAGGACAAAAACATTTATGAACAATTTTTTGCAAGTATTTCAAATGGGGGAAAAAAAGATTTTTAATTTTATTTAAACTAAATTGTTTTATTTATTATTATCTAGCAATTAATTTTGCATTTTAGATATAAATTGTCTTTATAAAAGTAAAAATATGCATTCTTTATGCAATAATAGACCATGAATAAATCAGAGAAAGATATAATTTTAGACTTTAATATTTTCATTTTTCTCAGAATGCTAAAAATTGCATAATTAAAAACAGTAAATAACAGTTTGAGCATTCCTAATACAAATAGTGATCTTAAAATTGTTTTCATGATAGAAATATTAAAGTTTATTAGGAAAAACTAAGTTAATAATAGTTGCTTGTAGAAAAATACAATTTTATTATAAAATTTTTAGCCACTATTGAATATCATTTTAATAATGATTAAATTGTCAATCTGCAGCACATAAAATTTATTTATGCGGACTTTAGAAATAAATTTTCAATGATTTTAGAGAGCTCTTTCTTAAAAAACACACACGCACAATTATTTTATTAATGACAAATATTTTTATTTACATCATATGGACCTAAGTTACTAAGATAATAAAAGGAAAAATATCAGTATCAAAAGGACAAAGGATGACATTTTTAGAAAAATATAAATCCTGAATTCTAAAACCGAGTTTACATATTTACAAGGTAGGTACTCATTAAAAAAAATAATTTTTACAGTGGTAATTTCTTTACAGATTGCCTTTTTCCGAATTAAAATCAAACTTGCAATTTTATCCCAATCTTATAACTATTAATTCAAACAAATTCATTTAATGAAGTATTTAAGCACGAAATCTTAAAATATCTCTTTTCTTGAATGCATTTGTTATTGTATAATCATATTTTGCTAATGAAGATCTACAGTTCAACAAAAACCACATTTTAAAACAGATTTAGATTAACTACAAATATCCATGACTGCATTTTAAATTAAAACTATATTACTCAAAGTAAGAACCCCAAATAATCAAATGTCAGCTCAGTTTTTCTTCTTAAGACTAAACTTATTATTTAATAAACATAGAAGAGCGTTTTTGAATTAAACAATTTACATTATGTTGTAGCTTCAACAATAGTAAAGTACTTAATTATAATCTTTCGTAAAAGTGAAATAAATGAGAAAAACAGGAATTAAATTAAAAAAAATAACATTTTATTAAATATATTCTAATAACTTTCAAAGACATTACAAAAAAATATATAAGATTAAAAACTTATTGATCTAACATGTTATGATAGATAATACTTTTTATGAGGAACTTTTATTGAAAGCAAACATGAATAAGAACAAACATGAAGAGGAATCGTCGTTGTACCAGTCAATTACATAATAATAGAGTATTATTCCTCTTCTTTGCGATTTTTCATAAAGCTTTTGAGCCACAGCCTACTTCTAGCAACTTCATAAAAAACATCAGGTACAATACAGTCAGAAGAGATGGCATTTTGAACACGAACCATTTCGACTGATGTCTGATGAAAAAGCTCTCGCTCATATTCTATGAGCTGCTGGAAAAAGCCATTATTTGGATGGACAATCGGCCTCCTGGACCTCAGATATCGAAATGCAGATCGGAGATTCATATTTCCAAATTTCATCAGGTAAGCTATAAAAATTTGAGAATCAAATTAAATCTGTTATTATTTAAAAGTGTAATAAAATACAGGTATGAATAATACAAAAGATGTAAGACTTAACATGTTCTCTTTTGTAAAAGAGATTATATTACATTACTTTGATCCTCACATTATCTAAGTTCATGTGATAATCCATTTACTTTTACATTATTTTAATTTATAGTAAAACAGTCACCTTTTAAATGAAAAATAAGAATCAGTTACGAGTAAAGTATTAAAAATAAAATTTAATACATGAAACTAATGCATACAAAGTAAGATGGAGTTTAAACTTTCAGTAATACACAAAAAGTATAAAATAATAGAAGTATATCAGACATTATAAGAATTAAGCTAATTTATAACAAAACAGAAATATTTACATTTATAAAATAACATCAGCTTCAAAGTGGGAGAAATTCTTCCCAAGAATTATTTAAAAAAAATATTAACATTATGATACATTTGATACATTATATCAATCATTAAAAAAAAAATTAAACCTTACCAATACATAGCGAAGCTGAGCGACTTATACCAGCCACGCAGTATACAAGAGTTTTTCCACCTTTTTCATGTTCTTGATTTATCAAATCAGACACTTCTTCAAAATAACACTTTATATTTGATCTCTCATTGTCTTCAACCTAATATAAGAAAGTTTAGTTTTCAGATTAATTAAGAGAAATATAAAAAAAGAAGGAAAGAAAAATTAAAATTTTTTAGGTTCAATTCATAATTTAGACCCAATTAATTTATATTATAATCAAAATAAAATATTTTGGAGAAGTTAAATACAATTTTAATAATAATGTAAATATACTTTTAATAATTTCATACTTTCAACAGTTAGAAAAAGTATATTTAAGTTTAAAAAAATTAAACATTTTCAAGAATATGAATAAATAGGTATTTTCCTTTTGACATTAAGTATATTACATTTTAAAAGTTTTAATTAATTTAACACAGAAAAATATATTTATGTTACAAAAAATTTATCAACTAATAAAAAAAATTCGATATGCATTTAAAGATATAAAATATTCGTGATTACTTTTCAATGAGGCTATTATTATTTGCTTTTCCAAATGTTAAATTACTGTATTTGAAGCAGAGCCATATTTAGGTTTGATGATAAAGAAAGCAAATTATTTTTATATGTACAGTAAATTTTTGTGAATGATAAAAAAAAAGTATAAGAAATTGTCATTGTGGATTAAATAAGTATTTAAAGCCATATGCTTAAAAGAAAATATTTTATCAAAGCAATTGTTGTTGAAGTAAAATACAATTAGGAATATATATATATATAATTATTAAATATTCTCCACAATTCAAAAAGATGATTCATAACAAATTTAATGCAGCAAATTCTTTGGTATTCAACAAAAAATACAGAGAAATTTTATTAAATAATGGAAAGAAAAAATTAATATAGATAGAATTAAAATGTATTTCATGTATAAGAACAATTTATTATATTATACAGTATATAATAAATAATACAGCAAAATTTATAAAATTTAAAATCTGGTAGAATTATTTGAGGAGAATTTTCTGCACTGCACCCAATTTTTTTTATATTATGGTTTGTAAAAATAAAATCCTCTAATATTTCATAACACTGATAAAGCAAATCATCACAAATCATTAGTCACTTTACGAAATATTTGGTATCAAAAGGGAAATTACACAAATATTTGCATTTTTTTCTCTTAAAATTTCTGCTGAATTAATAATCAAAGACAAATAAATGCAAGTTACTGAAAACTTCATCCATTTTATTGCTGTTTTATATTAGATAAATGATGAGAGAAAAGAAATTTTGTAAAATTCTACTCTTAATATCAAGAATTCAGACATAACCAAATAATAAGGAAATACAAATTATGAATCTTTTAGGTTAAGTACTAACATATTGGATTAATATCATATTCATCATGTCAAAATGGTGTCAAATAACGATTTTTGACATAAAAAAATTACAAACCAAATGCATGGTTTTTATTTTGATAAACCATTTGTAATTTTTTAAACAAAGTTATCTGTTTTAAAGTATCAATTCAAACAGGAACTTAACTGGATGGTTTTAATATTGCTGTTTTGAATACACTCAGATTTATTTATTCTTGCTGCAAAGAGATAAGTATCGAATTAGGTACAATGTTACTCTTCCTACATTTTTGTTTAACCTTTTTGACCCGGCAGTACAACTGTTGTACCACGAAAGTGAGTGTCTCAGAAGATGGCTGTGGTACAACAGTTGTACCATGGATTTTTTCCCCCTTTCAAGCACTTGACTTTTTCCCACTCAAGTTTCTTCAGGCAGTTGAGTGCGATTTAATTGCAGCTCTTTTGCGTGTGAAAGTCGTAAAAATTGAAAACTTGTCTGAGTAGAGAATTTTGACAAAAAACGATTTTATTGGCTCCTCTTTTTAAAAGGGAAGCATTTTCATCCTCACTTTAGCAGATGTTTTCATTGCAATCAGTTACTTTTTTCGTCTCTAGAAAAAATATTTTGATGGCTTCACGTCGTAAAGGATTGACTGATGAAGAAATTAAAAATTTATTGGAAGAATTAGAAGAAGAAAATTTTGCAGATCTGAATGCAAGGATATTAGTTTTTTGATTGCAGCAATAATGATGCAATTTCCTCTGTATTATTTGATTTTGATTGGCATAAAGCTAAAGCAGATGATAAGCCTATCATTTTTAAATTTACGGGGGATTACAGTATTTCTGAGCGAATAAAGGATTTAGTTGAGGAGCACGACCTTTTTTATTCATTTTTTTCAGAAGAAATTTTAAACTTTATTGCAGATGAAACAAATAGATATGCTTCCCAAATATTACAGTTACATCCAGAAAGTAATAAAAAAACATGAAACAAAGTGGACTGATATTGATGCACCAGAATTAAAAAAATTCTTAGGACTTATTTTTTTAATGGGCAAAATATAGATAAAGATAACATCAAAGATTATAGGTCAACAGATAAATTGATTGGAACTTCTGTTTTTAGAAAAATTATGTCCCGCGATAGATTTTTTAATGTATTGAGATTTTTACATTTTACAGACAAAAAAAAAAAAAAAAAAAAAAAAAACTAGATGAAGAATACAGACAGATTATGGAAATTATGAACGATTTTTGATTTTTTAAATAAATCTTTTAAGGAGCACTATAATCCATCTCAAGAACTTGCAGCTGATGAAGTCATTATAAAATTCAAAGGAAGAGTGATATTCAAGCAATATATTCCTAAAAAAAGAAAACAGTGGGGAATTAAGCTTTATAAATTAGCAGACAAATATGGCTATACTTTTGATATGGAAGTATATCTAGGTAAGGACAAAAATAAAATGAATCCAGGAATTTCTGCTTCCCATAATGAGGTATCAAAATTAATGAATTTTGTGAAGAATAAAGGCCATAAATTATATATGGATAATTTTTTTTCTTCCCCAGAACTTTTTTGCAATCTTCTAGAAAAGAAAATTAATTCCTGTGGCACAATAAGCAGCTATAGAAAAATTTCCCCAAAGACCTTTCAAAGATAAAACTAAAGCAAAGTGACGTTTGTCTCCGTTTCTGCAGTGGGATGACAACGATGTGTTGGAAGGACAAACGCGAAATTTATATGTTAAGCAACATGCATAATCCAAGTTTTATTAGGAATGAAAAAAAAAAAAAAAAAAAAAAAAAAAACCAAAATTGTTTCTGACTATAATGAACATATGGGTTATGTTGATAAAAGCGATAGGATGGCCAATACTTACATGTTTGGTCGGAGAACATTAAAATGGACAAAAAAATTATTTTTCCATTTATTAGATTTGAGCGTTTTAAATGCATTCATGATCTATGAAAAAGTCAGAGGTGAAACTACTCATAAATCTTTCTGGATGAATTTAATTCGTTCTTTTATAGACTTAGAAAATTATTCAACCCTTTCCAGAAAACCAGTACTACTATCGTCCCCTATTCCTACTAAAAGAATTCGTCAAGAAGAAATGCATTGGCCAATTGATAAAAACCTAAGAAGGTATGTTGTTTGCCATAAGAAAGGAATACAAAAAAGATAAACAGTAGTATGCAAAACATGTGATGTAGCATTATGCATTGATAAAAATTGTTTTGAAAATTATCACAAAATGTAAATTGTATATGAATTTATTGTCTATAAAATTTTTGTAAATATAAATATTTGTATTATATTCGTATTGCATATATAGTTTTTATATATCATGTCTTATTTCCATTTATAATTATATTGTTAATAAAAAATTCTAATAAATTGCAAAAATTAAAAAAGAGCATAAAGGTATTGACTTTCCCAGAGTCAAAATACCAATAAATTATAAAAAGATTATATATATATATATACACACACACACATATATATGTATGTATGTGTCTATATATATATGTGTGTGTTTGTGTAATTATTAGTGTTGTATTGGCTTCGTTAAGGCTTAAGTCTGGAACCAATGCTAAAACCAACCAACCATATTGGTACAAAGCAAGTAATACTTTATGCCAATATAGTTAACACTTCCTAAAGAAGCTGGCCATGTTGGTACTTCATTTCAGTTTCTTTTTACTCAATATTTCTTTTCAAATTTTACTATTTATTGAACATATGTTCCATTTGTTTACTATATCATGTTTTCACTTTATTATTGTCTATTTATCATTTGATTAACCCCTTCCGGTAAGATTTAATAATGAAACACTATGCATGAAATAACCATTTAATATTTATTAAACAAAAACTTGTTTCATTTTATAATTCTTACATATTCTTAATTAACATCCATTTTTACACTAGATATTTTAAACTAAATTAATTATCACATTCAACAGTAACTTTAGTTGGATGAGTGTAGCTCGTCATTGGGTGGTTAATTTTATAAAGAATTTACGTTATATATATATATATATATAATATACAGAACTACACATATAAAGACTATTTTTTATTTTTAATTGGTATTAATGGTTGTCCTTTAATTACGCACTTTCATATTTATGAGAGTCTGAGATTCTATATATTGTATTTTATGATTTTTAACTACCAGTAAATTGGTATGCTGGCTTCTGCATTGGTCAACTATAACTAAATTACATAATAAAACCTGGAAAATTAGCAATAGTGTCCTTACATTTTTGACAATTATAATCCCTATAAGCAGGACTATTCTTAGTCTAATCCTGATCAAAATTGCTGGTTTTGAGACTGATATTTTAAAAGTTAAAATAAGAAAATATTAATGAAATGTTAAAAGTTTCTCATAATAATTTACACATGAGAAAGTATGTGTTCGGAAAATCCCAATTCAAAGATTTAATTAGTCTTCGAAACATTTTCATTAAGAAACGGTATTCATTATAATATAAGAGCTATTTTCACATTCTAGATTTTTAGATGGACTAATGAAATAAATTTTTTACAAATAAATAGTTTTGATTTAGTGTTAGAAATATACTCTTCAATGCAAAATGTATTTCATTCATTAGTCTAATTCACTATAGAATAAAGAATACTAAACGTCACTTTTTTTTTCTTACGTACACCAATATCGGAATAGATGCTAGACATCTTTCTTGGTTTTTCCCTTTCGGCATATTGTTTATGGAAAATATTCCAGAACCACATTGTTATTTTTAATCTCACAACAAAAACGTGCAAGTAGAAATGGAATAATTATAAAAATGAAAATACTTACAATAATAAATTGTCAGTCTTTCTTCTAAGTAGTTTTAATTTCTGTACAAAATTAAACTAATCACGGTTTTGGTTTTTAAAAATAATTTAATAAGCATAGTGTTATAAAAACTAAAAATACAGAAGATAAGAATTTATTCCCAATATAAAGTTAATGCTTTCATATTCTGAAAAGAATTTCATAAAAATATTTTCTGAGACTAATACGAGTATATTTTGGAATGTACTATTTGAACAAACATTTTCAAGTTCTCAGTCATTGAGAAATAAACCGAATATTACTATTTATTGTATGACAAATGTAATTTTATTAAACAATCAACCTGAATGCTACATATAAAGGAGAAACTCAAGATTCGTCTGGCTACCTTCATTATGCAAAACGTTTCATACAAATAAATGCAGAAAGGAAAATTCCATTTTTAAGCTTTTTCCTTAAAATTAAAGATATAAAAGCATATATTTTAATTCATTCAATATAGAAATTTGTTATAAATAGAAATACTTAAATCAAAAGAAAACTGAAATCATTACAGTATTTAACTCATAGATTACTTTTAATCTTTTTCAAATGCAACTTCAGCAATTTGCTTGCACTTATTCATAAAAGGAAATATTTGTTCAAAATATCTTTATTTATTTATTTACATATTTCAATATCAGGCAGGCTGCTTTTAGGAATGTTTTTGAAATATTCAGTTAGTTTATTGCTTATCAATTTTTATTATAACTAATTGCAAATTCATTATTTCAAAGAAGTCTGTAATTATTTTAAATAATTATTTCAGAAAATTTTCAGTAATAAATTAATATATGCCATATTGTTTTTGAAACAGACTAAATTTGTTTAACAAATGCATGTATATAATCTTCAAATTCTTATAACATTTCTTAATGTGATATGTAAAGAAATGAATAGAAAAAATCAATTGCTTGTCAATAAGTATAATATTTATGGTAAACACATTTACATTTTCATGAGAATTACGGCAGACCTAGCGGGGCGTATCTCCCTCAAAAGTTAAAGATTCGTCACTATGAAACTTGCGGAACTTAAATGGGAGGAAAATGACCCTCTCCCTTCAGTCAAGGAGGTAGGAAATGTCATCTTCTCGCGCCGTCCTATGAGCAGTTTTTTTAAACGATGACGCCGGACTCAAAAGGTTAAATAACTTTTTATGTTAGTTAGAATAATGAATAAAAACATTTCAGTTTTATTATTTTTGCAAATAATTTTTTAATCTTATGCTCAATATTCAGTTTAGAATGAGAATTTTGTTCTACATCATATTGTTATTCTATATTCACACTCAGTTTCTTATAAAATAGACATGAGGAACAATATGAAAAGATTTGTTATTAATTTGGCAATATTTTTTTGCCAATTTTCAAGACTGATACAATTTTACACTAATACCAGCACCACTATACATTTTTAACTAATAAATCACCCACTATAAATAGGAAAATTTTATTGATATGTATATGAAAATTATTATAAATGATATGACATAGTAAACCAATTCATTTTTCACAAAATATCATATGAATAAAAATAGCTGCTAAAAACACTTTGAATGTGAATGATTTCATGAAGAATAGTTTAAAAATTCCAAATTCATTTGTCATAAAAAAAGTGTACTATAAATTTATGAATTAAAAAAAAATTAAATCTCGATCAAAAGGCAAACACTTTAATACATTTACTTTATCACTTAAGTATATAAGGTAGCAAGAAATTATTTAATTATCAAAAAATTAATTATGGGTGTCACAAAATTGGAAATAAAAACTGAAAAGAGTTTATTGTAAAAATAAAAATAATTTTTAAAAAAGTTTGATAAGAAAATGATGAGCATCACCTTTTTCTTTTAAGTGTGAGTGCTTAAAATTCAACAGGAAATCTTTGATATTAATGCAGAATATGTTAGCCTAAGTAATAAAAAATAATAGAAAAACTTGAAATTAAAAGTTCAATAAAATTTATTGTTAAATTAAGATTAAATTAACAGACTAAAATTTAAGAAAAAAAATCTCAATTTCTCTATATTGCAAAACATTTTTACAACATTGAAAGTTCAGTTTTACAATATAACAATTTTATTTCCCCCTTTAAACAAGTAAACTTTCAACTCTTAATAACATAACTGTAAATTTCTTTTAAAAAATAAAAATCTTTTGAAGCCATTAGAACAATACTTGTTTCTATTGTGAAATCAATTTTCCTTTTTGGATTATGTAGATAATTAGAAAGTAAAATTTTAAAAAAATGGTTACAGAAAAAAAATTAAAGGCCATTTTTTTATTGTCTTAAAAAAAAAGTTTTTCAGTGAGTAAAGGGCATCTATTAATAACATGATACATTCATGCCAAGAAAAAAAATATGAATAAATATTAGATAACAGTAAACTACTACTTTTTCATTTTAGTAAGAGCATAGTCACTAATAAATGTCTAAATTTTAAATTTATTCTTAAAAAATGCCCACAAAAAAAAAGATTATAGTTAATTTTGAAATAAATATAAATTGTAATATATACAGATGGATGAATATCTGAAAATATAAAGTCTAAAAAACATCAAAATGTTTAAAATTTGAAAAAGCCCCCCTCCCCAGTTAAAAATAGATTTCCCAATATTAGGAAATAGGGATGCAATTGTCAGTTTAATGAGATCAGCATTTTAAAAGATAAAATCTGCATAAAAAAGAAAATTCCCTTTTCAGAATGGTTTTTTAGAACAGTTGCAATTAATAATCTAATTTTTTTAAATAGAAAGCAAACATATTTTCAAGAAAGAAAGTTTTTCTGATTTCAAATTGGTTTAGTTCGTCACTCAATGGTCATTTTGTACATCAGAGCCAATTAGACTGAGATTTATGATTTAAAATAGGATTCTGAATCATTACAAATATCCAAGTCCAAAAATGAATTCAAAACCATAAGCCGTTGAATCAAAGGCAAGAGTGCTAACTATTCGGCTACCGGCTTAGCAACTTCAAATCAGAAAGTAGGTGAAAAGTTTAAAGGTTACAATCATTTATTTTTAAAAAATAAGTGAAAAAGTAACTAATAATATGGTTCCTGTGAATGAATAACATTAAGAAAATATAAGTAAAACATGAATCAAATAACATTTTTCATACAAATGAAACAAATCTCTATTATCCATCATTGATAATTTATATCTATCATTGTCTATCATTGATAATTGACAAATAATTTACCCTGAAAGATGAAAGCAATTATGATACAGAATAAAAAGTTACTTTACATTGCCTAATTAGACATTATGGTAATTTTTTTAAAGTTAATTCATCTTCAATCTACACCTGAATCAAACAAACTTCCAAGCCATTACAAACATTTATGACTAAAGTGGGAATCAAATTTACAAACTGATGAACAGTTGGCCACAAGGCATTGACATTCAGACTACCAAATCGGTTGGAAATAAAAATGAAACAGGAAGCCCACATTAACATGGTTGATAAAGGCATATATGGTTGTCCAATCCAAACTTGTGGAACTGAGGAAAATTGGATTTAATTGTCTAGCTGCTAACAAAAACCCAATTAAATGAAGAAAAGGTGCCATGAAAGAGATTATCAATATTTCTTTTATCCTACATCAGGACAGCTGCCTTATCGGTCATGAGACCTCTGGCAACCCAATAAAATTTAGCCCCATTGTGGAAGTTGTCAGGTAAACAGTTCAAAAAAGAAAGCACAGGACAGCTTGTCAAATGAATTGTCCATAAAAGTTCTTGATGGACACAGGGTACAGTAGGGCATGTTGACCACGCTGATACGACTTAAGTGTTCTTGGAGATAGTCATGTTCAGTCAAAATTCTGAAATTGGCTGTGAAAATGGAGCGCGGAAGGCACATGGAGAGTTGAGAGTTCAGCAGGGAACCTCAACCCTTGTCTTTAGTAATTTCGGTATATGAATTATGAAGACCTTTGAGGAGTTTGTTTTTGATTAAATTGCAGATTTGTTGGTATGATGGAATAAAATCAGGCTGTTGCAATTTACATAAGAAAGAGATTAAAAAATTACCTATAGATCTATCAATAACTTAACTAATTTCAGATGCTTCAAAGAATTATAAACATTATTAAGATAGAAGTTTGACAGAGAAACAGAATTTTTAAAGAAGCATTATGAAATTATACAAGAAATTAACGAGAAATATAATTAGCAGATATACCACTAATACAACTATCTGAGTTGAAAGAATTAAAATTGAATTTTTATTACATAATGTAACAACACTATTGCATTCACTTAATCAGGGAATCATGTAAAATTTAATAGATAAAATAATAAAAAATAATTACACAGTAAGAAAAAAATGTACAAATTGACAATTTTTAAAAATCATAGAAAAATAAAAAAAGAACATTTCAGTAAATCTATAAACTCAACGTGTGACAAGTCACCCAACAACATTCTCGGTTGGATTGCTTGGAAGAGCAAGACAATTATACGAGTGCAGGGAATTCATATCCTCTATAAGGTTACACAAGGAGCAGAGGGAGTCTTATACAACACTCATGTGGTACAGGTGTTTTTATAGACAACCATGACCAAATATGAGGCAGAATACTGCAATAGATTTCTTTCTTGGCCATTTGGGTACTGCATGAATTTGATTCAGCCATGATTTATTTCATACAAAAAAGTTTGAAATGGAATAACACAACAATCATTAACTGGTTTCAATATTTTAAGAAGTCTATTCATCTACCACAAAATACAAAGCAGTATAGAAGAGGGAGAATTTTCTTCCGTAAACCAAAAACTTATTTTTAAGAATTTATAAAAATTAATAAACTGTGTTTGAAGAATTTACAAAGATGAACAATCAATATTATGAAAAATAAATAATTTGGATGCCCAGAAGTAAAGTATCATAGAACATTTTGAACAACTCATGATAAAAATTGCTTTTTATGCTATTCATTTTTTTTTCAAATACTCTGAAAAGAAAACAGAATTGATGGCTTTCTAGCAAATATAAAAGCACAGCTGGATCATAAAGAACATTTATTACATTTTTGCTCAATACAACAATAAATCGAAATTAAAAAGCTTACACACATTTTCTTATCAATTTAAAAGTTATTTTAAGAAACATTAAAAAAGAAGTAAAGGAAGTTTAATATATTTAAAAATATAAATATAATTAAACTTTAAAACAAAAAGTGTAATTATTGTTTTAAAGTTTAATTATATTTATATTTTAAAATATATTCTTACTTTAAAAACAACAATTATTTAATATTAGGTATTTAATGTTTTAAAAAAATTTTGCTTAAGCAATATTTTACAGTAGTTTATGAATTGTAAACAAGACAAATACTTTGGTTTATTACACATTTTAGGGGTAAAGGATTGCATTAATCAGCATCACTACTAATAAAACTTTAAAATGAAATGTAAAATAGTATACAAAATACAATTATATGAAATATTAATACAGTTTAGAGCATTTTCAATACAAATATAAAAATAATCAAGTTATAATCCACATTATTTTATCAATTCTGTAATTGATAAAAAATTTGCAATTTTTTATTAATTTGTCCTATAGTAGAGAAATTGCATTAGTTTGTAACATTTGCAATCTTAAAAAAAGCAGTATTATTCAAAATTTAATAAAAGAATACAAAATATTGTATAAGTAAAATGTCTTACAGCTATAGCTCTGTAACGTAAATTACTAGTAGTATAAGAAGGTGGTGTAAAGCTACAATTAATCACACATGTTATTCCTTCCTTTTCAAGAGAATCATTAGTGACTGACCTAGCACTTGAAATAAAGAGATGGTCATTCACTTCATTTAAGCCACATAGCATTTTTGAAACCTTAAAATAAAACACAGAATTTAATTACTATGAA
Organism: Latrodectus elegans; assembly: GCA_030067965.1. Taxonomy (NCBI): domain Eukaryota; kingdom Metazoa; phylum Arthropoda; class Arachnida; order Araneae; family Theridiidae; genus Latrodectus; species Latrodectus elegans. The sequence continues at coordinate 98,284,276 of CM057819.1, forward strand.
ATAACAATTTTATGTCAACAAATATACTTGTTTACATATTTTAAAATGCATAAAAATATTGCAAATGAAATAAATAGGTTTATTTATTTTAATATAACAAATCAACCATTATAGATCACAAACTTTATCACCCTTCCAAATGTCACTAAACATTTCCAAATCCACTGTGTTACAAATTCTAGGATTAAGTCATAGTTTATTACAATTTCAAATAAAAATATAAAAAATCAACACTTTTATTTCATATGCATTTTAAATTCAAAAACTGAAAATTAACTTTGAACTTTTAAATAATACTTGTATTAGATAAAACACATTGGTGCATATTTTTTAACGACATAATCTCTCTTTCTCTCATTAATCTTATCATTCTTTTATAAAATTATCATAATTTTTTATGTTTACATTTAAATATGTATTCTGTTAGATAAATTTCTATATCATTAGCTAAATCTAAAAATTCTAAAATTCCTTCCTTCCAAATTTTTGAAAATCTTAAAAATTATAAAATTTTTAAACATAACTGTTAAATAAACACATAACTGTTAAATTATACACATAACAATATTTTAAATACTTCCAAGCAATACATTCAATATTGTGCTTTAAACTGATGATTAGACATTCTGAGAATCAATTTTAAATGTGTTTTATAAGGCAGACTACATAGTAAAAAATAGGAGAAATCCATTGATTGGAATTATTCTATAGCATTTTAAAGTGCAAAATCAATTTAAAACACCCTGTACAAATGTAAGAACATGTGTCAGTAATTTATTTTGGTGATTGATAGATGGTTTTATATTAATTAAGAAATATGATAATTTATATATTATACAGCATTATTTTTGTACTTAACTTTCATGCAATTATGATAAATTAAAATTTTTATGGAAATTTGAAAATTTTTTTAAACTTTTCATCTATATTAATAGAAAAGTTTTAGTTTAAGTAAGTGAGCAATAAAAATAAAGAGCTAATTTATCAAATGTAACTTTTTATGAAGACAAACATTCAAACATATTTTATTTATAACGTTTATATGCCTTAAAAATATATTTTCATAATATATCATTAGAAGAATATTGATTTTGTTTAGTTCAAGCTTCTATTGATTTCTCTACCCACCAATTAAGCATAAACAACAAATTTATTCTGATTATTTCATTTGAATTTTTTATAATAAAGAATTTCACATCATACTTTTAATGCATTTAAAACTTAATAATAATTATTTTAATGAAACAGATAGAAACAAATCTTTTAAATTTTAAAATACTTAAAATTATATTTTGTATACTTTATCAACAGAAAAATACTAAATATTATTTTTTGATAAATTACGATCAGAACCACTTGTAAAACCCATAGGCTTCAAAATTAATTTTTGCAATAGCCAATTATTTTCTATGGATAATTTCTAAAAGATAAAGTTTGGTTTAAAGGTTGATATTCATCAACCTTTAAACCAAACTATCATCAATCCTAAAAGTTAAAAACTATAAACTATTTGCATTTATAATTAGATACATGGATATCGACATAAATTATGTTAGCCAGACATCTTGGTTTTCAGGAAAACCCGAGAGTTTTAGCTGGTTTGCTACATGTCTTGATAAGAGTTAAATTAGATTATACAGAAATAAAATAAAGTTTGAAAATGAAAGTGAAAGAATATTTAGAATAATTTGTAATTTATTTTTATACTGTATCACAAGTAAATATTATAGAAGAGCAGATTGTCTGCTTATAAAAAATATTCTTATAATACCATCTTGTTTCACTAATTTTGTTAGAGTGTACAAAGTTATGTTTGCTAAAAAGTATTTGCAGTGAAATAGGGAATAGTGGAAGCAAGAAAAGACTATTAAAGATATGATTATTTCAAATGAAGAAAAATAGTTCAGGCTGTTTTGTCATTTCAAGAATAATCACACAGCAATTTCCACTGTGATTGTTGAGTATGCCTTTAGATTACCTGGGACTTCGACACCAGTAGAGGGTAGATTTGGTTCGTACCCACGAACTTTGAACCGAAGGCAAGAGCGCTAACCATTTGGCTGCCAGCCTGACCCAGTAGAGGGTATTTTCTTTGATGAACAATACATGGACTGGTGATAATGGTTTAGAAGTAATATAAGGATAATGGATTAGTATTTGATGGTTTTTACAGAATTGTAACTAAAAAAGTTCTAGCCAATGACTAGTACAAGTAAACACTGATCATGTTTTTATTTCTCATTCAAAGTGTTCCTTCTTACTTAAGAAGTCATAAATATCAATATGTCAGCAATTAAATATTAAAATTTATATGCTTGTCATTTATTATTGCTCCTGTGGTTTAGGTTCCTAATCAGTAAGCATTTATTCATTGCACATAAAATACCCTCCAAAATATTCTAAACACCCACTAAGGTTATGTGTCCTTGAATACCTACAACATTAAAATGGGGGTGCATTCTGGTGTCCCATTTGAATATATTAAAAACCTAACAAGCCTCTGCATATAATTAAACTTAAAACAATATAACTTAACACTTATTTCAGTTCACAATATTGATAAGTAAATTATATTTACTATCATATACTTTAAAAACTGTTAGCATATAAATATCAAGTACAATTCAAACACTGAAATAAATTTTTAATAGCTTTATTTTTATTATATTTTTACATAAAAGTAAATTTTCATTTTACCAACTTTTTATATCAGTTTTAAAATGTACTCATTATTTTTTAAAAAAATTAGACATAAACAGTAAAACTAAAACTAATCACATTTTGGAAATGAACAAGTGTTAGCTTCAACTTTTATATTGAAGCAGAGTGTTCATTTAATAATAAGTATAAAAGTAAAAAAAAAACTATTTTGAACATATTTTATTTATTTTAAATTATGAATAACGCAGACAATTAATGAATAATAATCAAATTATTAGAACAGGACAGCACTGTAAGCAAATTTCAACAAAAAATGTTTGTAAACAGGAATTTTAAAGTACAAATAAGAATAAATGTATACTCGAAATAATGAACTATTTTATTAGTTCTATTAAAAAAAAATTATGAGAATTCATTAAAGTTTTTCACTTTAAATTTGAACTAATCACTATATTTTTAAATAAAAATTTGCTATACCTAATATCGAAAGCACATCAATCCCATTAATAAGAAAAACAATGAATTAAAAGAAAAAAAAAATATTTCTACTGTTCGGCACTTTTTGTTGTATTTATTTTTTCATCATTTAATTTATTACAGTAAGATTAGAAATCCCTGATCATTTGATTCATAATTTTTCTTTTACCCCGGTTTAATAACGAGGTGGTCTTCTGAGCTCGCCTCTATTAAAGCTAGTATTACATCATACTTGACTAAAGCTATTGTGCAATAATTAAATACGTGATTGAAGATTGAATCAAAATTATTAAATAGTATTTCACATACTCTTTACTGAATTTCGAAACAACAGAATCACATCCATTCTAGCATTGTGAGTGCATTTATTTCATCCTAAATGTCTCCATGCATAAATTAATAAAAATCCACGAATATTATTTTCATATTACTCACCTTCGCAATCTAATCTTCAATGTTTAAATCACCACGAAATTTACTTTTTTTTTGCTACATCACATTCCAATTGGCGAGAAGTAAATAAACACTGTAATGATGCAGCGCCGCCAGTTACTAGAATTGTTATGATTTATCAAGAAATCAACTTTAGTTTTTGATTACACTGTCGCGCGTATGGAAATTTTGTATGATAATTTTAGAATATCAAGTTTTTTCTGATATTGCACGCATTGCTGCTGATGTTTATTTGATTATGAGTGAAGACTAAAGATTATTTTCGATATTTTATAATTAAATTTAAAATGTACTGCTATAATAAATCATATTTATGAAATTTATGTATTAACAAATATTTTTAGATCTTCATTTAGTAAATAAAGCATGTTTTTGTTTCATAATTTTTCTGTGATTTATATTTTCGCTAATATTGTGTTATTTATACTTTATTTAAATAATTACTTTGCGACTGAATTACATTTGACAATGTTTACCTTGTGAAACTGACTTAACTAATTGCTGTAAAACTTATAATTTAACTATATTTTGTAAAATTTTTCATTCGCTACCTTTAATTTTTTTTTATTTCTTTTCTTTGCTGTGATAATACATTGATGATTATTGAAGAATGAAGCATCTTAAAAATTTTAGCAAACTGTATCATAATGAAGAAAAAGGATTCTTCTTGATGGATTAAAAAAATTATATCTCGTTTATTTTTTTTTTAAATCTCCGAATTATCTTCAATGTTGAGAAGAGCAAATCCAAATTCGTTAAGGGTACAGCTCATAAGACTAGTGAAATTGCTTATTAGCGTTAAGCGTGAAGCATGGTATATATAACTATCAAAAATATAACTTCAATAAATAAGGTAATCGGTTTATTTGTATATTTGAACACTTTAGAATAATAAAAGTAGTGAAATCTTAGAGTTAATATTGTTAGATTTGAGTTCTATGCATTAACTGTTTAAAAATATTAATATTTAAAAATAAAAGATAGTTATATTTAAAATTGTTATATAATTAAATTAAAAAATGTAAAAATTTTATTTTGATATATTTGTTCTATTTTTTACTAAAAGGGTCTATTTTATCCACATAGTCTTGTTGTATTAATTAAAAATTTAACTATCTATTGTAATATTTATATTATATTAAATTTCTATATTTTATGAAAGCTTTTAATTAAAAATTTTTTTTTCTTGAACTGAATACTTCAATTTACTGATTTTTTAACTTAATTTTTTATTCTTGAGTAGTAATTATGTGTAGAAATCACTTAAGTATACTCAAAGTATTTTAAACATTTTATCTACAATCCTTTTATGAAGTATCATACCTTAGAACGTCAGAATATATATATATATATATATATATATATGACTATGTTCAATTTTAATATATCTATGCTGATATAGTTATATCTTTAATACATCTGTACTGACACAATCACACTTGTAATATTGAAAAATAATAATCTTCCAAAAATTGCAATTTATAATATAATTTGTATTTATAGTTTTTAAACAGATAAATATCTGAGTAAAATAAATTTCTACACATTTTGCTTCCAGTGAAAGTCTATTTCTTTAACTTGAACAATGTTAGTATTTAAGTAAAATGTCAACCAATCAAAGCTGAAAAAAAGAAGAAAAAAAAAAAAAAAGAATCAAAAGTTTCTTCTTATATGTATATGAGAACAGTCCAAAAACTGTTTTAAAGAATAAATAATTGGCATAGGAATTTATTTGACAGAAAAATCATTGTCTATCAAAAGAAATTTTCTATAGATCACTGTGTTGCATTTTTATTTAATTGAATATCATAATACAAAATTGATAAATGCAAAATTATTTTTTCAAGATGAGTAAAAAATCTCATTCTATGGTTAGAAATAATGATGGTTATGTTTATTTTTTATTTAAATTTTTTATAATAAATTATGTATTTTAATTTCTGTGAATGAAAATTAAAAGGAAATTGTAAAATTTAACTATAAAAATCAGTTTATAATTAAAATGGGAAAAAATCATTATTGGAATGTGTCAGCTCAATAAATCAAGTCTTACAATTCAGAATCTCTCCTTCTTTAAAAGTAAAATTGTTTTATACTAATTAGCAAAAATAGAATCAAATGATCTAATCATTTACATAATATTTGTAGATCAGACTATTGCTGTAGATAGATATTTGCTCTACAAATAAAAAATTTTTAAGAAATGTATTTTACATTCTATAGTCTCTTTATTGTAAATTTAGATTTAAATAATAAAACTACTGTGAATTAATAATGTGTGAACAGATAAAATATTATCATTTTAATTGGACATTGATGATTTTAAAACAAATATGGTTGGTTTTATTTTGTTTATGTATATATATCCTTTCAAACAAAAAAATGTATGTTTTTTATAATAAATTTCATTCAAATATTTTAATAATCTAAAATATGTAAATTATATAATTAAAAAAAATTCAGATAATAAATCTGGATTATAACTTAATATATGGTGAAGTATGTAGTTTAAAACAAATCTTTTTTCTTATTTCATTATATGTTTTAACAATATTAAGTACTGCCTTTATATTTTAGTAGTCTTGAAATATTTATCATTTCCTTTAGTATTAGAAAAAATAGTGAAGATAATATTTAAAATATATATTTTGGTTCTTAAATAATAAGTACTAAAGTATCTTTCTGGTTTTGTGTATAATTTCACATATGTTTAAAGTTTTCATATTGTACACTAATAGCTTGGTATACAAATTTTCATGAGCCATAATTATTTTGAGTAAATTTACTGAATGAAATTTTTAGCTTTGTTTGTTTTAAAACTAGTATTTTAAGATTTTTTTCTTTTAAATCAGATAATTATTTTATTTTAGTTTGTTATTAGTAAGTGTAAATAATTTGCAAAGAAATATTTGTATCCTCGCTATTTCATTTGATCTTAATGATAATTTTTATTGGATTTTTATCAATTATATTTTAAAATTATTATTTTCTCTTTACCATGATTTTAAATTTTTACTTTTTTAAAACTTATATTGTTAATCTAAACATATTCTATTTAATGAGATACTTTAATTTCTTGCATTATTTGAGACTTAATTTTAAAAAAGTTATAAAATGAAATAAGAAAATTTAAAAAATCATATATCATTATTTCATTTTATGTTATATTTATACCAGAATTTTTTTAACAAATGCATAAATTTAATGTGTTGAATTTGATTTTCAGTTTCAGTTATGTTGGACCTAATATCAGAAATTGCAGGATGAGAAATTTTATTGAATGTATTAAAAAAATATATTTAATAAAATGTCCAGATGTATCTGCAATCGTTACACAAATATTTATTTAATACAACCATGTAAATCATTTGTTTGAAATTTCATAAATTCCTTTATTATGTCATATGATCTAAATCTAATTAAACGGAAAGATTTTTTCATGGTTTATGTGACAAATTATTTTATGTGCCTTTTAAATTACAAATTTCTAAAGATGTTATATTTGCATATTTTTTTAAATAAACATTTTACGATTAATTTTTAAAATAATCTTTAAGTATTCAATTAATGAATAGAACTTTCCAGGTTACATAATTGAAGTAAACCTAAAATCTCTTAATTGAAAGCGCAGAAATTGTGTTTCGTGGTACATATACTATTGATGATTTCATTCTCAAAAATTTAATATGTAGAATTAATATAATTAGCTAATAATTGTTTTAATTCAACACCAAGTTTTAAATAGTTAGGACGTTAGTTAAGAAACAAGTATAAATATTTAATATTGTTATTCTAAATGAAATGTGGTTATAAACCATCTTTTGTTCTAGATGTAGTAATTATTTTGTTATTACACACTGATCAATGTTGAAAAAATTCAATATCTTTCATAATGAAATCTAATATTTTGTTTTATTCTGATATTTTTTTATCAAAATAAGTACAGATTAATGAATGTTAGTTCATTAATGTGTAAGTCAGAATAAAATGTGTATTTTTGAGATGATCTACCTTCATATCAAATTTGATCTTTGATATAGTTATCACAAGAATATTTTTCCTTTTTAAAATTTACTGGAATTATAATTACTATCAAATCTAGGTTATGTCTAGAAATGAATAATGTGATTTGAAGTAAATATTTTTGTATAATACTTGTTTATTATTTCTACTGCAAAATATTTTATTACAAATCAATTATTTTTTCAGTTGTACCATGCATTTCTTTTTTATTGTAACAAGATAACCCTCAAAGTAAGTCTTTAATATTTAAAAATGTTATTATTTTGATGTGCTTAAAGGTGCTGTTTTATTTCAGTAACTGGGATGAAGAATTTAGATGTTCTATATCTTTTTAATATCCAAGCACATTTTCTTTTGTGTTTTTCTCTTATAGTTAAAAATGGGTATTTTTCTTTCCAGAGTTCCCATATGAATTACAAGAAGCTTTGAAAAATCAAAATGATGTTTTTATGTTTCTGACTGAACATTCTCAAAAAAAGAAATTAGTGAAAACGATAACTTCAACTGATCGTCAATATCAATGTGAATATTGCACCAGATGCTTTCATCAAAAAGGACATCTTGTGCAACATCTTCGAATTCATACTGGTGAAAAGCCATTTAAATGTACAATATGTTCAAAATCTTTTAAACGAAATGAATCACTGAGATATCACAATGCTAACTTGCATCAAAATTATAAGTAAACATACAATTCTTTGCTATGTAAATAATATCCTTGTTATTTAGGAAAATTCAGTAAAGTAGTTGTTTCAGTACTATATACTGTTATTTCTAAAGGATGCATTGAAAGTTAATAAGTTACATCTAAATTGTTTAACCATATTGAAATTTCTTTTCTATATTTAATTTTTTTTATAATTTAATATGTTATGTAATACACAGTTATTATACTATAGATTAAATAAGAAGTTAAATATCTGTTGATACTGCCATTAATTTATTATACAGATGTGAAATTTTTTAATCATTTTCATCATAATATTGTTTGAATTCTCTAATATATTGAGGGATATCTTTTAAATTTCATTTTTATACTTTAAGAAAATTCCATTTATTAATATATAAAATGTATTGGCATGTATAATCTCTTTTTTGTATGTGTATATATGTTGATATTGTAACACTTTCTAAAATGTCTAATTCTTTGATTACTGAACTTAGTACATTTATGAATATTCTTATAAAATTTCTTTCCATATTCTTATTTTACTTAAAATGGCTTTGATAGCTTAAAAAATTTCTGTTTTTTAAGAATAAGAATTTTAGATAAAACAAATTTCGGTTACCAATAATTTCTGAAATGAAATATGTTCATCTTTTATTTATAGTGGTGGAATTTTTTGCCTTCATCAAACATAAAACCAAACATGGTTAAAAATTTCTTCATCATAAATGTGATTAAAATCATTTTATCAAAAAGTTTGACATCATTAATAACCTTAGTTTTGGCAAGGTTAGACTAGACTATTATTTATTTATATAATATATAATCTCCAAAGGCATAGAACATCACTCAAAGTAATTTTGGTTATTTTTCATGAACATTTAATCTTATTTTTCCTGTTGAATTCTCAAAAAACTTTGTTTTTATAGCAAATATTTATTTATTAAGAAAATGTGAAATTTAAAAAAAATTACATGATATATGTCTAAAACTATTAAGAAAGATTTTATTTTTTAATTATTTTGTTTAATAATATATAGAACTGGTAGTTAAATGATTAATGCTTTGGCCTTTATTTTTGGCCTAATTAACTCTCGTGCGCAAAAAAAAAAAAAAAAACATTGAGGGACAACCAAATTGTTCTACATTTTAACACTTCATGCATATGATTATAGCTTTTGGTGAGAACATTTGACAATCTAACAGTCTTCTTTTGTATGGTTTTGATATGTACCATGTAAATTTGGTTCTGTGAAGACTTTTCATAGAGGATGGGCTGTATTTGTGTTTCATTAAACAGAAAATCTGGAAAATTCCGAACTACCTACCCTAAAAGACATGCATGTAGAGGACAAAGGACAGAAGTGCAACATTCATCTTGTTGTACAGCATTGGTTGGATTTGAATTCGGGTTTTTTTCATTTTAAGATATTGTTCTATCATTAAGCCATAGTGATTCTACGTATGTTTTGGTAACATGTAATGGATAACCTAAGATTATGGTAAATTATTTCCCAGAAATTTTTTTGGCAATTGTGGGAATTATTCACTTATTGCAAAGAAGGAAACTTGGAAAACTCACAATTATCTACTGCGATAAACATGCATGCAGAAAGCAAACATATTATTCAATCACAATTTAGACTGAACATGAGACTTTTTTTCTCTTAAGAGTATTTTTCTGATGTTTGTAATAGTTCAAAATTTAGTTTAAACTTGTTTCCAGTCAAATGGAATCTGTACAAAAATTGAATATCAAAAGATAAACCCATCTACCAATCTAATTACAGAAATGCTAAATCCTTAAAATACAATCACTTATTTATATTTGGGAGAATAAATAAGGAATACAACTTATGAATTTAATGTCTAATTTTTAATTAAATAAATGTATCATTTTGGTTTGGATTGCATTTTTGCTATTATGAAAATTTGTACCTTTAAATATTAATGAGAAATAAAATTTTCATTTTAGGTAATTTTATATTAAATTTTCTTATAACATCCTATTTAGATGCAATTTTTTTAAATATGAAGTGTCACCTAAAGTTACCCTGTATACAATATTATATTACAGAAGTCTTGTATTTACATTGGAATTTAAATTTTGCATTTTCCCATCCATTGGATTTAAAATAATTAATTTGGAATAGTAAATGAAATGATTATAAAATTGAATACCTTATTGGACATTACATATATTGGTTAGATATTTTATGAAATAATTTTTCATCTTTCCATTCTTTGAAAAGTTTTTTGATACTTATATATATATATATATTTGGACAATGCATAATTTATTTTTTATTGTTCACATTTAATAATATGTATGTATTCTTTGTTTACACTTTATTTATGCTCTGTTAGTTTTAAAAGTTAGTTTAAAAATTCATGAAATCATTGTAATGTATTGTCCTGTTAAAGTAAGAACTATGAAATTATTTATAGAGGATAAAATTTATCACTTTTTTATAAGGAATATAAATTTTAAGTTTAAATAATTTAAAAATTAATTATAAAAATATTCATATATATATATGGTGAATTTTCCTTTGTAAATTTCACTGAATAACTGGGTTTCTCTCTAAATTATGTAAGAAAGTAACATCAAAAAAATTCTTCAATAACTCATAAAACAAGTTTTGTGATTGAAATCTTGAAAACTGTCAATTTTCTGGAAAATTTATTCATAATTTAAAGCAGTCATAAGTTTTCTACCTTATATAGGTTTATGTAATTTTTAGAATTGCTTATCTTACTTTAAATATATGCTGAGGGAATAATATGTATATTTGACAATAATCATATATTTTATAACATTAACCCTATAAAATATTTACTTCTCAAACAAATAAAATTATAAATTCTTGTTATAGATTAAATTGTTGCTTACACGTTTTCTCTTTCTAATAAAATATTCATATAAACATCATCCTTCTTAGTGTATTTAAAATAATTTTTATTATTAATGAACATATTATGGTGATTTTTTAGTGATAAAAAAGCTTTAATATTGCTATATATCACTCATTCATATTGCTGTTTGGATTTTAACTGTGTATTTTGACTTGTAGTTAAGCATATATGATTAAGGCATTATTGTCAGTTTTCTTCAAATGTTTATGTGCTAATTTTATTATTACATTAGAATATTAATAATAAAATTATTAATAATTTTATTTTGTGTATCAGATTTGTCTTATTCAGTAAAATATTATTAAAGATTTTGAATTTATGTTTGATAATTACATTAAAATGAACTAGTTAGTGTTACATCAAATTTGTATAGGTAACTTTCAATTTAGAATGACAATCACTCATATCTTTTTACTTTTCATTGATGTCAAAAGCACATGTAAAGGGTTTTGTAAAATCTGCTACATACTTTTTACATTTTGCTTTTTATAGTGCTTGAGGCATTGTGCTCATATTTCACATTATCAACAATATCTGTTTTTAATCATTATCTATATAAATCATTGAAAGTATAATTTAGCTTAGAATTTTAACTTGTGCAGAAAAAAGTGATTTTATAAGCAGAATTATTATTAAGCTGATTAAAATCTTTATATTTTAACTTTACAAGTGTCTTATCAACTTTAAGTCAACACTACTTTGCATAAATATTCTAGTAAAAAATATAGTATTTTGCTAAGAAATTTCTTGCACTGATTATCTTAAATACTTTTGAAATGCATTTTAAGCTTGTTTTCTTTTATTTTAAGTAATGTAATTGAATATCAAAATGGGCAAGAGATGTTATACAATCATTAACTATTTGGTATTAATCATTCGAATTGTTTCAAGCTTGTCCTAATTGGATCCACAGATATAATTTTACAGACAAATGAGTCTCTAGATGCTTCTAGCTCCAAAAATGAAACAAAATGTGTTGTATAAGATTTAATCTCTGCAGTGTATTTTTCGATTAAAAACTAACATGAGCACTGTTTGCATTAAATTTAAATGATTCATCTTCAATAATTGAAATTTTAGGTGGAAAAGCAAACTAACTGATTGGGGAAAAGATTTTCACTTTTTAATTTTTGATAAATGATGTAAATTTTCTGTTAAAATTTTAAACTTAAGCTATTTGTGTATAATTTGTGGATTTTAAATAACATTTTAAACCCTTTTTTTTAACAAATAAGTAATAAGTTATTTGTAATAAAGATTAATTAATTGTTTTTGCTGAAATCTTAAGAACTAAATTGTTTAAATGCTTCACTCTATCCACATCTGAAGCAGTTTTGTTACTAATATATTAAAAAATACAATCAGTGTTACTGAATTGGAACAAAATGTTGGGAGAGATGTGTTGATAAAATGTGTACTTTTAATGGATTGTGTGTGTATGTGTGTTGTATCTCATTATATGATAATGATAGTTTTATTAGAATTTAGCATTTTCAGTGATAGGTGTTTAGCAGATAAAAAAAATTTGTTTGATCTTTTCAGTTAGAGTTATCTTTTAAAGAGATCTTATGTGTGTGGCCTTTTTGATGGCTTTTATTGATTTTTTATTTTGTGTTATTCTTTTAGTATTGAATCATTCAATGATTTTATTGCCTTATTAACATTTGATAAAACACAAAAAGAAATATCATTATCATTAATTAGTAAAAATGAAATGACTCTGAGAAATTTCATATTCTGAAATATTAAATTTATATGAAAGACATAAAATTTATTTTTTTGTTTTTGTGTTTTATTGATTTTATTCAAATTGAAGTTAAGTGAGAAATTGAGAAAATTTCTTCTAATCTGTTTTTAATTGCTTTGTTTGCTTTTTCTCATCAAATAAATTTTGTTAAAAAAATATTTATTTATGAATAGATGTATAATTTTATTTTAATTTTAATTTATTTTTTGCGTTTTACATTTGTAATTCTTACAGGCTAAAATAGGACATTTTATTTATATATATTTAGTTATAATTTTTTTGATATTTATTTTAGTAAAAAAGAAATTCTAAAATATCTTAAGAACAAAATTTAAAAAAAAATGATTGAACAAATTTTTAAAAATCCAGGTTAATTTATAAAGGGAATATTGTAAATTTTCATATTTTGATGAACTTTGGTTATTTTTAATTTACTTTAAATTTAATAACTGATAGATTTTTTTAGTTTTTCATATAAAATTTTGAAAATTCCTTATAAGATTGTCTTATATAAAAGGATCTGACTAAAACAGCCAATTATTAGTATCCTGATTTTAAAAGAATTGAACATAAAGATTGTATGGTATTCACAATTCGTAAATTCCTTAATATTTGAAATGCGTTTAGTGAAAAAAAATTATTTGTTTCTCTATTAATTTCGATTATTCTAAGAAAGTCTTTTATACCTGCTTTGCATACATGTTTGTTTATATTAATCTCAGACATTTGGCTACTAAGATATTAATCTTGATCTTTCTTATCCTATATACTTCTTACTAATGGATTGTTAATAGTGACAGAAAGTGCAGACAGAAGAGTTAAAGTTGAATTTTTAAAAATATTACAATCAGACAGTTCCTTCCAATCAGAAGATGAAATAATACTATGATTATTGGGTGAGGAAAATATGGAGTAATTAATTCTGAACTAGTGAGACAATCTATGGTCTTTCCCTTAACTTAATTTGATAAATAATCATTAAGTTAATTTAACTCCGATAATATGTTGCTGATCACTAATTTCTGAAAAGGAGGAAGTTAAGTTTTGTCTTATACTTCTCAGGATTCCACCTGCAATTCTTGATTTTGGCAGAAGATGCTAATAAAAATTGTGGAATAAGTATTTAAATAAATTATCAAAAGATATGTTAGCTTCAGCAATAAAAAAATTGTTAACATATTCAGAATGAGTAACATTTATGATCTGAGTCTTCTGCAATCAAAATACTCAAGAAAACAACCAAGCAAGGTATTGTTTTGGTAGATTAATTTTAACCAGGGCACATCAAGAGGATGCTTGTCACCTTTCAACCAACTTGCATACACATAATTGTGTGTTTAATTTCATATGTCTAATGATTTTAAAAATAATGTTTCAATACACCTTTGATAATAATTTGCGACATTCAATTTCTTTAAAATCAGCTTAGAAAAGCAAAGTAGATGCAGGCTGTGCAAGTAATAGGGCTAATATTAAGGGATTATCATTACTTCATAAATGCTAAGACTGTTATATTTAATACCAACTTCTCAAGTAAATTGTTTGTAATTTTATGTACTAATTTTGTTAATTACTATTATGTAAATTAATAAATATTTTTTTCTTTTTTTTTTAGTACAACTGCAATAGCAGAATATTATCTCAAGTGTCCTTTGGAAAAGTAATTAACAGTAAAGGTCATCTAGAGCATTTTTGTGGTTAATTTTGCTGAAAAATTATTTGAATGTAACTGTTTCATGTGAAAAGTACCTTTAAATTATGCTAGCTTTCATTTTATTTTATTTAAAGCAAAATAATTTGTTATCTGAACAAATAAACTTTTTTCCATTTCATTTTAAAAAATGTAATATATATATATATATATATATATAATAGTTATTAGAATACGTTAGAAATTCAGCATCAAACTAACAGTTTTTAAAATGATAAATGAAATAGCTCAAAATTTCAGAAAGTTTACTTGCTAATAAATTTTATATTTTGACGTATAACAACTTCACAATTTAAAAGGGATTGTTTTAAAAATTAAAAATGTATATTAGTAATTTTAAGTATCTTTGATCATGCAAAAGAAGAGGAAATTTTAGTATTTATCTTATGTATATTAGGTTTTTTAAATTATTGTTGTGTGAAAAGGTATGAATATTTTAAGAAGAACCCAAAGATAATTTATATATTTTGCATTAATTTATATAAAGATATTTTGTAGTAACGAGCTAACATTGCATTGGCAGTTGTCAATTTTTTTTATTCTAAAATTTTATTAGATATTCTCCTAGATTTTTAAATTTAAATTCTATTATTTAATATTATATATTATTTTTTATAAATAGGAAGTATCTTTTATGGTACATAATGATTAATAGATAAACAAATTTTGAAATTGATAAAGAATAATTTATGTATATTTAGATATGAATTGTATTTTCAATATTTTTTTATTTTATTTATTTTATAAAACGTAAAACATTTTGAAAGTTTTCATTTTTTGATTTCTGATTCTGTTTTGTTTTCTTGTTTGAATTTGTGTGCTCTCTACCTCTCAGGGGGTTTACCTTCTTTAGGTAAATACGGGTGTCACAATCCCGAGGTACCCTAGTGATCTTTCCTCTTCTTTATTTTCTTCTCTCCTCTAATCTTCTGCTTTTTCTTCCTTTTCTCCCTCATTGTGGTTGCCTCGTAAGAGGTTGAGGGCTCCCCTTGAGTAGCTTTCGCCGCTCTGTTGCTATTAGCTACTCTTGAGGACTAAATCACCCACGTGTTTGCCGTGTGTGGAGACCCGTGTCCCTGGAAAGGAGGATCCTGGTAACTGGGTGACTCGTTAATTGAGGCCTCCTGAGACCAACATATTGCTTTGGCCTCTGCTTCAGGTAAACGGGAGGTGTGTTGTGGTCCTCAGCACATCAATCGGCTTTATGGATCAAGCGATCGGTACATCTACTGGGTGACTCGTTAAGGGTGGAGTCCACTTCAGGGATGTACCGTGAGCGTATAGGGACTGACTAGCACTGGTACAGATAATCTGTGTCCCCTCGTAGGGCTCCGTGGTGGGTGGTGCCGTCTAGTACTTGAATTTTATGATATTCTACATGAATAATGCTATTAATTCTTTCCTCCCTTTGGAGCAACAATTGTCCATGATGCATGCCAAATATTATATTGTTAAGAGAACTGAAGGAGGTTCTTTTCAATTTGTGTCACTTTTTCTCATTGAACAGAGTATTTCATCTTGTGTAGGTGAAGTAAAAAATATTAGAAGACTACGAACTGGGGATATTTTAGTTGAGATTGCTTCCGAAAGGCAAGCAATACTTATACAATCACTAAAATCAATTGGAAATGTGGATGTTGTCGTCCAACCTCATACGACATTAAACTTTTCCAAGGGAGTAATTTCTGCAGCGTAATCTAATAATAATATATACGTCTACAGACGAAATACTGGAAAATTTAGTATCTCAAAAAGTCTGTGGTGTGAAACGGATAACTCTTAAACGAGATGGTGTTTCTATCAACACAAAACATCTGATTTTGACATTTTCAACACCTGATTTGCCACAACATATTAAAGTTGCCTATATGCGATGTTCTGTAAGACCCTATATACCAAATCCGCTTCGCTGCTTTCAATGCCAACGATTTGGTCATTCAAAAATAGCTTGCAGAGGTAAACTTACGTGTGCCCATTGTGCTGACGTTGGCCACGATAGTGTTACCTGCAATGCTAAGGAGGTTTGTGTCACACTGCAAAGGCGACCATCCTGCCTATTCACGATCTTGCCCTTCTTGGCAGTTGGAAAAAGAAATTACTTCCGTCAAAATCAAAAATAGTGTGTCTTATCCAGAAGCTCGACGAATTGTCGCCGCACGTACACCACAGCCAGGTATCAGCTATGTGACTGCTACTAAGAAAGTAACTAGATCTTGTTGCACCCAAACTGATTCTATTTCAGAAAATACTATAAAGCCATCTCCCCAGCCAAAAGATACAAAATCTTCAACCGCTATGCACAAACTGTCTCTTGCAAAATCAAGAGCATCTGAAGCAAAAAAATTAAAACTTGCCAAGGAAGGCGTTCGTAGGTCTTCCTTGACAGAAAGAAAAGCCAGGCTAGCGTTGGAGGAAGATACTGTTAAACTCTATCCCTCAGATAGAGATAGTTTTGAGGATTCATCAGAAACTTAGATGAGCACTGCTGGTGAATAACATTCATCCCATTAATGACTTCCTTTGTTTCATGGAATTGTCGAGGTTTTCGTTCTGGAATAGACGACGTCAAATCTGTTATCTCTCGCTACAACCCCGCATGTGTGGCTCTCCAGGAAACATTCCTGAAGCTCACTGTTAGCACCAAACTGCGTGGGTTTCAATGCTTCAGAAAGGATAATGGTGGTGATGCGTCTGTATCTGGAGGAGTTTGCATATTCACATCAAACTCTTATGCAAGTACAGCACATCAACTAAGAATTACATTACAAGCTGTAGCAGTGAAAATTCACGTAACCTGTCTTATCACTGTTTGCAACCTGTATTTACCACCACATGACGTCGTAAATTCGGAGGAACTAGATGATTTAATTGACCAACTCCCAGCTCCATTTCTGCTTCTAGGTGATTTTAATGGTCATAATACTCTGTGGGGTAATGAAGATACGAATTCTCGCGGTCGTCAGATAGAGCAGTTCATATCTGAAAATTGCCTCTGTCTGCTGAATACCGACGAGAAAACTTATTTTCACAAACCTACACGGACATTTCACTCTCTGGACTTAGCTATATGTTCTCCATCACTCTTGCCATTGCTGAATTTTGCTGTTGGAAATGACCTCTATAACAGTGATCATCTCCCTCTAAACGTGACTCAGGCTGGAAGTAATAGTGTGCGCAACAAACCACCTAATTATGTGTACAGTCGAGCCGATTGGACACTTTTCTCGCAATTGGCTGTGATTAGTGAGACAAGAGTTAAGACAGATATGATAGATGATGCCGTTAAATATGTCACCGACACAATAATCCGAGCTGCAGATGTTGCTATCCCTAAAAATTCCATCATTCCTCATAAACGCAGGAAACCTTGGTGGAATGAAACATGCCAACTCTCTTATAAGAAACAAAGGAAGCAATGGAATATATTTCGAAGATACCCTACTACGGAGAATCTGGTTGCATTTAAAAAAGCCAAAGCTCAAGCTCGAAGAGTTAGACGTCAAAGAGAATCTTGGATTCGCTACGTGTCGTCAATCAATTCTTCGACAACAAGTGAACAATTATGGAGGAAAGTTAAAGCAGCCAATGGTATTTATCAGGAATATTCCATTCCTGTATTAAAAACCGGATCTGCAATACACTCCTCAGTGGTAAATATTGCTAATGTCATCAGTGAAACCTTTGCTAGTGTTTCCAGCTCTGATTCATATAATCCTACTTTTCTAAGGATTAAAGGAATCGCTGAGCGGACACCTCTAAGCTTTCATGATCGACATATTCTACCCTATAATTGTGATTTTGAACTGTCAGAATTGAAATCTGCTTTATTTAAAGCAAACGACACTAGCCCAGGACCAGATGGAATCTCGTATCAAATGCTCCGTCACTTAAATCATGATTCTTTATTAAACATACTTTCATTGTTTAATAGAATCTGGACTGAGCATGCTTATCCTACATCATGGAGAGAAGCGATAGTGATTCCAATATTGAAACCTGGCAAAGATTCAACTGACCCTCTGAGTTATCGTCCAATAGCTCTTACAAGTTGCTTGTGCAAAACGTTTGAGCGTATGGTCTATGCTAGACTCATTTACGTCTTAGAGAAGAATAATTGCATACCTCTTCACCAAAGTGGATTTCGAAGAGGACGATCCACTATTGACAACATAGTAGATCTGGAATCCCAAATTCAAAATGCTTTCGTGAGAAGAAACCATCTTGTTGCAATTTTCTTCGATATTGAGAAAGCATACGATCGCACGTGGCGTTATGGCGTTCTCCGTAATATGCATAATCTTGGATTTAAGAGTAATCTTCCAATATTTATACAGAATTTTCTAGCTACTAGGCTATTTAAAGTACGTATTGGAAGTACAGTTTCCAGTACTTTTACTCAAGCTGAGGGTGTCCCTCAAGGTAGTGTTTTAAGTGTAACCCTTTTTAACCTTTTCATCAATAACATACTTCATCAGTTACCATCTTCAGTTCATAGGAATTTATATGTTGATGACTTACAAATTTCATATCAGGGTTCAAACATGAATATAATTGAGAGACAATTGCAAACAGCTGTAAACAATCTAACTACTTGGTTTGAACGAAATGGTCTTAGTATATCTCCTAGTAAGAGTCACTGTGTCCATTTCTGTAGGAAAACTAGTCTTCATTCCGATCCTGTGCTTCACATAAGCAATAGACCTATTCCTGTGGTCAACGAGATAAAATTCCTCGGCATAATTTTTGATAAGAAATTAACTTTCCTTCCGCATACTTTATATCTGCGGAAGAAGTGAGAGCGATTGCTCAATATCCTTAAGGTGTTGTCTAATACATTTTGGAGTGCAGATCGCACTTCATTGCTCCGAATTTATCAATCAATCATTTTATCTCGTATTGACTATGGTTGTGTTGCTTATGGATCGGCTAGATCTTCCATTTTATGTAGATTGGATACCGTCCACCACTCTGCTTTAAGGATTTGCTGTGGAGCATTTCGTACATCTCCCGTCCAGAGTCTATATGTACTCTGCCAACAATTACCATTAGACCTGCAGCGGATACAGCTGTCTCTTAATTATTATTCTAAAATCATATCCACCCCTCATCATCCCTTGCGTTCCACGTTTCCAAGTGCTGCGCTTAAGAGATTATATAATGCTAGACCATCAAGCATTCCACCTTTTCTCTGTCGTATTAAATCTATTATTTTGCTTTCTGACCTATGTGATGTCCGAATCGAGTCTACCGACCTTTACGCACATTCACCTTGGTATAATCCACACATTATTGTGCTAAATCCCTTTGGAAAAAATAAAAAATCAGACACAAATACTACTATTCTTCAACAGCTTTATTCATTCCATCGCTGTCAGTACACTATGTACACTCCAGTATTTACGGATGGATCCAAGTGTCCTGGATCAGTTGGTTGTGGAGTTTATCTTGATGATACTTCATACAGTTATAGCCTTCACAAATCCTGCTCCATCTTCACTGCTGAGGCTACGGCTATATACCGAGCACTTCAGTTGGTAACAACTAAAAATGAATGTAAATTCTGTGTGTACACTGACAGTATGAGTGTTTTAGAAGCTTTGAGGAATAACAACTATAATTGCCATCCAGTTGTGTCTAAGATATTCAAATTAATTGATTCTGTTACTAACAAGGGATTTGAGATACTGTTTTGTTGGATTCCAAGCCACATAGGAATAGATGGCAATGAGAAAGCTGATGCTGCCGCTAAATCTGCAGCTACTTCCATTTTGCCTTCAGTACCATCAATGGACATGAGAAAAGGATTCAAACATTTCATATATTCTCTTTGGCAAGAATCCTGGGACCTGCAAGTCAGCAACAAACTCCATTCCATATTTTCATACATCATTCCATTATCTGTTTTATCTCCACGAAGCGCAGATGTCAGACTGACTCGCCTTCGAATTGGTCACATGCGTTTCACCCACAAACATTTGATCTTAAGTGATCTCCAACCGTGGTGTGAAAAGTGTGATGAACCATTTACAGTATATCACATTTTAATTGTGTGCCCAGATTTTAACCATCAGCGTTTTAGATATTTTAATAGTAATATTTTAGCATTAGAAGATTTGCTTGGGGAACCACCCCATCGCAATTTATTTGCGTTTTTAAAAGACATAGGATTTATGAATTTTATCTGATTTAGTAATATTTTATTTAAATACAAGTTTTTAATCTTATACATGTGTATATTGTATATTTACAGACATTTAATATACATTTTAACGATATTTCTATTTTATATGTTTAATATACATTTTAACTATATTTCTATTTTATACTTTTTATGTACATTTTAACTATATTTCTATTTTATACTTTTAATGGATGAAAAGAAAACTGAGGTATAATATCTTGTGATTGGCGCAGCTTGTCCTTATCTGGACCTTGCGCCATAAAAACCAACCAACTAGCCAACCAACCTTGTGTGCTCTCTACTTATTTTAAAAACCTTAATTGTATGCTTTATAAATATTAATTGTATCAATTTTTAAATTATTTATTCATAGATATTATATGAATCACTTTAAAACAATGGTCCAGACATTTTTCTGGAAGCGGAACTTTTCATTATTTTAAAATTATTAAAGAAATTATATGCTTGATAAAAATTAGAAAGAAAATGACAGTCTTAAATGTTTGAACTTTTTTTTACTTGTGATTGATATTTGCTGTTCCATATAACTTTAATTGTTTTGAGTTTTTAGTTCTATGAGTAAGCTTCTTTATTTAAATTTTTATAGAAATTTCTATTAATGATGTTATCTACATACTTTAAATATGTTTTTATTATTTTTACATTATTTCCTTTATAAGAAGCATATTAGTTTCAAGAAGCATATCAGTTATATTTATTATCCATAAACTGTATAACTAATAGAATATAGAAAATATAATTTCTTCTGTTGGAAATGTATAATTTTTATGTAAAAATATATTTTAATTTAGTAAGCATGTTTTTGTAGCTGAGACTTGCACTGAATAAATTAGAATATATTCATCAAATTAACGTTACATTAAACAGCATTTGCATGAAATTTTGAAATCAGGAAATCATAAATTATATTTGAAAGCTGGAATTTCTTTTATAATATGTTCAGAGAATAAACTTAATATAAAGTCAAGGAAAATTAATTGTGTGTAAAATCTGCAAGTGAATATTATCTGATTTAATCTTTTTAACTAATATATACTGTTATATTTTAACTATAGTTTATTGCCTAAGTATTCCAATGAAAATAGACTGTCCAATCACAGTAATGTGACCACCTGTCAAAGGCCAGAATAATCACCTATCACAGAGTGGACTGCTGTGAGACATACAGGAAGAAAGTCAATTTAGATTCCAGTAAGTGTTCACTGAGGAGTTGAACTGCTTGATTACGAGGGTGAGGATCCATGCTGCAAACAGCCCGATTGAGATAGTACCACAGATACTCAATTGGGATTAAATCAGATGAGTTTGCTGACAGTAAATTCATCTAGATACTTTTTGAACCACATACATATATTGCCAGCTGTCCTCTTGGTGGCTGCCATCATTCTGAGGAAGAACAATGTGTACATCCCATCAATAGGCATAGACATGATTCACAAGAACAGGTGTATACTTGTATTGATCTATTGTACCTTTCACAATGTTGATTGAACCCAGAGAATGCTAGGAAAACATTTCCTTTATAACAATGCTCCTATTTCCAGCCTGAATCTAGCAGTAATGGTTGCAGCATGTTTGCTTTCAGGGGCTTCATGTCGTATACACTAACGTCCATCTCTCATATGAAACGTAAAATGTAATTCATCTACTCGTTGCCATTCAGTGAACGGCCAATTGGGGTATTCTTGTGCGAATTTCAGCCTTTGCCGACAGTGAACAGCAATCAGCATTGCTGCATAAACTAGTCACCTGCTTCGGAATCCTAAATGCTGCAATTTTCACTGAGCAGTAGTTTGTGAAACACTGTTTTTACCTTTTGGTTCTTCAGCATGGTCATTTGCTGAGTGGTAGAACTTTTAATACATCAAATGCATCTCTGCAGCCATCATTCATTTCTATCATCTATTGTCAATGGCGCATCACATTTACCACATCATTAATTTTTGACATTCTCATTTTGTCATGCATGGTATACTTTTACTGTGGCTGGTTGGTTGGTTTTTATGGTGCAAGGTCCAAGTAAGGACAAGCTGCACCAGCTTTTACTGTGGCAGCACTAACAATTCACAAACTTAGCATTTTGAAAATGCTCCACCCTTAGCTTGAAAGCCAATTATCTTGCCTTTTGGGATGTTGGATAAATCTCTCCATTTCTGTATTATGGCAATGGTTACAGTGTTTTTTTAAGTTTTCACACACCCTTTATAAATGCTTAACTACACTGTGCTGCCATTTGCCTTCTATGATTGATTATTTAACGTCAACATCAATAGTGCATGGTTTTCACATTACTGTTTCTGACCTGTGTATTTTGTGGAGCTAATATTGTGTGCTTATTAGTTGTGACCGAAACTGTAGTATCATTTTCTTCACAAATCAAGTAAATTTTGAAAATAAATAATAAAAATATTTGTGTAAAGTCCCTTAAATTATAGAGTAAGTCAGTGTTATTCATCATTATAATCTAATATTACTTAACATTGTTCAGATCAGCTGCAGCAAAATATAATAATTTCAAAAGAAGTGATATCTATTGGTGAAGCTGTATGTATCTAATGAATAAGTGATATCTATTGGTCTGCTATTTATGTTAATGCACATGCTAAAGTTAGAAAACAATATAAGATTTTATTAACAGATACAAACTTATTTCAAAGGAATTTTTTTCTATAAATAATCAAAATTATTAGAGTATTGAAAAATTTTATCTTATATTCTTTCACTTGATTACAATAGCTGTAAATAAATTCTTCAAAGATATATCCATATTGTATGTTATAATCATATAATTATTGATGTATTTCTTTTTTACAGAAATATATTTATCTTATTATTTCATCGTATTTGTAAAATTTTAGAAATCAAACCATTTAAAGCTTAAAAAACATGAATATTAGTATTTTTTCTGTTGAAAATGATTTTATCATTCTTATCTTTAAAATATTAAATTTTTCTAGATGAATTAATTCTGATCAGAATGTATCTGTTATTTTTTCTTACTTATAAATCTAAATATCAGCTAAAATTCTTTGAATAAAAAAATGAGTTAATATTTGTTCAGGTATGTATTTAAGTGTACAATTATGTATTTTTTTATGTGTGCAAACTAACAATATATATTTTAATTTATTTGCATTGTTTTCTTAACTCATATTATATCATTTTTATTATTATGTGGGAACCTTAATAAGATATTACAGTCTTTATGTGAAGTCATATTAATTTTTTATGTAATAAAATTCCCACATACCATAAGGAATTTTTTTTGTTTATAAACAAGTTATGAAAATGCTTTACAGCATAAATATCATCAATTTAAATTAAATTGAATTCTTACATTAATCATTAATTAAATGAAATATGGGACTTTAAAACTTATTGATTTGAAAACTAACTTTCAATTAAATTAATCTAGTGTTGCTAGTAACGTTCATTTATTGTCTTATTATTTTTTGGTATTTCTTGCTGTTTATTATTCATTATTGTGCATTACCAATTATTTAATCATTTTTATCTGTATTTTCTTTCATTTGACAAGAACATGTTTTTATCAATATTATGTTTATTAATTAATAAAATAAAATTAGAATCTACTCTAATAGTGGATACCTTCAAAATATTTAATTCTAAAGAAGTTATGAGACCATTTTATGTGGCCAAGGGAAAATTCATTGAGAGATAGGGATTTTCATATTTCTGTAAAAACTTGGAACAGTCAAAAAAAATATTCAAATATCTTTGACTTGGAATTTAAATAATGGAAAATTGGGTGAAGAATTATAATTATTTATAATACTACATATCAGTTGAATATCTATCCTTCTGAGGCGAATCGATTTTTTATTACAAAATGGCTTTCTGCTGTATCAAAAACATTAGTATCATAACACAAGTCTTTAAAATGTAGCGTTGATTATCATTATAAATATCAGGTATAATTCAGAATGTTTACACTGAAATAAAATTCCTGGTTAAACTGTCATTGCAAATGCTTATTGAATATCCTTTAAACTCTTGAAAAAAACCTTAAATATTTACTTACTGTGTCTGTAGTATGTAAGCATTAAAATTTATATATATATATATATCCTAGATCTAGTTTACAACCATCTGTGGAATATAGAATTATGTAACTCAGGTCTTGAATTATTCCAGTACAAATTAAACATGTAATGTCATTTATTAATAATGTAATACTTGCAATTAAATTTAAAGGGAAACTGAGAATTATCTTTTCATCTATTTGAATAAAATTTATCTTGTAATTCTTACAAGTATATTCTTAATTCACACACATTACAATTGTAAAGTAAAATATCGTTTATTATTTTAAGTATTAATATATTGTTCCTGATATTTTATTATGTTACATGTCAGATAAATTTTCTTGTATTATTTAAAATCTAAATAATTTGAATTTTCAATGAAAAAATGGAATTTTATTTCTTAAACAAAAAATATTAGTTTTTTATTTTAAGTAAAAAAAATTTTAATGCTTTAAAAGATCAGCTTTGAAAACTTTTTTTCTTAAAGATGTTTAAATCTAACATTTTGTTATTTATTAAAACACTTTGTTAATTATTCCTGTAATTAAGTTTTCTTAAAGATTGTATGTTTTACTTAATTTGAAAGTTATTATATTATCAAATAAAATTTATGTACACTATCCACTAATTGCTATTTGAACACCCAATCAAATGAAGGTCTTAATCTACGTCATGCTTTTTGTACTTTAATATTGTGTAGGAAATTGTATTATTATTAGTTTCCTCCAAAATGACATAAAATTTAGAGCTGTCTGACTTTAAAAAGGGGAAATTGTCAGATATGAAAAACGGCCGATTCTTAAGGTCCATATCAAGTGAGTTAAACTTTTGAAACTAACAGTTTCGAAAGTTTAAGTCTTTTGTGATTAAGGAATGAAAAGGAAGCATTGATTGTTAAAAGAGCTTTCAACCTGACAGATCCATCAAATTAAGGAAGACCAACCAACACTGTCCAAAGAAAATCATAAAAATCACACCAAAATGATGGCCTGCATAATTCAAGAGTTCCAACATGCATCAGGGACTGTTATCTTCACATATACTATTTACAAGGAACTACGTTTGCTTTGCTTCCATGCTTGTTGCTGCGGACCAAAATGATTGTGCCTTTGACTACAAAATCCAACTGCAATACTCAGTTGAATTGGTTTGAGGTTTTTTAAAACTGGACCATAAATGAGTGGAAACAGGTTCTTTGAAGTGATAAATCATGATTCAAGCTCTACCATTTGTATCTGGTGCATGTCTGGAGAATCCCTTTTACTAGATCATTGTACCCATGGTAAAATTTAGCAGATACAATTATGGTCTGAAGACTTTTCTCATAGTGTGGGCTGGAGCTCTTTATCCCAATTAATTGTAATGCCAATCCCTACTCCTATTCCACTGTTCCAGACAATGTATTTCCTGGGTTATTGCAGTTTTGCATATTGGATTATTTTTATTTCCATGGTTATCCATATTGGATCATTTCATGAACAGTGCTGCTTATATTGTGATGTCCACCCTGGATTGGCATGCTGACCAGTGGGGTAAACTGGTTGAACTGGCCCAATTAGAGAGCAGGCTTGAATACTGTAGAACACTTTTGAAATGAGTTGGATAATTTTATTTTGGGGTGCAGCAACTGCCCAAAATAGATAAAAGAATTTACATGACCTCTCTAAGTTGAACGGGAGAAAAACCCTCTGTTCTTCTTCTATCATTTGTGGAAAACACCGTAGGTTTAATGCCTGACATCGAGGCTCTACAAACTATTAAATTTCAATATATTGTCTTTATCTCTTTTATCACAGGTGTTCAAATGCTGTGTATTTTATAAAGTAAAAATTTATATTTATAATTTTTTCTAAAATTAATTATGCTAATAATGAATAAATTCACTTATTTTTCTTATATATTTAGTATACAAGATATATCACCATCAGAAACATCTTGTGTCAAGTGCTCAACAAGAAACAAATATTAAATATTCTACTATTGATAAGTCTACAGTTACTATTTCACAGAAGAAGTTTGTATGTAACTATTGTGGGAAAGCATTTCATCGTAAAGATCATCTTAAAGTTCACTTTCTAGTTCATACTGGGGAAAAACCTTTCAAATGTGAACTGTGTGATAGACGTTTCAAGCGAAATGAATCCTTAAAATATCACAAAGCTTCATTTCACAATAATTAATTTTCAAACTTATTAATTCATATAATTAATTTCTCCATAATGATGCTTCTTTCACTGAAATGTTTGAATTTATCTTAGTTATATATTTTTATTGCAATCATTTTTATAATTTACATTTTATTTATTACTGCTTTATGTAATTATCTGTGAAATATATGTATCTATAAATTTCATTTTTGTATAAATGCTGTGCATACTACCATTATAATTATTAGTGTATGAATATTGTTTTGACTATATTGTTATACACATTAGAGTTATGGTGCTTGATTTATAGATCTTGTCCAAGTGAAACTTTGAAATTTTAACTATAAATATCCTTCTTAATTTTCCATAAGGTTTTTTAAAGTATATAATTTATCAAAACTTTGTCAATAGTATTTAAACTTCTACATTATGACATCCATTTAAGAAATTAGTTTGAATATCATCTAGCAATTTGTTTCATTAAGTTCAAATTGAATTGAGTCTTGTGTTCATTTAATGATTGTAGAACAATGAGCAAAGCAGTAATTTTATCAGCAAATTAGCTCTGACATGCAAAACTCTTTCATAACTAACTAAATAAATATTACTTTTAGTAATGATAATGATATTTGCTCAAATTTTTTTTTTAATTTAATATTTTTCTGTAGAAAGAATGAAAAAGATCACATTAGTTGTTTTAATATTTCCCTATGAACAATGCATAGAAATGTATTTACAGTATGAAATTTATTTTTTAATTTTTAATTTTAAAAATCAATTTTTTTTTTTTTTTTTTTTTTTTTTTTTTTAAATTATTGTATAGACTACTTAAATAGGTTGACAATTTAATTCTGTAATTGTACATATTATTCTATGGATGTTCCATACAAATATATTTATTACCTATATATCACAGGTATTTACATTATATAACGAAATAAAGATTACATTATTTTTCTATCATTACTATTCTTAAAATTAGATATTTGCAATTAAAAAATGTTGTTCCATAAGTTGTTCTTTAAATGACATTAGTTTGTTGTTCAATGTCATTTAATGAGTATAAAATTAAAAGTGCTTATAATTATCTGTATATTTAAATGATCTTATAAATTATCATCCTTTTAAATTTAAAATGTAAAATTACTAAAATGACATGAAGTTAACTTTTCATACCCAATATAAATTCTATTTGTCATCCATTTAAAGAATATTATCTCTTCTCACAGTATTGTAAATAAATAATATAAAATATTTATGTTATAGTATGAAATATCTGCAAGGAATGATGATTCAATAGTAATTAGCTTATACAAGGGTCACTCAGAAATTTTTGAGATACAACTAGGTTTTTAAAGTTATACTTACAAAATTTTAGGTGTCTTTAAAGTAGTCTCCTCAAGCATCAATGCACTTTTGTAGATGAATTTTCCACAGATTAAATGCCTCAAGCCATTCATTTCTTGGAATAGATGAAAAAAATGCATTCGTATTCACATTAATCTCTTCTTCTGAATGAAAACGATGTCCAAGTAAGTTCTTTTTTAGATTAAAGAAGAACCAAAAGTAGCACATAGCTATATCAGGTGAATATGGCGGATGTTCGATCACTTTAATTTGTTTTTGTTTAAGAAACTCAACTGTTAATCCGGCTGTATGTGAATATGCATTGCCATTGTGAAGTATTCGTCCCCTAACATTCAATTCTTGTAGAATTTTTGGAGGACATTTAGTGGTATACCAGTTTTCTGTTACTGTCTTCTGTCCATCCAACTTAATAGCTTTGACCAATCCCCGTACTTCTGAAGAAAACGGCGTACATCACTTTTTTCAGTGTGCGTTGTTTTTTACCATTGTCGTTGCGAGATCATCTTCAAAGACCCATACTTTGCTTTCTTTATATGTTGGAACGCCAAAAAACAGTATGTACATTTCAACACCTGTTACAATTTTAGAAATGATGTGGTGGCCATAATCATTTAGCAATTTATGAGTTTCTTTACTGATTCTGACACGCTTCTCTTTTTGGTGCTCAGTTAGATTATGAGGAACCCAACAGAAAATTACTTTTTTCATATGTAATTTTTCATGAATGATTTTGTGTATGACTGCGTATTCAATGTTAAGTTCCATCTGTATCATTTGATAGGCACAGCTATTATCATCTATTAACATTTTTCGTATGGCAGATACATTATCCGGGATTACTGCCGACAGCAACCTTCCTGTGTGTTCTTCATCCTGAAAAAAATTTTGACCTTTTCTAAATTCTCTAAACCATCTGAATACAGTCGCACAAGCTAGAGATTCATCACCAAATGCTAATTGCAACTGTTGAGCGCATTCTTCTTGATTTAATCCTGCTTTAAAATCATAGAAAATGATATTGCGAAAATGTTCTCGCGTCAACTCCATTTTCTCTTTTGTTTAAAATTTATTTTTTGCTAAACAAGTTGAAATAAGTCAGTAAAAAATCATCTTCTGTGTTAAAATGCTTTTTATTTTAAAATTAAACCGTTTTTTTTATTTTGTAAATTCTTGTCTGCACGTTTCTCAAAAATTTCAGAGTAACCCTCGTATTATGGCATTCTGCCACAAAGTACTTATTTAACATAGTTTGGAATTTTTCTTAACTTTGGTAATTATACTTTATTTAAACTACATTTCACTCTTGGTACCCAGTGTCTGATAAATTCTTTGAAAGGTAGTAAATTGCTTGGAAAAAATAAAATTCTTTATTTATATTTTTTCAATTTTTGACCAAATTTGATCTGTATTAAATTTTGTAAGATTCTTTGAATTTCTACTTATTAAAGTTGTCATTCCAAACTTAAGGTTG
This sequence comes from Latrodectus elegans, assembly GCA_030067965.1. Lineage (NCBI taxonomy): Eukaryota > Metazoa > Arthropoda > Arachnida > Araneae > Theridiidae > Latrodectus > Latrodectus elegans. The sequence goes on from CM057819.1 coordinate 98,314,165, forward strand.
GTGATTATAGATTAATATCTCTTTCTATTAAAAATTGACTTTGTTATCCATTTGGAATTTCAAAATTATTTGATTCACTTGTTAATCGAAATTTTATTTTTAAAATACTGTTAAAGAAACAAAAATTTAACTAGTGTTACTAAAATAAAAAAGCTTGTTATTTGTAAAAGAGTTTTTAACAAGTTGAAATCTTTATTATTTTTATTTCAGTGTAAAATATTTTCCAATCCTTAAGACAATTGGATAACACTATCAATGCAAACACAAATATTTCCTGTAGTGGCTATTTTAAGTTAAAGTTAATTTAAATCCGTCAAATTTTAAAGAACATTTAAGCATTAGTTAACTGCTTATAAAATAATTAGATTTCTCAACTTAATCATTTTTTATAAAAATAAATATTTAGGTAAAGCTTACTACATATTAATTTATCATTTATGATGTTGAGTATTTAAAATCGATATTACTTTAACCAAAAAACTTTTATAAAAAATAAACAGTTGAATTTTTTTTAAAAAATTCTTTAGAGAAAGATTTTCAAATTGTCATTTACATGTATATTTTTAAATTGAGCTAAGTTTTCATGAGAATTTATAATTATCATCCTGTTGTTTAATTTACTGTAATATTTTTTAATTAAATGAAGCAGAAAAATAATAAGATTTTTATATTGTTTAAAGAAAGATTTTTACCATGCAAAAAAGCTTGCCCATAAAAAATATCTCATTTTTAACTCAAATAGTTTCTAGTTGCATCAATTAAACATTCTCGTAAATAATATGAGTGTAAAAACAAAAATTATAGTAATACTAGCTAATTAATAAAATATATTAAAAATAAAGAACTTTTTATGCACTATTAATTTAAATACTACTTATAAACTTTTCTTTTCATTGATTATTTTTGAATTAAAGTCTACAATTAAGGTTATTTCTTGGAAACTAATTGGTTTGCAAAGAACCCATGACTGTTCTTCCAAATTAATCATATTGCAATCCCTAAATAAAAATGTTATTCTGCAGTGGATTCTGACACAGTGTGTCAGAATCCACTGCTGAAATGTAGTAGCTGATTATTTTTCTAAAAAGGAACCAGAATGCTTCAAATCTCACGTATTTTCTTTATATCGATAAATTTGATCCTTTCCCATATTCTACTGTAGTGCAAGTTAATAAAAAATGTATGCATAATACTTTCTGATCGAAACAAGCAAATCAAATTAAAGAAGAGTGCAGGAGAAAATCCCTTTTAAACATCCCATTTGCCCCTCATCTATTGGCTGTTACAGCTTTTTATTTAGAGGTAGGGTATAATTGCCTTACAGGTCATTTATTCTGACCCAAAATTATGACATCTTCTGACTGTGTACTATAGGAAAAAGTGACACTATTATGGATGCATTTCATCTCAATGAATGCTTTTAAGTATCTGGGCATTTATTAGAACGATATTGACCGGCAAGTGAGAAAAATCAGGTTCTCCAGTCTATTTGATGTGTCGATTCTTTTCCGAATTCCGATGTTCATGCTTTATTTGTTTTTTGTGTGTTTTTGTACTTTGTGTTCTTCACACACTAGTAACAGAACTATGTTAAAATGCTACTTGTTAACAAAAATAATAATTTTCTGAATTAATTAAAAATATTTTACTTTTTAGAGATTAAAACTTTTTAATTAGAGTACAATATTTTAAGATTGTATTGCTTATTGTTTTATGAATAATTTTTCTTCTTCAGTTGTGTTATCTTGTTCTGCTTTTTTTTCTAATTTTTGCAAAGTATTTTATATCACATTGAGATTTTATTGTTCTTTGTAAAAATACTGAAATTGCATTATACAAGATTATTTTGCCTGCATTAAATTTTAAATAAATAATAAATTTTTAATTATTTTGATGAAAAAAAATATTTTTGAAACTGTACAAGTATTACATGATTTAAGCATGTATTTTTTACTGTAAATTTGGTTCTAGATTGAAATAGAATAGAGAATAATGAGCTAATAAATTGAACCTAGTGTTTGAGATGACTGTTGTATAAGTATTATAAAGTGAATAATAAAATTTAAAAATTTCATTACTAACTTAAAACTTACAATTTTCGGCATTCTTTTTATAATTTGAAATTTTGTTTAATTTTTGTATTTTTTATTAATGTAAAATAAATCTCTCGTGTGTCTTATGTTTATTTTTGTAGAATTATTTTTAATGTTTCACTATGTCATTTTATCAGAGGTTTTGTGTACATATTTATAAAATTTTAAATAAATATTTAAAAAATCTTTTTTATTTATTTATTTTTATATCAATATGTTAATTATTTTGATTGAGTCAAGAACTATGTATGTGGCAGTGATGTTATTTGATTATTTTTAAAGAATAAGTAAATTTTTTTAATTGTGTTATTTTAAATGTATATTATTTTACTTCTTAATTTGTTATTCAAGGATCTTAAACAAGTTCTTAGAAATATCTGGAATCATTTGTACAAATTGCTTTAGCATCCTATATGAGTTGCCAATTTTACAACTTATTATTTGCAAATCTGCTCAATCATTTAAATCATTGCCTAAAACAAATCGAATTGTTATGTTAAATTGAAAAAAAAATAATAATTTCACATCTTTTTTTAAAATTTATAGAAAAACTATAAATTAAAACAAAGATTTAAATGCATAATTTTTTTTGAATTTAAAACAAAGATGTATTTCAAATAACATAAAAAAAAATCTTTTAAATTAATCTTTCTTAGTAATTTATAAAATATATTTAGTTTTTAATAAATTAGATCTTGTGTATCTCTTGAAACTGAAACAAATTGTTTCATTAAAATGCATTTTATCAAGTCCCATCTTACTAATTTGATCAATTTTGTTCTAAATCAATGCAATATCATTTGAGTTAAGCAGTTACAGATTAAAATATGCATCAATGAAAAATCAGTACTATCATGAAGTTTGGTACTCCTAATTGTTTTCTTACAGTCATGTTAAAAATTGCTATTCACAAGTTTTTTCATCGTTACTTCAGTATTGTTAAAAGTTACTAAATTTTGCTTTCCCCATGTAGATGTAAGTATGTCCTGATGTGAAATAGCTGATTAGGAATCAGCACATACTTTTCATAGAAGTTTTAAATTATCACATAAAATTGAAGAAGACTTTTTTTTTTATCTTATTACAATTATATGGTTTATGATTTTTAAGTATTTTCCAACATTTTTAATATTTAACAAATTGTAGGATATATCTAAGGCAGATATATATTTTGATAAAGCATTGCTCATTACTGACATAACTAAATATTAGTTTCTACATTTTGTAACTGATAAATGAAGGATTTACTTCAGTTTATTATTTATTTCTTATTCAAAATGAAAACATGGAAACCCCCATACTTAATTTTACACTTTACTTACAATACTTTTGTATACTTTGCATCCTCATGCTATACAAATATGTAACAATCTCAAGAATCGATACTATTTTGTGATGTGTAATTATTAAACTGAAATTTAATTTTATCCAAAATCAAATCTTACCTAAATTTGAATTTCTTTGTTTTTACTATATTCCATTTTTCTGCTTTATTCTTTTTGATTTTGTTATTTTTTATTATCTTCCTTGAGGTATTTGATCTATGCTTTGTTTTGGGTCTGATTGATTTTGATGAATTTGTGTATCATGAATGTATTTGCTAAAGTAATTTTTGTTAGTAAATAACGCAAAAGTAAGCAAAATAAATATTAATTCTATTATCACTTTCTACTGAAGCATTAAAATAATATTTATTTCTTTTCATAATTGTCATATTTAAAAAAATAATTTTTCACTTTTTAATAACAAATTAAAGACTTCATAAATTTGTTTATAAAATTATGTTGGAAATTTTCGATTATTGATACTGAATTTATTTAGCATCAAATTTCAGTTGATTTGTAATTTTATTGAAAAAATGTGAATTCAAAAATCTGTCTGAATAATAATCAAGGAAGAAATTTCTTAGAACATTTTAAATTAGAAATATTTAGAGCATTTATATTTTTGAGGATTGAAATAGTTTATTTACACATTTTCAAATAAATTAAAACTGATAATTTGTCTTTCATTTAATAATATATTGCTTATATATGTTAATAAGAAATATAAAATTTTGCTACCTTTTAATGTGAAAAATATCCTCAATAAATTTATGTACTTTAGGCATTGTTATTCTGGTTTAATTAAGAAATTAGTTATTTACATAATAAAAATTTAAATATATAATTAGTTGTTATTCAAAAAATATTAAGTTAGGAAACTAAATATGTCTTAAATCTTTATAAACAGATTTAAGTTTTAAATATTATCAGAATCATATCTGCAGGATTTAGTGAGGGATATTTTATTTTGTCAAAATAAAGTGGAAAAAAATTATAAACAATTGCTTTATATAAAAAATATAAATGTACCTAAGAAAGTGCTGAATTTGTTGTGACTTGTAGTTTTTTATTTAGGTTACATAATAAAACTATTCATAAACTTTTATGTGAAGTTAAATAATTATTTTTAGATTTTTTTTAACCTTCATTTTTTATATATTTTTTATTTTATTTTAAAGTGTTACTTTGTAATTTTATTGTAAATTGTGTCATTTCGAAGAATTGTAATTTGATACTATATTTTCTAATTCTTTCAGATTTCTGTTAATGTAAAACATATTGTTTCGATTTATAAATAGTGTGAAAATTTATAAATTAAATCACATCTTCTTTTTAAAATTGTTTTTTATTTAGCCTATCAGCAATACCAGATTCATATAAACCCGAGTTCTGAATCAGAGACAAATTTTAAGTGCTCTTCTGATAAATACTTACTTCCTCAAATAAAGAAAAGGAAGAAACATGCATGTGGGTTTTGTGGAAGATTATTTAATCAAAAATCCCATCTTAAAGATCACATTCGTATTCATACTGGAGAAAGGCCTTTTCAATGCAAACACTGTGATCGTAGCTTCAAACGAAAGAATTCCTTAAAATATCACAAGTCTGCTTTTCATAATGACTTTTCTTAAAACTGTTTAAATGTTTTCAATGAAAACTAATTTTTCTGTATGTGTTCTGTAAATTTTAATGTTTGTTTAATAATTTGAATAATAGAATAACAGTTTACTTTATCTGTAAAATAAATCCCTAAAGTTTATTAGTTTTTTTTTTTTAGACAATTTTACACTGATCTAAATGCCTTACTCATATTCTGTAAAAGAGTTTCTTTTTATTTGTATTTTTCATATTAAAAGAAATAAAAATTGGTAATTAATGTTTTAAAATGTTTAAGTTTATATAAAACAAGCTATTATTTAATAATTTTTATTAAAAATATGTTGTATTTGAACTTATGTTAATTCTGATATTTCATATGTTAATTCAGAATAAAATGTGTATTTAATAAAATAAATTAGGAAGAAAATTATAAGCTATCAAAACTTTATTGAAAGGAAGATACTGTTGTAAAATAAATTTGTGTTCTTAAAGTTTTATAAACAGTTAAATCTAAAGAAGGTTTTACATTCACATTTTTTTATTTCCAGAATTAGATAATTATACAGCTCTTTTTTACCCAGAAAAAAATTAATGTTCTTAAAATTTTTCTCATGACATTTGATAAACTTTTTTTGATTTTCTCTAATCAATAATCAGTTGATGGATAATTCAATATTCTTTAATTAAGCAAAATATTTCTTGGTGTCAATATATACTTGGTGTCATAAATGTATTTTTTGGCACAAAATATTTTATCAGAAAGCAACTTGGATATAATATAATAGAAATAATTGGTAATTTTTTAATAACTAATATCAGATTCTCATCTTCAAGATTAAGTAATCTTTTTAATATAAAAAAGTTACTTTTCATGAATACTTTATTTTTTAAATTTTTTCTCATTTAACCTATTTTGAAAAAAATTTTTTTAACATATTATAAAATAGTTCTTGAAGATTAATTGTTATATTTTTAATCTTTTATCTCTTCACTATTTTGATTTCATTTTTTGACTTTATTTGCTAGATGTACAAATCACACCATTGTTATTTATAAAAATATGCAGATTTTAATTTGATATATTTTGTGTTGCTGAAAATTGATTTATATGCTAATTACATTTGTATTATTAAAAAGTTGATAAGTGAGTAATTTTTGTCTTCAGTAAAATTGCTATAGTAAATATGTAAAAGATGGAAGTATGATGTTTAAAAGTTTAGCATATTAATCTTTTTTAATTATGTTGATAATTATAAAGGGAGGTGTAGGAACATAGAGTAATCATTTTAAAAATGAATTTTTGCCTGTGATAGCATGAAAAATTATTGAATTTTTCTTCACTGATCAGTGTTTTCCTCATATTTAAAAATGTGATACAAAATTTAATGAAGTTGAATTAAACTGAAGATGTATTAGAAATTATGTGAAATATATTTTAATATTTCTTTAATTATCTTTTAGGTTTACAATATTTTGATATCAATATTTATCATTTGTTATTAGCAAATGCCCTATTTTTTAATTCTGGAAATACAGAAACTTGATTAATAATAAATGTATTTGTTCTGTTGTGTCTTAATTTTGCTTACAACTATTGTTTCAAATTATAAAGTTGAACAAAAAACAATGTTATAAATAACTTAAGTTTGTCTAATGGTTTGAATTAAAACAATTTTGTTTTTGGTATTTTGTACAAAACTTCTGTTTATCACTTACAAATCTAATTGTAAACTTCCTTGAATTTAATAAACTTAGCTTTCTAACCTTATGCATAAATATATTCTTAACTAGTGTATATTTATGGATAAGATCTGAAAATGATTTTTTTTTTTTTTTTTTGTTGAAGGCTATTCTTTTATTTTTTAAATAAATAAATAAAATATTTTTATTAATTTTTATGATAAAACAGATTTGTTTTAGTAAATGATGATATTTAGTTTTGATGAAATATTTTATAAGTAATATTTTAATTTATCATATGCTTGAAACAAATAAAATTGGTGTATTGATACTTAAATCTGACACCAGTATTTAAATTTCTAGAAATTCTCTATTTCCTTAACTCGCAAACTAAAAATTTGTGAGTTTGATTTTTACAAATTATAAAATCCCAAACCTTAAGTATAGATGTGTGTAATTGTGGGAAATCTATTTTAAATTGTAGATACCTCACATATATAAAAAAAAATGTGACAAATAACCAAATCATTGTACCTAAGATCCTTTAGGATTAATTTATAAGACTCTCCTAAGATTAATGTACTTATTCACTTTCAATGTCATCTAAAATTCAAATAGCTTAATGTCAGTCTGTTTTAAATATCTTAAAAGATTATTCTCAAGCTTAAATTTTTAGCCATCATATTTTGGATTATCTCCTATACTTTTGATTCATTTATAAAATAATGTTTGAACTAAACATATAGTTTGTTTTCAATCATCACATTTTGTACTTGCTTCTAATTTATATACTTACATATTAACTAAACTAAACTTAGTGGTACAATAGTCCCCATGGTGCAAAGGCCAACAGTACCCTTATGTGTTTTCTTTATAGAGGGCTCTAGATTATGAAACATATGCCCCTGTTAGGTGTTTAACTTAGCAAAATCTTCCATGTTTAGTTCCAAATCATACTTGGTTCTCAGTTTTATCAATCTAATGTAGGGATGAAAGGTATATATATATATATATATATATATATATATATATATATATATATATGTATATGAATTCATGTGTGTGTTATAACAATTTAAATAAATTAAAATTTTTCATTAAAAAATAAAAGCATGTATTTTTTATCAGTATCTCTTACCGAAATATAAAAAATTATAATCATTGTATTTTTATTAAAAATTAAGTATTATGTTAATTAAACTTGGAAATATTTTATTTGTTTCATTATTGATTTGTAAGCAATTTTTATTTTTTCAATTTTGCATTTTTAATGCAATATTTTTACATTATAAGAAAATTTAATGAATAATTATCATTTTGCAGTGTATTACTTAACTATATGTAAAATAAATAATTTCATTATAATAAAGGAATCTTGGAAAAATCTTTGCATATTTTTTATAATTTTTGCTGATTGCTTATAAATTAAAATAATTTCATATTTAAAATTTCTAACAAAACTCTCCATCATCGACTGTTTTAAGAAATGTAAATTATTATTGAAATTATAAATATATTATAATAATATTAATAGTTATGTATATAGTTAAATTGTATTCTAAAAATAAAAAATATGATTGAAAGTATGATATTTTCTTGACATATTAAACGTTAAATATTAATAGCTTATAAATTTTTATAAAAATAAATTGTTAATTATAATATTTTTTGTTTCAATTTATATATATTTTTTCTTTTTCAGTGTTATTTCCTTCAAAACAACGTAAACATTCAAGAAATGTGGAAGCTAATATTGATTTTTCTACATCAAAGCAATTACCTCTTTCCTTATTAAAACATCAGTGTAGTTTTTGTGGCAAAATGTTTGGCTATAAAAGCGAATTAAACAATCACATCCGTGTTCATACTGGAGAGAAACCATTTAAGTGCAACAAATGTCCTCGGTGTTTCAAACAAAACCAATCTTTGCGTTATCACAAAGCTACAGCTCATCCAGATGATTAAAAAACATTCAGATATTATGATTGATTTTTTTATGAAAATAATGGTAATGTTTGTTTTCATGAATAAGTTGATTATATCAACTGCATCATATATTTGTTTGAATACATTTTGAAAAGTACATTTGATTTTTTTATGTGGTGCTTAGAAGAATAAATGATAATTACAGTTTTCATAGTCTGAAACTGTATTAAGTTTCTAAAATTTAATAGATTATCATATGATTAATAAACAAGTTCATTTTTGAACTAATTTTTATAATTCTCATTTTCTTGTGTTGTCAAGAATAGTGCTCATTTGAGTAGTGCTAGTTTGCCTTTATTTTATCTGAAATTTTAACTTCTGTAATAGAATTTATGAAATGAATTACATTTAACTTATCAGAAAAATCAAAAAAGTGAAAATATGGTAAATCAAATTAGATAAATATTTTTTACTTTATCTATTGTGTTTTGGAATTGAATTTTCTGTGTATTCTTTTAAAATATTTTGAGCAATTTTTTTATTAAAAAAAATATTTTTTTACCATATTTATTTATATTTGTTACACTAAGATCTAGTTTAATGAGATATTAAATTATTCTGAAAAGAAAAGCTTAAAAATTTAATACAAAACGTGTAATATTAACCTCTACTTTACTCTTATCTAGCCTTTAAAATATGATAAAATTATATAAAAAGTATATATAGTCCTTCCAAGCTCATTATGTTAGGGATAGAGTATCCCATTTTATTTGCTGTTATATAAATCCATGTGAATAAAAGTAAAATTAATTATATATTTTATATTCATTGCAATATGTATAAAAAAGTTACACAAGTTGTAATTTCAAGGATATAACAACTATAAATTATTTTGCCTTTATTTATGCAGACTTTTTATCATTTTTTTATGAGATAAATATTGTAAAATTATTTTTAAGGTCAGCTTTATTAAGTTGTTATTAATGTACAAAAAACTCACATTAAGATTTTTTTAATGAAACCTAATAATATATTCTGCTTATGATATTAATATATGTAATTAATTTTGCCAATGTCTTCATAAAGATATATATGATAAATATATCTGATGTGTAACTATTGAATTTTAATTTTTCTGTTTCTGTATACAACACAACAGATTTTTTTTATGTTTACTTTCTACCAACATTCAAAATTTTAAAAGATTAATATTGTATTTTTAGAAATCAATGTAGACATTTAAGAATTTTTATTAATACACTCATTACCAGCTTGATCTAAATTTATGTTAACACAGTTGCCTTTTTTCTTATTATGAAGATGCATTTATATTATTGATAATAAAATGCCTTTCTTTGTAACATTGTAAAAAATATGTTATCCACATTTACTGTGATGTTACAAAGTTCAATGAAATACTTCACTTTCTTCAATTTATTGTAATTTCTAACTGTAAAAACTTTTTATAAAGTAACATGAAAAATGCAATTTTTTTCCAATTAAGTATGCAATGAAACTTAAAAAAGTAATATACCTATTAAATTATTTTATCACATAATTGAAAAAGCAAAGATTTTGTTTTGAGTAAGATTAATGTAATTTATGTTATCATGAAATTGTCTTATATTATAGTATTTAGAATAATTTAGATATAAGTAAAATTATAAAAATTTCAGCATATTTATATCTACATCTTCATTATATATATATATATATATACAAGTTTGTTTGAATGTAGTCAAAATTCGATTTTGCAGACTAAACTCTTATATTTATCATAAACATTTTTTTTTCAAAATTATTTTCTTGTTTTTAAAAATATTAAAACTTTAAAATTACAAAGGAAATTTTAAATTTTGGTTATATATTTTGCTTTTATCTGTGTTATATTAAAAAAAGTATTTTATATGTATTATATCTAAAAAATTATTTATTTCAGCATCCCCAATAACAGGGTAGAATACAAGAATCGATACAAAAATTATACTTACACTAAATTTGACTTTAAATTCAGGAACATAGCATTTCAGTACATTATTTCATGGCAACTAGACCACCGTTTATTGTTTTTGTTGCCATTAAAGTTCAGTAAAATAGTTCTGTCACTACCTTTGTTAATATGCAACTATTTTAAGGTTACATGTAACATTTAAATGACTATTATTTACTGATTAATAATTTGAATTTACTATTCCAATTTAAAAATTCTGCTAAAAGCAATAATATAACAGTATCAGGAAGTTGAACAGATGCTAAAAATTTTCAGTGTTTAAAAACAATTTTTGTAAGTGTATTCATAAATAATTTGAAGTAATAGGCAGATGTAAAATTTGATGGACAAGAGTTTCGATTTAAAACATTTTTTTAATGTAAACATAATTTAGCCATATTTTTATTGTGGAATTACAAGCTAGCTATTTCAAGCATTTTGCATACATATCCAATTTAAAAATTAAACATTTTTATGATAATTTTATTCATATATCATTTTAATAAAATCCTCAGTAAGTTTTTAGTTTATAATTATAGCTGATTTTTTGCTTTTATAATTATAGCTGAATTTCAAGTATTAACTGGAGATTCAAGAAATAGAAATGAAAATGAAATTCTGGTACATTTTAATCATGAAGACTTTCGAAATATCCGACTACGTAAAATACATCAGTGTCAACATTGTGGTAGGATATTCAAGCAAAAGAATCATTTAACCGACCATATTCGAGTTCATACTGGAGAAAAACCTTTTCAATGTAAAAGATGCTTGCGTTGTTTTAGGCAAAGTCAACATTTAAGGGGTCATCATGCAACATGTCGTCCACTTTAATCATGCAGTATAAAAGAAATTATTCTTTGAAAGCATACTTTTTATGATTTTAATATCTTGCATATTTTGTTTGAAAAATTTACTGATTGAATTCATAATCTTAATTGTACATTTTGTTAGATTTAGTCACTGTACCATTTGGTTATTGAACTTTATATGAAACTATTTTTATACCATGTTAATATGTATTTTATCATAATTTACTATACACAAATATTATTTAAATTTTAATTTTCATAAACCATTAGAATATTTTTATAATTTATTTATACATTTATATATTAGAATTTGTTTGTCTCTTAAGAAAAATTAAAGTATAACCAAAGAAAAAATACTTTTTTTTATTTAATTTACTATATATGTCTAGAATTGCTATTCCTTACAACTTTTAACTACTAATTTACTTAAGTTAAATAAATTGCTTTTAAACCACTTTTGTTTAAATTGCTTAACTGTGTGTATATGCCCTTTCTATAATATGTAAAATCATATGTTTTTTAGTTCTGAAAATATATATTTTTAAATTAAAATACCACATGCACTTTTGTGGCTACTATATTTTTCTAGGTTTATCAATATAGAATATCAAATATATTATTCTATCCATATTGTTAAACATATTCAGTTAGAAACTCTTAACTATTAATTTAAAAAAATAAGTCTTATCAACCAGTATTTCTGATTGATAAGAATTATATAAGTTTATCATTTTAATATAAACATTTAAACATAAATTCAAAGTAACTCTTGAGATAAGCTACATGTATTATAAATAATATATTTTTATTTACATTGTATAATCAAGAGTAGCATTATTCTGTCTTTCTTTATAAAGAAATTTCATTTCTTGGAGGATAGAATTTCTGGAATTATTTTCTTGTTCTGTTATTTGTATTTACAAAATTTATTAAAGCTGATTCCTGTGAATTGTCAATATTTTCATCTCACTTAATTATAAATTTTGTTTCTTTGGCTGAAACAAAATGTTACATAAGAAAAAAATTTTAAACCTTATCCAAATATTCATTTATTAGATTTAGACATTTCATTTATTTCACACACACTGGATTGAAATGATATTTATATGCAATAGTTAGCTGATACGGATAAATATTTTTCATTTTTTAAAATTGTTTTTTGGTGTATCATTAAATTTAATCATACTTAAGTGTAATGATTTATTAAAATTTATTATGTAGTATTTTTTTTTCCTGTTGTCTAATTGCAATCATTAATTTATATTAATATCTATTATTTTTTTATATAAATGTATGAGTATATGAATATATTCTAAAAAAAACTATAATTTAAAATACAAATTAATAATATTGATACAAAATTCATGAAAGCCCTTTGCTTAGTAATAATTTAATTTAAATATTTCTTTTTTTATGAATTATACAATTTTACTATTAATATATATTATTATAGAGTTTGGGTATTTATTTTAAAATATTTTATTAATAAGTAGTATAAAATAAATTTTTTTTATCCATTTTGTTCTAAATTTTGTTACAATGCAAATTTTATTCTTACAAAGAAATTTGAATTCTAAAATAATATATTTCAAAACATTTACTTTTTTAAACTATTTTAAAAATAAATTTATGTTTAAATATTTTGATATATGAGTAGGTTTTCCTTTTAATGTCTGAAAAATAAGTTGTAACGAAGTTATTTATCCAAAGTACATAGTTGTTCAGCTTTTTTTTATGTGAGCTGTATTGAATGCCATTGAAAATTCGAGAAAGTTATTTGTCTGTAATTTGTTTTATGCATTTTTACTTTAAAATAAACATTTCATCATTCAAATTTTTAAGTGTTTCTTCTGCTTCCGTGCTGATTTATGCATTGTTTTATTTGTATCTATATTTTAATTTATCAAGATGTATATTTTTACGTAAACTATTATCAAAATTTGCAAGTTTTGTTTCTTCATTATGTTAATTTCAGTTTTTTGTTCATTTTATTAAGTACATTATTGAAACACAGAAAAAGTATGTGATATAAGTTCTATTTTTCATTTAAGTACAATGTTGTACTTAAATGTTGAGTATTGTGTTTTAAAGTTAAATAATGTGTTTCCTTAATTTTCTCTCTATAAATATTAACTATGAATTACTTGAATTTAAATGTACCGCAATCTTACGTTTCTGACAGATGTATGAAATGTTTGCCAGAAAACTTATATGTTCTGTTGTGGTTTGATAAAAAAAAAAAACTTGTCTTTATTTAATTCATATTCTGATAATAGAAAGATGTATTATACAATAAATTAGTTCCTGGTTTGATACCAATGCATAATTTGTACAAAGGGTACTACAAAAGTTTTGCAATCTAGCTTTATTTATTGAATTCTTCTAAAGTGATTTCCACCACATTCTACATATTTCTCCAGGAAATGAAACCAACCTTAAGAGAAGCATTGCCAAGTTTTATCTAAGAGTGAGATATATTTGTTGTCTCAAGCTCCTAGAAAATTCTCATCACTATCAAATCATTTTCACATGTGGAAATAATGCAAAGGAACTAGATCTGAACTCCATGGAGATGTTAAAAAAATACTCTCCAGTAGTGGTTAAATACTTCGTGCAGGCTTTGGCACTGTGAGCTGGATTGTTATCATGGTCGAGAAACCAAATGCTTTATCTTGATTTTAGGCATGGCTTTTCATTTACTGTTTGATTTTAAGCTGGCACTGTTCAGCATAGTACTTAGCTTTGATTGTCTTTTGTGTGTTCAGAATGATTTGCTCTACAATTCCATTTGATTTGAAATATCATGTATCATCATTTTCTTAATAGATAGAGATTTTCTGACTGCTAGAATGTGCTCTCATCATCGGACAGCCAAATTTAGCTTGGAGCTTTTGTTGACGCATCCTAACAGTACTCCCCAATCTTGTCACCTGTCATAATGCTGTTTTTGTACAGAGATTGTCCCTTATCAAATATTTTCAACACCTCTCAACATGAAGTCACACTACAAGTCATCTGTTCTTTCGTCAGACACTGCACTATCCAGTGAATACAAGGTTTCTTTCCTCATAAGTGGTCATTATTGGCACATGAATGTGTAAACTCTTACTCAGTCTTTGTCAAACATCTGTTACAGAGAAGTGTTTTCTTCTGTTACTGATGTTTGCAGTCTGTCTTCTCTCTCATTATCCTCTTGAGTAATATTTCCCCTTTTAAATTTCCTGTACCACCTTGAATATATTCTTAAAATGTGTTCAATCATTCATTGCAAGTATCATTTTTTCTATTCACTAATCTATGCTTAAACTGCACATAAAGTTATCATTCTAAACTGTATTTATCTCACTATGTAACCATGATGCCATAACCCACATTTTATATGCTGATAAATAACTGTGTCCACAGATATGTTTCCAACAGCTACTATGCAAGCTTAGACATGCTAGAACTATGCTGTAACTTTCAGCCTCCTGTGTTTTTTGTTGAGTCATGTTTCAAAAATTTATAGTACCCCTTGTACAAATAATATAATATTTAGGATATATTTGTACTATACAGGATATATTATATAGAGTATATTCATAATAGCTCACAATGTACCAGAAAATTTCTTTCTTTTGATTATTCTTTCCTATTTAAAATTCCAACACATGATGAATGGATATGCATGAAAAGAAATGCTATGTAATGACAGTCTTGTATTCAGAAAATACTTCAAGATGCCTATATCAGTTTGTGTTAACATGTTCAGTAAAGCTTTCTGAAATGTATTTGAAATTCCCTTAAGAAACTTTTCATGCAGCAGGATAATATTTTTAACCTCATTGCTCTGTTACATTAGAAAAGCCAGAGTTAACACATTTCCCTTACCATCAAAATTCTATCTTATCAATTTCAATTGAGTTATCAATGAATAGAATGATCAAAATTTGCATTTGATCATATCAATTTTCATCAACATTAATAATTACAATAACTTTTATTTGCTGTAATGTCTTTTATTATTTCTGACTTATTAGATATATGCTTGGTAATTATGCTTTTGAACATAGTTCATATCTTAAATAATTGTAATCCTTGATGATGAAGTCTATTTTCTGAGCTTGCTTTCATGCTTAATGTTAAATTGATGCTTCAAAAGAATTATATTTATTTTAGATATATCAATACATCATTGTAATTTTTGCTTAAAATTTTATTTATATGAAATCCTACATGGTTTCTATAAATTCAAAATGAATTATTTCACAAAAACTGAATGAATGAAGTTTGAAACATGAATTGCCCTTTATTGAGAATGTGTTTAAAACCCATTTTAACGATTATGTTTTGCATTATAGATATTTTTGATACAATTAATGATTTACATTTGTAATCTAATAATTATCTTATTATTTTAAAAATTTTATTTTGAAGAAAGAATCAAGTTTTATTTTTTTATTCATAATTTAGTGCATTTTGAATTTATAATTAGGAATTGTGAGACACTGTTATGTAATTAATTAATAATATTTATGCCTACCATTCATAGATTTTTATTTGCTTATATAATAAATATTTTGCTTCTTTTTAGCTGTTTCTTGTCTTTAAAATACTTAAAAACTGATAAAAAAAATGTTTATTCCATGTATTTCTTGGAAAATTAAAGTGAATACATATTTATTATTTAGACTGGAAATTTAATAAGTTTTAATTGCATTGAAATTTTCTGTTCATCTAATAGTCAAATCAGTATAAAGAATTTTTTCTTTTCATGACATTTTTAATTGGATGCATTTTTTATGTACAAGTGTATTTTTAATTGATTTAACTATTGTTTCTTATTTTAGATTTAAAATAAACTCTATTAATCTAATATCTCTAATAATTTGACTTAACTTTAATATCCTTAACATATTTTTTAAATAAGATAATATTGAATGATATACTTATTTATAAATTAATTTAAGTAACTTTGTATTTTCTTTTTTTAGAAATCAGTACTTAATTTGCTAATAGAATTTTTGAATACTGGTTATTTAACATTGTTGAAAATAAGAATTAACTATGCCCACAGAAAAATAGTTTTATCTAATGTTAGTTGCTCCATTTCTGAAAAAAAAATCTTTTTTGTTAAATTTTGAAAAAAGGTTAAACATTCTAGCAAATCAATGTGTCTTGCTGTAACTGGTTTCATATAAAAGCATTTTTTATATTAACTTAATTTTTAATTTTGAATGGGAAGTGTATAATAGTATAAAAATGGAATACTATTTACATTAGAAATAGGTAATTGTGCTTTGGGCTTACACTTTTATTTATTTATTCACAACTTATTACTTATGTTGTTAAAACGTGCATAGGTTATGTATAGGCTAATTATTATAGGTTCTGTTTCTTTGTAATTTTTCTTTTAGCAGCATATATTCAGTTTTGGTAATGAAGCCTAAAATGATTTTCTTTCATCTTTCTACCAAATGTCATTTAAAAGAACACATATTTTTATAACAAGGGTGTAGTTATGGTTATAAATATTGTATTCAACTGGTTGGGTTTGCTTAAAATATTTTATAGAGATTTTACATTAACTCCTTAATTACCAGGAAAAACTTATGAAATTCACTCCCCAGTGCCACTGATTTTCACATAGGTGTGTGCAGTTATGGGCTATATCAGAGAAAAAGATCTCAAAATCTTTTCTTTTTTTGAATCTATTGTAAACGATATCAAGGACATTCTATTGCATTCCAAAGTTCAGCTATACTCATAGTAGCTCGTTGTAAAGAAACATACTTCGGAAAAGAGTATTTATCTGACTGGTACAGCTAACGCATTGACTTTCCGAGACATATATACATGCTCACAGCCGGCAAGTGGTTAAATAAACTCCATGACAAGATTTTTTGTGAAATGGAGTTAAATTAAACAAGTCGTATTCTAAAAAATCCTCAGTTACTATCTATCATCTTCATTAATCAATATCATGAAATTACATCAATTAACCTTTTCTTAACAAAGTTTCTAATATTTTCTTGTGCACTTTTTATTCTTTTTTATTTTATATCATTATCTTATGTATTTTTTTTACACGTTGTAGAATGCCATGATTTGCAACTAAGAGATGTTTATCAAATGAAGAAAGACATTAGAGGATTTAAAGAATACTGGACTGACAAGTTTGGCATGATTAAGAAAGGCAATAAAGCATTATGTATTTTCTGTTCGAAAATGGTTGTTTGTCGGACATCTTCTGTAAAGAGACATTTTGAAAGTTTTCATAAGAAATTAAACAAAACTGGGGAAGCATTAAATGTTAGCTTATGGTGAATTCAGTTATACTGATGCTGTAAACTAATGCTCGCCTGAAACTTAAATGAGGATCATGTAAAAAGATAAATAATATTGAGAAGATAACCAACCTACTTTAAAGTTGTTTCATAATATAGAAAATTAATGTTTCTTAGAAGCACTAGTTAACTTATTTTAAGTCGAACATTTCCTGTTAATTATTTGAAAAAAATATTATGTGGATTTTAATATTGTTTGTGAGAAAAAATATTTAAAAGAATGCAACTAGAAAGAATATTTAGCTAGAATATAATACTTAGGTTGAAGATAATGGAACTGAACAATGAGTAAAAGATATTTATATTTAAATTCCACTTTACTTACATTCATAATTATGTATTTTATTTCCTCATTTTTAAAATATTTATTGCTAGAGTTTCTATTATCACACTAAATGTTGTTCCAAAGATAAAGATAATTAAAACTGAATAAAATAGCTAAATAAATTGGTATTCTATAAAATTTTATTTACTGTAAAAGAGTATCTACTATAGATAGTGAGTAGTCATATTTTGTAAATCTATCTTCCCATAAAAGGAGATTTTCATTTGTTGATAAATTTTATTGCATACTGCACAAGAATTCTTATGAACAAAAGCCTACTTAATGTTCTGAAAATAATGCTGACAAATACCAAGGCACTTTATTATGTTCAAGCTTTAAATTCAAGACAGTTTATATCATAGATTATTCAACAAATTTCACATGAAACTACAAATATCCTACAATATATGGGTTAATTAAGGTTTCGATCTGAAATGTTTTGCTTAAAGTTTAAATCATACCAATCTCTCTTTAGATGACTATTAAATATATTTCCAAGATATGTTTTAATCATGTAGATAAATAAAAAATTTAAATATGAAGCTACATAGTTTTGATGTACCACTATATATTATATTTGATTTAATGAAAAATTTTGGAATAAAAGTACATTTTTTAAAATTGTTAATTAGAAATTTAGTCTTCTTATACCTAAAAGAATACAATCAAGGATTTTTAAAAATATGAAAGATAAATTGCTAATGTTTTCAGAAACTGATTATAAATATAATCTAAATCCACTGTAGTACTATTCTTTACAAAATTTGAAAATTTTATTTTTATAAACTAAAATTGTAAGTAGATTTGCTTTAAATTATCAGAATAATTTTTAAAATATATTAAATTGAGCAACAGTGTACTTTAATTTGGAGAGTAGAAATTTATTGGCCATAGTTTAAATGTATAGTCATTAAGGAAATAAGTAACAAAAGGAATTCTTAGAATATATAAAATTATATAAAATAAAATTAATTTTAATAATAAATACTTGCAACATTAATTTCATATTTTATCTACATATGTCATTCTTCATGTACATGATTTATGTACCTATAAATCTTCATTTTCAGGTTTCTATGTAGCCTGATAACTGAAATCAGTATGTATATATATCATTCAAGGTTATTAATAAATGTAACGTGTAGTCTATATTCTTATAATGTCCTTGATAAATATCCTTATTGCTAATAAGAAATAAGATTTTTTGATATTTCCTGTAAAGGTATCTTTTAATAAAAAGTAATTAAAAAAGTATGAATTCTCTAATATTCTTTAACATTTGTAAAAAAAATTTGTCAAAAATTGTTGACTTTTGTACCTTACTTAAGAATTAACATATATTTACCAAGTTATAATTTCGCTTGTTAAGTCTTCAACCTACAGAGGTGCATGCTTTTTTTTAATATTTATTTTATTTTTTATAGTCCTGTGCTTCATCATTATTTTGTATTATTTAACATTATACTTCTTATTGTAAAATATTTATTTGATTCTTTGACAATTCTATTATAAAAATATTTAGTCAAATAATGTAAATATTTCTTAATTCAATATTTGTTTTAAAATAATTGAAATATGAATATGTATTATTGCTATTTTTTTTTTATCTTATAGTTGAATTTCAAGGAATGCAATTTAAACTATTAGAAAATAAGGATTTCAACTCATCCATTCAACTTCCTTTAGCATCCTGCAGCAAAGTACAACAAATCAATTATAATTGTGGGTTTTGTGGTAAAAATTTCAAGTATAAAAGCCTTTTAATGAAGCACATAACTGTTCATACTGGGCAAAAACCTTTCAGTTGTAAAACATGCCTTAAAAATTTTACCAGGAAGGAAACTTTGAGATATCATATAGCTACTTATCATATGAAAATTTAAATTTAGGCATAAGATAGAATACCATGTGTTCCAACATATAATGCATACTCATAATATAAAGAAAAGAAGATTAAAATTCAAAGGTTTCTATCATGTTTCAGATATAAAAGTAGTAGATTTAAAAGTAAGGCAAAAAGAGGAAAAAAACTATATTTTTACATGCATGTAAGTGCTATTTATTTAAAAGAATTATCATGCCCTATGAATTAAAAAATTTTCATTATCAGCTAAAATGAAAAATTTGTCCTTCAGGAGTCGAGTCTATCTTTTCCCTGTTTTGTCTTCATCTTTCTTCAGATAAATAAAAAAGAAAAGCCATCTATCCATCTAGATTTTTATGTATGTCTGATTGGATTTCATTCCATTTTGTTATTATTCCACACCTTATATCTAAATTGCATGATAAGTGATTTCTTGTGTATTTTTTAACCTTCTGATATTCGTGTATAATATAGTCATTTTAAATTTTTTTAATAGTTTATTGATGTATGTACCTATAATTATGTAAATTATATATAATATGTACCTAAACATCTATTAACAGTGTTAGTATGCCTGAAGTTGCTGTCTTGTTCATGGTACTCTTTTTTTTTTTTTTTTTTATTAATTTCTTTGAGTTATCAATTAGATCTGATCAGAACATATCTCAAATGGAAAAATTTAACTCTAAGGTTACAAAATGCTTTTGCCAACCATTTCTTGTAAACAATTTTACACTATTTTTATCTCTTGCAAAAAAGGAATGAAAACATTTGAGAAATTGCACTTTACCATCATCTTTTTTTATCTTTTAAAAAATAACCATGCATTTCGCTTATTCTGTCCGTCATGCAGAAAAATATTACTGCAAAATGAAATTTCTTGAGACCTATTTTTTTATGTGAACCATTTTTGTCCTTTTCTCAAATTTGACAATCAATATTTTTTTTATCTTTGTGGTTCCCAATAACATACTTCTGGAAATTTATTAATTTTTTATCCAAAGCTTTTGGTAAATTAATTTTTTAAAAGAAATCATTTCATGATATAAATTGATTACAGAATTTCAAAGTTGCTTTAAATTTTTTATTTGCTTTCTTTTTTTAAATACTTTATGACAAATATATGTGGTTTTTTCTGGATATTCATTCTGATTTTCTAGGATTTTTCCTGGATAGCCATTTTTGTTAAACCTTTATGCAAAACACACTTATCATTTGACCTAGTTAACTGCCACAATTTCACTTTTCTTCTAGTCTAGTAGGAAGCTTCGATTGATTCTAAACATTTTTGCTGCATTGTTATTTCCATTTGTAAATTGATTGTCTTTAAAGTTGACTACAGCCAAGTACTTGTGCTATTTGTTGGACAATTATTTATTTTATCTTAAAAAATATTAAATTATATGTATTCCATTGTAGCCATTTACAAAAACCTTTGATCTCCTTCAAAATCATTTCTTCAAATAACTGGAAAAGAAAAAAAAAATCTGATATTTAATTTTGTAAATTCATAAAAGTCAGAAGTAGATTCTCACGCTGAAATGCCTGGCGCTTATTTGAAAATTCTTAATATTTTCATAATATTCTCATGCACACATGAATCGAATTTGCTCCTTGCTACTTACAGAATCATTAATTCCCTATCATTCTCCCTTATTTTTGTTGATGCAATTAATCATTGTTCAAAAGCTTGCAAAAGTTTTTATTTTGGCTTTCAAAAGAAAAGAGCATCCTTTATGTAAATTCCAGATTATTTCATAAAGAAAAAGATGTTCACATTTTTACAGAGAATATTCATAAATTCTAAAAATTCTAACTGAAAAATTATAAGTGTGCATTATATACCAAAATATACAGTAAATGTGTTGCTGAATATTGTCATCAAAAATTTTATATAACTTTTGACATGTATCCATAAAATTATGTAAAAATTAAGAATTTTTCAAGCAATCTATTTTCTCCTTGGTTAACTTTGTTCTCTTTACATAATTGCTTGCAAACTAATTGATGTAAATAATAACAATAAATTATTTTTTGCGCAATTCTTTCTGATTTATTAGTTTTATTTCTTTGACAAAATACAGATGCTTTAATGTGCAAAGTTTGTGAGTAATTTTAAATGCTGTAACTTATAATTTAGTTATATCATTATCATATTTTAAATTATCACACTTAAAATCTATTGAAATTAAATATCTACTTTTAACAAATCTAAATTTTAATTCTAATTTATGAAATAATATTTTATAATCTTTAAATTTTTTTTACTGGTTTGTGAAAATTTGCTTAGAACTTTAAACTATATTTACATGCTACAATTTTATGTGAAATTTTCATTTATAAATTCTGTAATTTTTATGCTGTTATACAAGTTTAATATATTATAAAATGTAATTTTCTGCTGGATTTGTTACTTTTTTATTATCCTGATGCTAAATAATGAAGTTTAAAACACAGGTAGTGATCAAAATAATTTTTTAACTAAATGAACCGTACTAGAGCATTTTTATAATTTTTATAATTGGGTAAAAAACAAATAAAAAATAAGATGAATATAAAATAAACTGCATTTTTTTACTTTCTTCATTTACAACTATTAAATTTAAAACTACTAAATCAGTACACATATACATTATAATTCTATAAAAATCTTAATGTGTTTTACATATATTTAATTATAATAATTTAAGTGCATGTGATTTAAATTAGAATGTAACTCATTATTGTAGAACCTTTTATTTCAGTTTTAAAAAAATATGAACTACTGAAAAAAATATGAACTATACAAAATATGAAAATATGAACTACTGAAGTTGCAAAAAGAACCAAACCTTTTTAATTTCTTGATATCTCATATTTTGAAGAAACAGTATTCATTTCTATAAAAAAATCTTTGGATAATTTTATTATTTCTGTGAACCTTTAAATTTGAAGCATTAGAAATGTAATCTAAGCTTTGTTTCTAGACATCAGATTTGACAAAATTCTTTCAGTATTTTTTATTACTGCTACTAATTATCAAAACAAGCAAAATATTTTGAAAACAATCACCGAAGGAATTATCAGAGATTTAATTATTAATAGATAATTAATCATTAAATTTGTGCATCCAATCAATCAATCAATATACATATTTATATGTTTCTTTTCCTAGTTTTCATGACAATATGGTATTGTTTGCTACTTTTGAGATTTAATATAGTGTTCACATATGAAATCTGTTGGTAGAACAGATGCTATTTATTTTCATTTATTTTTGCCTATCATTTTATTTCATGTTCAATACTATAATTGTTGATAGGAATGTGGAAATATTTGTTATTTTTATTTTACATAAAATTGCTGTATACAAGTTTATATTAGTGTTTTTTATTTTGTGCTTAATACAAAAAATTAAAGTGAGTGTGCTTTTTGAATGATTTTTAAGACTGTTAATAGTCTTATATATTTCACTTCAGTCTATTTTCTAAGCTGTGAACTAATTAAGTTTATTTTACAATTTAAGCCAATTCAATTCACAGCAATGTAAAAATGTTAATTGAATTTTATAAATTGTATCAATTGATTTGCTGATCATATTAAATAGTATATTAATTTTGATTCTGTTTATTCAATTTTATTATGATATTTCATTATAATTGAAAATATTTTCTATGTGTAACTTACAAATGATATATGCATATTCAAATTAGTATTTGTTGGTTTTGTTTATTATCTCCTTGATAAAGTTTTAATTAGTAGAAAAAATTTATTTATTCTATTTATGGTGTACATGCATCAAATATTAATGCGTGTAACACAGGAATGTTTTTAAGAAAAGAAAATGTGTGTGATTTTATGTAAATAAGCTATGTATTCTAGAAATAAGTTCTGTAATTATAACTTAAAATTGACCATTTTTATATTACAAATTTTATTCTGTGCAGTGATTATGTTATTAAAGATATCAAAATGTAATCTGTGTGTGTAATTTTCGTTCTGTAGTAAACATTAAATCAGATAAATTTATTTCTTGTATAATTTTATAATTTTCATTCATGCTTATATTTTTGTTTGTCAAAATATGCTTGTTGCATGAACTGTTTTTATAGCATGCATTTTCAGTATTTATTTTTTAATTGTTGCTTTTAATTTGTTTAACTTTTTCCAATTTATGAAAAATTCATGCTTTTTACACAGAGCTGCTTTATTTTTCCTTTTCACATATTTTATTAAATTATGTATTATTTTCTCTTCCCATTCTATATTTTCCCAATACTTATACAAGTAACAAGTTTTCCAAATGAATAACATTAGAGAATTGAAAAATATTTGACTATAAAGTTTAGTAGAATTTAAAATGTCAATAAAGTTTATACATTTTTAAGACCAATTAATACTTTTATGAACTCTGTTTCAATTACTTAAAAATCTTAGCACATTTCTACAAATTTTGAGATTTCAAATATTTACTGCCCAGCCGGAAACGCCATTCAATGAGAAGGTATCTATTAAAGAAATTGAAAATGCACAACTGTCTTTTATGATTAATTAAATTCTTGCCCTAATTCATTTTAACATTTCGGACATGATTTAATTTTTTTTTTTTTTTTTTTTTTTTTTTGCATTTTAATTTGATGTCTAAATTTAATTACTTGGAGAATGAAGCATAATAATATGGGAATATGTCTGTTGATTTCATGGTAATTTTCAATTATACACATTTTTTGTCAGTAAATATTATCTTTTGATAAACAATGAAAAGAATACATACTATCTTTTGATAAGCAATGCAATTTGTTGTTTCAGTGTAAAATTGATGGAATTAAAAGAAAGCGTCTGCTTTCAAATATCAACCTAACAAATATTCTGAATAACTTAAAAATTCACTAAGTGAACAAAGCAAAAGTGATGTAAGCTTTTAAAGATTTTACTTCAAGTTCATAGAAATTGGATTTAGTTACTGCTAAATTTGACATGTATTATTATCTTCCTAAAATGAAAATTTTTAACTTTAAAAGTTATCCCCAATATATTTGATCATGGAATTTTAAATTTGTTCAATTTATTTTTGTCTTTGAAAAATGTTTAATTTTATATTTCTACAATTTCAATTCTGTCATTTATTATTATACAATTGTATTCTCTTTTTAACATCATAAAAGGTTATTTTTAAGATTAATTTTGTAGCTTAAGAATTGAATTTTTAAGAGCATGTAAAAATGTTCTGTTTTCTAAAACTACCCTAGAACTCTGTTGATTCTATTATTTTAAAATTTAAAAATATTATACATTAATAATGAAAATTTTCATATTAACTAAAATAATTAGATTTTAAAAACAGAAACATTTCTCTTCTATAGAGTCCTTGCTTCACTTTCCATATTTATCATACTAGAAAAATTTTATAAATTTACAACAAAAGATAATGACAGTATCTTTCTCCTCTATTAAATCAAATTTTTACCATCAAAATTTTCAAATTTATATTGATGAATTGATTAGGAATATGATAAGGACTTATAAATTTAACATTATTTTCCTCTGATTCCAAGTTTGCATTTTTAATACGACAACATATTTTATTTTCTATTAAAATGTGATGAGTCATGCAAATCTGACACTTTTAAAATTCTTTAAATTGCAAATTAGTTAAAAATCAATTTTATGAAAATACTTTAATTTCTTGCTTAAATTTTTAACGAATTCAAAAATATTTTTTTGATGATTTTCCTGTGTAAGGTAAGGTAGAACATAAAATTATTTTGATATAAAATTACATTTCTTTAAATAAAATATTAATTTTTTTATTGGAAATCTTTTTTTGTGTGTGTTTCTTTATATTGCAATTTTTTTAAACAAATTTGTCTATTTTCATTATTTTTTGTAAATGCTTATTGCAATATTATGTTTAAAAAAGGAAAAAAATTAAATTATGTGATTTTATCGATTTATTGTATTTGTAACCAATGGTTTTATTTTCCTTATTTTTAGGTGCTATATGCTAGTTAATCTTTTGTCTTATATGCTATATATTTCTCTATTATTGTAAAAGTAATTTACTTACTGTTGATGAACTTATTTATTATGATTTTTTTTTAAATTATATACTTTATAATTGTGAATACTTTTAGATTGAATGTTTTGATTTTCAATAGCTGAAACAAAAATTATTTTCTATTTTACAGTAGAATTTGAAGTGATGAAATATAAACAATCAGAAAATAAAGGATACATTTCTTCCAATCATTTTCCATTAACATCCCAGAAAAAAATGCAAAAACAGTTTAATAATTGCAGATTTTGTGGCAAAGTTTTCAAGTATAAGAGTCATTTAATGCAACATATCACAGTTCATACTGGGCAAAAACCTTTCAGTTGTAAAATGTGTTCTAAACATTTTACAAGAAAAGAGACTTTGAAATATCATTTTGCTACATATCATGAAAATGTACAACTAAATTTACATTAAAGTAATTGTGTTTTATTTTCAATTTAAAAATTTCATTGTCCTTTATGATTTATGTGGCTAGTTTAGTTAGTGAGTTAATTAATTACATTGAATGGTGCAAAAAGTTTGAATTCAAAACTTATTTGTTATCTACTTTTTAGCAATTAATTGTTTTTTATTAATTGAAAGTAAGTAATAAGAATAAATCTTGTTATAATAAGATTTATTATTTACTTTAATTTCTACTGTGTCATATAATTAATATTTTTATTTCATTATTTTTAAACAATATTGTAGTTATTTTTTACTGTATTTAAGTGCTGAAATATTAATTCTGAAAACTAAATTATTATTATTAAGTGAAAAAATATGTTAGTAGATTTATAGAAACCAGCCATAACTGACAATATTAAAAAGACTAATAAAAGTGTTACAAAAAGTAAGGCTTGTAAGACATGATATTTTTCTGAGGAATATGGATAAAGTTTTATTAGGAAAGCCAGAAAGTAATGTCGCTTTCTTACTCTAAATACAAACGAATAAATTTTAATGAGTCTTTATTTTCAATCTGTAATATCCTTCTCATTATCAACAATCTTTTCCCATCTAGTTTGCAAATTTTCAATCTTGGGACCAATAAAAATCAATTAGTTTTTGAGCAAAATAACTCGAGATGGCATTTTGTACATATCCAAATTTTTCCACTAAGAAAATCTTGTAAGGATTGGAAATACCAGGGTGCAATATCAGGTTATAGTGGGTGAATTATTACTCCAATTCATTAATTTTTATATTTTTTGCCTTGAATAGAGCGTTTTTGCTCTGTCATGTTACAGAATGATGTCCCTTCTATTGAATACTTTTTGATTAAAGATTGTTCCACTTGATTCACAGAAAGGTTGCATAAACAGTTTGTATAGTTTTAGCCCTTCAAATTAAAGAATTTCAGGAATACTTCACGAAGTGTTATTTTGGGATCTAAACCGGCTTCACAGTATTTCTTGATCATTCTTTTGGAGTGTTCTGTAGGATCTCTTATTGTCCCTTCTGATCAAACGATCTAGAAATGGTTCTGTATGGTGCCATTGAAGCAGTATGTTGTATGTGATAGATTAGTTGGCTTAGTTCTCTTTGGACAGTTTATGATGAACCTAAAAATTAGCTCTATTAATTTTTCCAATCTTCTGTAAATGTTTCTGGACTATCAATCCAGTGTTTGTCAATGATATATAGCAGTTACTATATTGTTTTACAAAGATTTGCCTTTACTTCTGCTCTTAGCTTGTTGTTGCTTAATATTGTTCGGTCATTTTGATCAATAAGAGTCAGAGAGGTCTAAATCACTGGATCTAAACTTTGAAGTCATGTTTGGCACTTACAAGCATCTAATACATGTGGATAAACAGCGCAAATGTTTTCAGTCACAGTTGTTGCATTACTACCCTTGCGAAACCAAAATAAACATACAATGCTGGATATGTTTTTCTGGTATTTAACCAGCCATTTCACCCCAAATTCCAAAGAAATTAATAAATAATATTAATTAATTAATATTGAATTATTTAGAAGTGAACAAGTCACAATAACCTTAAACTGACTTAGGCATGCCTTTGAGATATACTAAATATCTGACAAATGACAATGAAATATTGACATACGGAGAAACATTACCTTCCAGTTCCCCTAATAGTAAAGGATTATTAATTATTGCTAGTATAATGAAGATCATTGCATAGAGGAGTAATGAACAAATAATATTAAAAAATTGTGACATTGATTCTATACATTATCGAGATAATGTTCTAAATTTTATCTTTTCATGAAAGATTCCAAATACTTATTTTAATTGCTAGGAAAATGTCAAACTTCAACATGATAAAGAGAACAGTTGTACTCATTGATTCTATACATTATCGAGATAATGTTCTAAATTTTATCTTTTCATGAAAGATTCCAAATACTTAAATGTCAAACTTCAACATGATAAAGAGAACAGTTGTACTTCAGAATTTACTATTGTACTTATTGAAAAAGTAAAGCACAAGACTAATATCAAATTCATACTATTGATTATATCGCTATCAAATCTTTAGATGGATTTTCAAATCTTTAGCCGATTTTCTTTTGTAATTATAATTGGTATTTAAATATTTAATATACTTTCAAGAAACAAGAAGAACAAATACAAGTTAAAGTTTAGCTGTACAATCTTATAAAAAAAATGTCTTAGCAAATTGATGTATAACTGGTTATTAGGAAGTGTTCAAATGAAAAAATCATCTAGCACATGACATATTGATATATACGAGTCATATTTGTGAAAAACCAGCATTTGAAGAAATGTTATTTTAATCACCATTAAAGATTTTAATGCTGCTCAAAGTCATTTTCAAGTTTACTTGATTTTATTTTGTGGCTGAAATAAAATTACCTACAACGAGAATTTTCTACTATTGAGCTTATAATATTATTTTTTTATTGCAGTGTTTTGTAATGTAAATCATAATTTTGATTATTTTTGTAAATGTACTTTTTTGAATATTGCATTTAAAATCAAATCACTTATATGATTTCTATACGCTAATAATTAATCTGTTAGTTTAAAACACATAAATTAAAATTTTTAGGTAAAGCAGAAATGTTTTAAAAATTGCCTGAAATATAAAGCATAACATGTGAATACAATTTTTTCTTTATATTCCTGCTTCTCAGGGATTAGTATGCCAGCCTAATTTTTAATTTTTTAATGCCCTGCATGTCATAATTTTATGGAAATATTCATTTGGTACATTAAATTAAAGGTATACTCATTAATTAATTATTGGATTCTTGTTTGAAATCATTTTAAAATAAAAATATTAAATATTTTACTACAAAAGTTTTATCAATATGGTATACCTTGTAATATTTGTTCAAGTGAAGTTAGATTTTATTGCAAATATTTCTGTTTTAAATGCACAATCAATAACTTGTCATTTGCCATTTAACATTTCATGAAAAATAATTAGGACTATTCACACATTATATTTAAATTATAATGAGTGTTATGTAATTAGAATATAATCATAATTATGGCATTGAATATAAACAAATAATAAGAATTTGCTGGAGGGATAAAAAATCAGTGGAGTTCCTTAATTTGTCATTTTTGATATATATTAAAATCTTTAAATTCTCCACTCCATCCTGTTTTTTTTTTTTTTTTTTTTTTTTTTTAATGGAAATTTTAAGATGAGAAGTGAATACACAATTAAATTGATTATAAATGAACAAAACTATAGCCCCATAACTTGCTACCTATAGATTGAGAAAGTGTGCTGTCAATTATGGTAATACTAAAGTACTTGTTAGTTTTGTGTATCATATTTTTTTTATTCAAGAATACATTTTCCATATTGAAATTTGATGTAGATTGGATCATAGTTTCTTTCTACTTTCTGTGATGTATTTAGTTTTAATATTTAGCACATGAAACTATAAATGTTAAATTATTTAAAACAATTCTATATATATGACCTAGTAGCAAAAACTGCTGAACAACTTGGATATTGATTTGTAAAATTAACTCAATGAATCATTATTGAAAATATTATTTTTGTAAAGCATTGATTTGTAGCTTTTAATGTAAAACAAATTAACAACTCTCATCCTAGTTTCAATATGAAATGAAAAGTAATATTTTTCATTTGTACCTCTAAATTATAAAAACATTCTATTCTTAATTTAAAAAAAAAAAAAAAAAAAAAAAAAAAAAAAAAAAGCTTTTTTTTTTTTTTTCCAATTCATTTTCATTTTTGTATAAATTATGTGACTCATTCAGATATTTAAATTGAAAACAACACTACATATCTGAATGTTGTAAAATTAGGCTATAATTGCAAAAGGTATTTTATTATATCTTATATTATTCGATATTTGTGTTAGTAACTTTTCATATATTTGTTCTCTCTTTATCTCATTTTTCATAATAATTTTGCATTGACTTAATATTTACACTTACACTCTTTTCTTGTAATTACAGTTGGTGTTCAAGTATTAAAGAAAGTTTCAAAGAATAGAAATGAGAACAACATGCAAATATATTTTAGCAATACAGACTTTTCAAATGCTCGTTTCTCTAGGCTGCACCATTGTCCATACTGTGGTAAGGAGTTCAAGCGAACGAATAATTTAGCTGATCATATAAGAATACATACTGGCGAGAAACCTTTCCAATGTGAAAAATGCTTACGTTGTTTCAGACAGAGTCAGCATTTAAAAAGTCATTTTGTCACATGTTATATAAAATCAATAAATTGAATAAATAACTGGTTTTTGGATGGTAATAAATATTATAACTTTGGTCTCTTAGAGAAATTATTTAATTGTTTCTTTTGAATGGATATCAACTGACTTGAAAAATTGATTAGTTGTGTGCATAAATGACAGTTTAATTGTACTACAAAATAATTTTTCCTTTTGAGTACTTATTCAATGCATTCTCATTGAAGGTAACTAGTAATTAGAAATTCTTCCTATTTATTTTTTTATGTATTAAATATATAAAGTTATATAAGAAACTGTTAATCATTTTTCTTTCTAAATAATGGATATTTTTTTTTATTTCTTGTAATGTTACAACTAATGACAATGCATAATTTAACAAGATTTCTTGTTTAATAAGATTCAAATTACAGAGCTGTTTTGTATGATTTACTTCTGAGTTTTTTATTCTATTGCTATTAAAGTTTTCTATTTACTTGCTAATAACTAATCTATGATATAATTTTCAGTGATTTGTGTTTCTTATATTACAAAAGAATTATTTTCAAATCAATTTCTATTGCATAAATGTGAAATATACACTGTTATTGTGATGAATATATATTAAAAATATTATTTACTAAGTTCAAGCTCAATTTTATTTTATTTCAGTACGACTGAAACAGCTGTATCATCATTTGAGTGTTATAATTTATCTAATTTTGTTTATGTCAATAAATTTTTTTTTCTTATGACATATTATTTATTATATTTTTACTCACTAAAGATATTGAACTAATTTAAATTTAATCCTGCTGAAGTAATTATCAAATCTATATTTGAAAAATTGATTATTATTATTTTTATTTCTTTAAGAAAAAATTATATTTCGATATTTTCGTCAAGAAAATTTTAATATTGTAATGAAATTACATGTTCTATGCTTTAAAAACATTTAATAAATTGTTTAGACATATAATTATTTTCTTTTTATTAAATTGTTTCAGAATTATTGTGCATTTAAAATTTTATTGCATTATTATTATCGATTTGGTAAAATTGAATAAGAAATTAATATTTATTATTTTATTTATTTATGAAATCATGTTTCTGTACATTTTGCAAAAATATTATTCATGCTCATTCATGACTTTGATTTATCATGTTTTTATTTTACAGAAACATTTTATATGCAGCATTATATTCCAAGAAATAATACTAGAAAATTCCAATGTGAAAAGTGTGATTATTCTTCTAATGACTCCTCAAATTACAAAAGACATCAATTAGTACATACTCAAAAACGGCCTCATGTTTGTACAATTTGTCATAAGACATTTAATCACAAATTTAACTTAAAGAATCATATGATCCTGCATTCTGTTTCACAACAGTATAAGTAAAATTAATTGTATTTATGTATCGATTAGTTTAATATTGAAGTTTTACGTGCAAAAGCCAATTTTTTTTTAGTTCACCAGGATACTTTAGAAGAAGGTGGTGAAATTTTATACTATTACACATTTATAATTGATTTTAGGGGGAAAAGATTGCATATTACAATTTTGTATACCAAAATAAGCTATAAAAATGCTTTTATTTAAAAAAAAATACTAATGTTAATTATTTTTAGTGATTAATATAATTTAAAATGCAAAACACTTAAATGCATTAAAACATCTTTCACTATATATATATATATATATATATATATATATATATATATATATATATATATATATATATATATATATATATATATATATATATATATATATATGAATATATATATACTCAATTACATTTTAGTCTCTTTATTGTGATTGTTTGACAATTACATTCCCTTTCATGTAAACATAAGTTTCATTTGTTTTCATTAATTTTGAGTGTAATATGAATTTTAATACATGATTTTGGATGCAATATAATCATTTTTTGAATGTCATTAATTCCTTTTTACTCTTCAATTTATAATTTCAGATAATTGAAGCCTACCTATTGTAGAAATTACTAAAATTATGTTTGAGAAAATTATGAGAGTTTTTATCCTAAAAAAATTTAATTTATTTGAAATTAGCATTTAGAAAACTACTGTTCGCATTATAGTTCAAAGTTGATATTTCTTGTAATAATTTTGCCTCTGATAATTTATTATCAGATTATAAATATTTTATTATCTGATAATAAATTATCAGAGCTATAAATAGTCAAATTTTATATTATTTTGATATAAATAGTCAAAATTCTAAGTATTAAATTTTAATATTTTTATCTGTTACTCTTATTAAATTGTATAGATTAATATATGGCCACCAGTGTATGCAATTCAATGGAAACTTAATAATATATGCATGTATCTTAAATAAATTTTGTCACTGCAATTTTTTAGTGTTATTAAAAAAATATAACAAAATATATTTAATAAATACTGTGATGTTATATAATAGTACCTTTAGTTAGCAATAAATGCTCAAACATTCTCTTGAAAAATCAACTGAAATCAGATATTTAAAGATTAAGATGAAGCACTTATTGCAAGACATAGTATTATAAACAAATTTATTCTTTTTAAAGAAAAAATCTTATTGTTTTGAGCTTCATACATTTTGTTTAAAACCAGTGATTATG
Organism: Latrodectus elegans; assembly: GCA_030067965.1. Classification (NCBI taxonomy): domain Eukaryota; kingdom Metazoa; phylum Arthropoda; class Arachnida; order Araneae; family Theridiidae; genus Latrodectus; species Latrodectus elegans. Next base: position 98,347,405 of record CM057819.1, read on the forward strand.
TTGATAATATTTTTATCAATTAAATTAAAAAATCTAATTCTAAGGAATATTTATTTTTTTAGAAGATGAATTCTGTAGAAATACCTTGTTGTCAAATAAACATTACTTTTGATATAAGTTGTGAACTATTAAACAACTATTCATTTGTCTAGTGTATTTTTAATTCCTTATTCTTACATATCAAATGTAACATATATTATTCATTCATTTTTACACATATTTTGCTTGACTATTTGCACTAATAAAATTTCTCAAAGATAATAAAAAATAATTAAGCTGCTGAAAAATTCATTTTTAATAAAACCTATATTTAAACATCAAATTTTGATACTAGAAATTTCTTTTGACATACTTTGTCCTTATTTATTTACCAAAAGTGGAATTTTCCGCATTGATTTTTACTCTTAAGTTAAAAATGCTGTGATTTCAAATTGTTTAATTAAATTATTATAAAAGTTACTTATAAAAAGTAAATAAACGGAATATATTAAATATATATATATATATATATATTATCAGATTATTAAGATCCGATTTTTTTTATCAAGTCACTTTTTCTTTATAATTAAAATATTATTAAAAAAATTATTTAAAATGCACTGTAAGAAACTCCTCTTTAATCATCAATGTGAAACTTTTTTTCATCAACATGAATGCTCATTTTTTTTAGCAAACATTCTCCAAAATTTACATTGGTTAAAAGTACTGAATTTTATTAATATTTTAAAAAAAATTTATTTAGGAATTCCTTATTTTTGGCATCATGATATAAAATTTAAAGTGCAAGTTTTTATCTGAATGTTTTATTATGGAAAATTGTGCTTTAATAAAAAAAGGAGTGTTTTGTCTTTCTCATACGCATTTATTCCCAAAAGTTAAACTTGTTTTACTTGAGTAAAGAAAATGAACATGAGGGAATAAACAACCAATCATATTTCATGTACAGTAATATTTAAAAAAAAAAAAAAAAAAAAGCAATCGCGTATGAGCAGCAGAAGCTATAGTTTAACATCCATTAGGATGTTTAACTTATGCTTTTGGTATGCGTATCTCTGAAAAGCTGTTTAGGATTTTTCTAAATTGGAACACTTGAATACATCCCAATAACTAAGAAAAGTTTCTCAGAAAGGCAAGTTACGCCGTGGACAATAAAATGCTTTACAACAGCATAGTCACCGAATACGTTGTCTAATGGCTACTATAGTTTCCATTAGGCTATATGCTGTGCTGCTACCATTACTGCACATGCTCATACAAGAAAAATGACAATAGATAATGCTCGATTTTTTGGCAATCGTTATTTAACGTTTATGGACGAAATTTCATAGTAGTTAAATAATTGAGAGGCGATTTGAATTCAGTTGGGGATATTTCCGTAAGCAGAACTGTGGCGCAAAATGCTTCGCCAAGATGAACTACTAGCATATTCACTACCGATACCTATGTATACTAAACCTAAGCTTATCTAACACCTCCTAGAGAAGGAGGTGTTGGATAAGCACTCAAAGAGGCGTGGTCATATTTAACTCTTAAAAGTAGCCTTTCATCTTAACTGGTTTGTAAAAGGTTTACGGGAATGGAAAGCGAAACTTAATTTAGAAAATTAAGAATTTCTTTAAAGAAAAAAATGAAAGCAAATTCATCTTTTTTAAATACTCACATATATAAATCTAATTTTAAATATTAGTTAATCCAATTTTTGTTAGATTGTTTTTTTTTCTGTCTTCAAAGTTTTTTAATATAACCAAAATTTATATTAATTTTTTTGTATTCATATAAAATAATTATATACATTTTTATATTTTTTATATATCGAATAATTTCGTCATATATAATATTAGTGATTTACGTAAGCTTAAAGGTTTATATAAATCACCACCATTATACATGACTAATTTTATTGGGAATTACTTTTAAAATAGGATCAGAAATTATTTTTTCTGTTTCAGCAGTTAATAATCCATTATGCATAACATTTTGTCAGTGGAATATTTTTTTCGTTTTGCTACCTGTTTCAATAAAAATAAATTCTTTTCCTGGAGATCATGGATATATTAATAAAAATATCTCTGAATTTTTTAAAATTAAATTCCAGCTTTGTGCTTGCTGTTAAATAATTAAATTAATCAAGCTTAAATTTATTATTCAAATCATTTATAAAGATGTAGATTAATTTCATTTTAGAAAGATAGCAACGATAATCTAAACCACAACATTGTTAATGTTCAACACAATTAAAAAGTATTAAATGCGTAAGATAAAACTTATACTTTATTTTGTCATAAATCCAGAAGTTACAATTAAATTTATTATGAATCGCAAACATTATATAGTTAATATTATCATTTATCACATCTCAAATATTGGTACTCATTATTTTTGTTTTTAAAGAAATTTAAATCCCTATCAGATGATTTTCTAAGTAGTCACACAAAGTTATTTAAATTAATTAGAACCTAAAAATTTGTAATGGTTCAGAACTTAGAATATTTGTGAGTTTTTAAATTTGTAAAATTCTTTGAAAATAATATATTTCATTTAGTCATGTGGGGAAATAAGGAAGTTCAACATAAATTGCTATAAAAAATCAATTTATATTTTTTTCTTAATTTTGGATAGTAAAAATCTTACTACAAAAGTTGAAATAGCATTGCAGTTGACCTCATTTTATAGAAGAGAATTTTAAGTATGTTTTAATATTTGAATTTACTGACATTATTTGATACATTTTTCACGATATGCTTTTGCATTTTCTTTTCTTGTTATTAATCTCAGTTTATAAAGTAATTATTTCAAAAATATTAAATTTAATTTCTTATTAGAAGCACCCAAAATATTTATCTTAAAGTTTCCAAAGATTTTTTAATATAAATGTATTTAATGATTGAATTCTATAACACAAATCATGTTAAAAGGTCTTTATTAAAATTTATATTTTATACAGAATTTAAAATAATCACTTAAACGCATTAGTTTTGAATCATGATGGGTAGAAAAATAAAAAAAAAAAAAAATGTGAAAAGAAAATTTTAAAAAGTTTTTTTTAAAAAAAATTGAATATCTACATAAGTGTAAAGGCTGTCAAACTAATAAAATGCATTTACTCTCAGACAAACACAATTTAAAGTGTTAATGCAAAAAATTAATGTTTAAATTTAACAGTGCTGATTGCAGAGGAAAAGTAACTGGAAAATATGCATATTTTTTTTTTTTCAGATTTATGAAAAGTATAAGTATTCTTAAACCTAAATATGGCATATAAAAAATTAATAAAATAAAAGGTTGTTTCCAGTTAATAATTTAAGAATACTTAAGCTATTGCTAAAGGAGAAAAAATGTTACTGAACTCTATTCTTGTTTACTAGGTTGCGATAATGATTAATATCATGATTTCTTCATTAAAACAAACTTATGCAATAAAACTTACATCGTATACTGAAAAAAGTACCATCAGTATCTTTTGGGCGAATTGTGCAATTTGAGTTTCTGTAAGACTTTCCAGGTAAATTCCATTAGGTTTCCTTTAAAGAAAATTCTTTTTTTGTTGTTGATAGTGAGGAATGATCAAGATAAATTAAAAATTAATGGCAATTAAAATTTAAAACTGCCTTATAATTGTGGTGTCAATTCTTATTATTCGTAAGTATAAAATTAATTATCACCAAAAAATTTTCCCCATCTACTAATCTGTAACTGGAACAATTTAACATAACAAATTATAAAGAGATTAGTCAGCAAAATAATTTTAATGTAAAAAATATGTTTCTTTACAATAATATATATTAAAAAATTAATTTTTAAATAAATTTTTTTAGATGTGATAAAGCGGTTGCTTAACATAATACTCCCTAAAAATGCACTCTTTCACATGTTTTATATAATGAAAGCCTTTAAAAAGTACTCATAAATTTAAACTAAAGCAATTTAAATTTCTTAGTTTGGTTGTATTATTTTTTATGAAACTAACTTCTATTTTTCATTTCAAAATCTAATTGAAGACTGCTTTAAAATTTAACTTATATAAATTCATTTATAAGGAGATTTGTATTAGTTGCATCTTGTTTAACAAAAATATTCCCAACCTTTCCTGGATGCAATTGGTTTAATATGTTTTAAAAATTACTAAATTATATGCATAATATGCACACAAAATAAGTAATAACAAATGTGTAAAAAATTTTCTAATATTAAGTTTAAATGTTAATAATAAATATATAGTATGTTTTGGTGGTGGATTTTTAATGAATTTTTAAAGTTCATGTACAGGATGAGCAAAACCTTATTATCTTTAATATATTTGGAAACTCAACTTACTATGTTTTAAAAAAGAACGAAATTAAAGTTTATTTTTTAACTCTAGTTTTGGGTTGTGGTTACTTTGTGGGTGTTAATTTTCCGGCTTTTGTAAATTAAAAAAAATCAAACATTAAAGTTTTTAGTTAATTTATATGTATTTGTAAATTTTTGTTGCTATTCTAATATTCATAAGTTTTTGTCTGCTTAAATTGCACATACTTTTTGAATTTCTTTTACTCAACAAAACGACTGCATTTTAAAAATCAATTTCAACTTACCTTCTCTTTAAGATTGGAATCAATTTTACAGAAATTAAGGTGCTACGTAGAATCAAAATTTACACTGATTGCTATTCTGTGAAAAACTGTTAAGAATTTGTCTTTAATGTAGACAAGTTCTTTTGTGAAAATTTATTGTATTGTTAATTTATTTTTAGTTCAACTTTGTCGGAAAGCTGTTGGGGCAGAAAGGCAGCTCTTTACAACATCTGCAGTTGTCTTATAAGAAACATTTTAGAGTGATTAAGAAATAGAATACTTATAACTAGATATTAAATGATGTAATCATAATGGAATGATTTAAGATAAAAAGTTTGACAGTAGAACATCTCAATAATTAGTTAATTCTCAATAATTTCTAATTCACTTACAAAGTATATGTAGACTACATATAAAATACAAATATTTATAAATTAAATTTGTCAGTTAAAACCAAGAAAAATACAAATCCCATGTTTAAATTTCTCAGAAATTGTAGAAAATCTAAATTTTTAAACTTTTTATTATAGTTTATAGTATATGCAATAATTAAAATATATATTGAAATATATTGTGATCACCATAAATAATAATTTCAGTATAAGATTATTTATGAACTGCTCTTTTGTATTAATCCTTTCCTCCACGTTATTTTAAAATACAGAAATAAATTTTACAAAAATAAAAATACTGAAAAAAAATTCGTTAATCAATTTGATCGATCTAAGGAGTTTAAAGGACATGATGGGATATTATGACTATTATTCTTCACAATTCATGGGGAAGAGGACATTATTTGTAGGCAGTTGTGTTACTCCAAATATAAAAACTACTACTCATGAATATTTCAATCACATAATTTTTAATCATTTTCATTTGTAATCTCCAATGTAATGAAAATCTTATTACAGCTTAGACCTTTAAAATAATTATGTTGAAAATTTGTAAGTTCTGTGCGAATTAAAAATCATCAGTATAATGGCTTTTTTATTTTGGGAATTCATTTTACGTATTGTTTCTTTTTTTATTTTATCAAATATTTCACAAGCTTTATGCATGGATAGAATCTCAATTCTTCCTTCATACCTTAAGAAACGCGTCTCGTCCCTATTATTCAATAAATATAAACATGTTTACATAACATTAATTACTCTTAAACAAAATAAAGTTGCAATTATTTATTAAATTAGTATAGCAATAACTATGGAGATTTAAGTATTCGCTTATTTTTGCTTTGTGGAGGGGGAAATGTAAAAAGTGATCGAAAATACTCTGTTATAATTAAAGGATACCCGAATAAGTATTTGGCAACATTTTAATATATTTTCAATAACAGCACGGTAGTGCATTATTTTTCAATGCATATTTTAAGCTTAATTAATTTTTTAATATCTAAAAACAAAAATTGGGTTAAACAGTCATACATAAGTGAAATGTTATATAAAAAGTCGTGATGTTCTTATATAGAATGTAACTTAATTCACTATAATTTTTGACCGTTAAACATGCATCTAAAGACTAAAAATAAGGCTTTAATTTTTTTTTTTTTTTTAAGAGTGAAGGAATTGAGCCATAGACCTTCTGTTCCAAAAAAAAGGTTCTTGCCATTTATTTATCATTGTAAACCCTTTTCAAAGTACTTTGACATCGCATAGATAACCGCTGTTTAAAGGCTAGTCTAGGATACACTGCTTATTCGGATTATGTTATTGATATAAAAAATAAACTTAAATTCTTTTGACTGATCTTCCTGATCACATTTTTCTATATAATTTTGATATGTCTAATTACACTCTTTTGTTTTCAAAACCGATTTTCACAAGCAATTCAATCTGATTTCGCATCGCCATTTATAAGATGCGTGATTTATAAAACTATTTGATTTCACTAATTTCACTATATTCCAATTTTAAATAACTTATCTTTTTTTCCGGAATGAATGCGTATAAATGTTTGATATTCTTAAAATTCTGTAAAAACGTATTCAAAAAAGGAAAAAGAATTCATTGACAAATCCAACTATTTTACGGAAATAAAAAAAATATATCTTTACGACGAATACTGTTGTATTCCTTGAAAAATAGGCATACCAATTTAATACCATTATCAAAATAATTTAAATTCATTCATAATTTAATTCATTTATAATTAAAAGTAACTAATGCGAACAGCATTTTACTTGTAGTTTTTGAATAAAGACGATATTTTTAATTCTAAATGTAATAAGTTTATTTTTAAATGGTGATATTATGACCCCGATACATCTGATAAATTTTAATAATTTTATTGTTCCCTTTCAATTTTAATAATTTGTTGTCAAAACAGGCATATTTCACTCATTGAATTTTCTGCTTCCAAATTGATTAAAGTGAACAATTTTTACATTATTATACTACTACAAACCCATTTTTTGCTCACTTATTATTTATGTTTTAAAATCCGATTGATAAATATATCAAATTTCGTAATTTTTCGCTGTATGTTGGGGTTAACTGCAATGTTTCGATTTTCATCGAACTTTTATAACTTAATATATACATAGATGAATTAAATAAAGTAAATCTAAGTGAAACGCGCATTGTACATCTAGAAGAAACGTACATTGATATTATATATATATATATATATATTGGTGTGTGCGTGTGTGTTACTTAAAAAATTAAAGAGAGATTTATTCTATTTAATTTATTTATTTCACCTTCTTTAAATTTTGGAATTACATTAATTTTCTTATGTCTACAGTTTCTAAAGAATTTGGAACTATCTTACTCTTAATTTCAAATACTGGCTGTTTAAAACGGTCATTGGACGCTTTTCTTAACATTTTAAGATGGACATTTGATTTTTTTTTTTTTTATTTTTTGGAGAAATTAGAAAAAAATTGAACTTTAGCTCATTTTAAATGCAAGGAGCGCAGACCTCCTAGATTTCCCTGAATTCATTATTCTTCATTATATTCTTTTAATTTCTTTAAAACTCCAATTTAAAATTATGTTTCCTTTAAAAACAAAGCTGTCAAACGACGATTTTTTTTAAAGTTAAACATTGCTGCCTCCCCCCAACAATGCTTACATAGTTATCTTTTCAATCTAATTATTTATTATTTGTATAAATTTAGAGAACACCTTTGCAGCTATATCTAATGAAAGTTAAAAAATATGTTAACTAAAAATATTGTGAAATAACATTGCTAAGAGTTAGAATTTATGTAAAAAAAATTTAAATAATGATAAATAATCCTTGTTAATGATTTAAAAGCTAAACTGAAAAATCATCTATTAGTTTTTTTTTTTTTATCTTAAAGCAATAAAATTAGAAATATTTAAGAAAGAATTATTTGTTTGATTTATTTTGAAATTTGTAATACAAAGAGAACTCAACAAGCCCTTTCTTTTCTTTTCATGGTATTGAATTGAATGATACTGAAATTAAAATTTTTTTACTAAACAATTATATTATTGCATTTAGAATTTATTAATACTAATATTAATTGCAAAAAAGGACAGTGTTCAATTTAGTTGATAGTTGTTTAATCTTGATTTGAATTTGAAAAAATAATAATTTGATTCTTTGTATAAGTCTACTTTAAGGAATATCATAATAAGAGTAAAATCGCTAAAGTACCTATTGTTAGTGAAATCGAGTAACATGGCTATAGAAAACGATCTTGAAAAGTATGGAAAAGGTAAAAATCAACAGAAATATGCATTCGATCAATTTATGCACTCAACAACTTGAATAAACACTCTTATTCCTTGAGAATTTAAAATTATTCCCTATTTAAAATTATTAAATATTTTCAGATTAATTTATATTAATTATTAATTATTATTTAATATTTTCAGATTAATTTTCAGATTAATTATTCCCTATTTAAAATTATTAAATATTTAAAATTATTCCCTATTTTCAGATTTGTTCAAAATTTGCTTTTCCAAAAATCAGTCATAATTTACTTTTTTAAGCATTGTAACATTTCTTTTCTATTAAAAACTAAAATTTTTTAACATTTAGATGTCTTGATAATCGGGAGTTTACTGCCTCAAATATTCATAACAAGCATATAACTTGTAATTAACAAGTATTGTGTGTGACCTAATTATTTAATTTAACCTAATTAGTTACTTAAAATTTGAGTGCTAAATCTTCGAATTTAATTTTCTGAAGCATAAAATGTATTATTACAACAAATAAGAAACATATTTAAATAAGAAACAAAATTTCACTTGGCATATTTTGTGCTACCTTTTCCTTGGCATTTATGAGAATTATATTTACTTCTTCTAAATTAAAAAACCTATACTAAATCTAGAACTCTTTATTTTGAAAATTAAACCATTGGAACAATGTTAGTCTTTTTATGCCCGCAATTTCTTGTTCGGAAAATGCTCCTACTCCCGCGTGAGAGAACAGTACACACACACATTTCTACCCCCACCCCCTTTCCTCCTTACTGAAAGAGTGTCATTTGCTCCCCGCTCTACTGTTACTGGAAGGTTTCACCATGACGAATCTATATTTTTCAAGAATGAATTCCCGCGCGAAGTCTGCCATAACTTTCTGGAACAAGTGTTTACCATAAAATATAAACTTTTCGATGAACATTTGATTTTTTTCATATGCATACTTTTGAAATATTAATAAAATTTGAAAGAAAATCTTTGCTACCTATAATTTTTAACAATTAAATCTATCGAAAATTTATAGGTTATGAAGAAAACTTTTGTTTTTCTTCCATTATACTTTAAATAATTTCAAGAATATCATAATGATATTAGAAACATCATTAATAAACCTTATATTTATAGACAAATTTTAGTCTACCAGCTCCATATATTTAAATCTTTTTGCTAAGATAGAAATTCTCATAACTTATTATATAAACTCTTTTTTATTTCATGTTTGCTTTGTAAGCTCATTTTGGTTTCGGAATAAATTTGAATTCATGGAATCTTGAAATGGCAAATTTATCCAAGAAAAATATCCTGAAATTAATTTTCAAGATAAATAAATGAAAGAATTATATGTGTGGTAAACTTCATTAGGGTAAGTTTAATCCTTAACCATTAAAATGTTTTGAAAATGTAGGATACTTTTAAAATCGAGTAAATATAATTGGCTTTTAAGAGACCTGATGTGCAATAAAATAGTTGATTGAGAACAATAATAGTTCGAAAAGCAACATATTCGATGTTAAAATCTAAATGAAAATAAGAATATTATGCAAGCAAGAAAATCTAAAATATCCAAATTTAGTAATTAAAACTTTTAAAATTTGAAATTTAGAAAAGATTGAAAATAATCGCATTTAAAAATAATGACGATTTAGGTTTTAATACTATAAATTTTTGCATTGAAAGTAAATTCTATGTTCTATTACTTAAAGATATCACTTATTTTAAAGCTTGTTGACTTAGTTTTATAAATCCAGTTTCACTTCGTGTGTTTCAGTGACTAATCAAGCAAAAAATTTTTTTCGTCGACATGTTTGAAAAAAATGTTGCGAAATCAATCATGATTTGTGTTGTAGAGTAGAATTGCAAAATTGTGTTCCTTCTGGATCACTCGGTGATTTCTTATACTACTTATTCAAGATCTTTTTCTCTGAATACATTTCGAAATACACCTATAATCTATAATTATAATAGTTAAAAACATATATTCTAATGCAGTATTTATTTCTTGAAAAAGGAAAAAAATATTTTAAAAAATATAAATAAAATACAAAAAAATTTCTAAAATATTCTTTTAAATTTATAATTGTAAAATTTTTGAAAAATAAAGATTTAATGAGCTAAATAGCGTAAAATTTCCAATATCAAAAACTTGTTTATTTTAAGTGAAATAAACATTTTGATATCGAGTAATAGACAACTGTGAGTTTCAAAATCCATTGCCATTTCCTTCAGAACATATATATTTTCAATTTTATTTTCATTTAATTCTAGCAGAACATTTTTGTTGACATTGGATTAAAGGAATTGCACATCGTTTCATGAAAATATTTCTCATTTTAAGGACAGTATAAACATAAATAATATCATAATCGGAAAAATCGAACAATATTCCTTAGAGGGAATTATAGATCATATTAGATTCTCTATGATGATATTATTCTATATATTGATTTATAAAGAAATATGTTATGATGGTGAAATCGTATAATTATTAATGTTGTCTCTTGAAAATTAATCCAGAAAAAAATTGATCAAATGCACGATGTATTACTTTTTTTTTTTGTTCTAGTATGTAATCAATGCAATGAAATTAAATGCTTATTTATAGTGTACTAAAAATTTTCTACGAAATAAAAATGCACACGGCGATAATTGCTGCATATATTTTTATTACAATAGAAATTAAACATTTCACATAAATTACAAATGTGAAAGATTTATTCTCCTTTGCTTCTTCTTTTTTTAGGAATATTTTGTCTAAATATATCATACTTCCAATGAATTATATCACTACATGAATAGCTAAATTCTACGGGAGAATTATAATTTTTCAAAGAAAACTTTAAAAATGACTTTTGAAAAATCAGATTTTTATCAATTCTTACATTTTTTTATATAATTCTAATAAATTTATCAGATAGTCATGTTTGTAATATATTATCACACACACACACACATACCTAGTAATTTTTGATAAATTTATTTACCAAAAATTTAATAATCTGCCACTACAAATAATTTTTTTGCAAAACGGGAGATACCAAAATACTGTTATAATTCCAATCAATCAATACCAGTCCATTTTGATTTACAGTTTTTTGTTTTGTTATTTTTTTATTCTCGACCTAAATTTGAAGATTTGTAAGCCATTTCTGTTTCTTCAGCAAGCAAAGAAGTATAAAAAAATATCCATTGATAAAAAAATTAAACATTTTATTCAGTATTTTACTTAAACTTCTATAGTTGAAGTTTTTAAATTTAAAATTAATATATTTGTTATCTGCATTAGCATTATGGCCAAATAAAGTTAAGTGACTTTGATGAATTAACGTTTTTATTGTCATCAAAAAAGAATAATAATTCAAATTTGTCATAGGAATCACCACTATTTTTATTAATAATTCCGATGTTTTCTGATTTTTTTCAACTGTCAAATCCTCAAAATATGGAGTCATTAAATTTTTTTTTCGAAAAAAAGTTAATATGAATATAATTAAAAAAAAAATCTGTTCGAAATAAAAGACTAATCTTTTCTTAAAAAAAAAATAAATAAATAAAAAGAATCACTGTGGTCGGTTTTTCGCCAAAATTCTTCACATTAGTTACTTTCAAATTTTACTACTTTCGGACCCCAATGTCCGGTTTCCTTCAACTCTGAGAAACGAAATCTGATCTGAAGAATGTGGAGGGCTTGAAAGAGGGATGACTGCAGTCCCACAGCTGCGTTCTGAGAAGTGACTTTCACAGGATGTTACTTTTACCGCCAGAAGGAAAAATATATCATTCCCATAAACCATCAATACATTTGGTATCTTTAAGCTGAAAATACTTTTTCAACATGCAAAGTCAGGCAAAATTATCTATTTGTAAATAAAATAAAAAAAATCAGAAGTCATACAGAACGAATTTAAAATATAATTAACAGCAATTTTTTGTCAGTCTAAAATAAATTTTTAAGTAATGCTAAATCATTACAATTTCTTAAATTTCTCATTAATTCAAAACCCCATCAAAAATTATTTAAAAGTTATATAAAAATAAAAAGGAGATTTTCTCATTTTTAATAGTTTTAAATGTAATCACATATTATAAGACACATTTTAATCAGCTATTTTATCAACAAGCACAAATGCGTTGAATTTTAAGTTTATGAAGTAAAAATAGTTTGCGCATAAAATTTTATTTTTAATTCCAGCAACTGTTATAATTCATAATGATTGACTAAAATGACATAAAATAGTATTATCTTCTAAGAGACAATTTTATTCAGTTTTAGGAAAGATTAATGTTTCAATAAAAAACCTAGTTAGGCGTCGTGTCTAAAAATGACCGTTGAGGGACACAAATATTTCATAAAAAAATATGAATGCTTATTTATATAAAAATAAGTGAATTTATGTAACAGTGAGATATTCTTCTTAGCAAAAAATGTAAGTGTTGAAACACAACTATGTGGTGACAAAACAGAGGATTCCTATTACAGGATTATTTTATTAGAATTTCAAGCAAGTATAAATTAAATTATTATTTGAACATCTTCATTCATATGATTGAAATTTATCAAACTATATTTGTAATAAAAGTATGTCAAACTTTAAGTTGAATTTTTAAAAATGCGGCAATGTTAATCAATTGTATCATTTTGTTAAATATGTTAATATTTCTTAAGGTTGGTTTGTTTGTCGCTCAACAATCATTTTTTGCGCACAAGGGCTAATTAGACCGGGACCTACGGTTTAAAGTGGATTCCGAACTACTACAAACATTTATGCCCAAGGTGAGATTCGAACCCACGAGCTGTTGAAACGAAGGCAAGAGCGCTAACCATTCGACTGCCAGCTCGGCTAATATTTCTTAAACTAAGTTAAAAAAATGCTAACATATTGAACAATGACTAATTTACAACTAAACAAGGCTCATCTTTTCTAAGAGAAAATATAAAATCAAATGTTTTAACTTTAATTTAACTTTATTTTGCTAGTAAATATATATATATATATATATATATATATATATATATATATAAAACACACTTCAAAAGCAATCTTGGAGTCCAAAAAGTATTCTATTATTTTATAAGAAATTCCCTTCCAAAACGTCATTAACTCCGCCTAGTTGTAAACACAACATCACCAACCCCTCCTCTTTGATTGACGACAACTGTAATCAATAAGCAATCTTGTTATGGTGCTGTAGCACCATAACAAGATTGCTATTATCCTCTTGGCATCCTATTTGGCTAGGAATTTGGCGTAGAATCGGAGCAGTTCTGCTTACGGAAATATCCCCGTGTAGTCCAGCGAAATAGAAGGATGATCTTCATAAGAGTGAAATGTAATCTTGTAGCGAATATTGATTGGCTTAATAACATCATGGTGGGCCAAAAGCTAAATAATAATATGATTCCATATATCTTCTTAGTCCCATCCAATCAGCGCAAAGAGCTATATAATTAAAAATATCAGCATGTCAATTAAACTGCATCCGATTAAGTCTAAATTATGTTCACGCGTAAACTTGAGTTTGTTGAAAGTTTATCTTGCCGCAGCTTTGATCAACTCGACAAGAGTATAAATTTTTACAAAATACACACTGTCTGTCCCTGAAATTGTTACATTTGTTACTGCATGTAACGCTCTTTATTTTATATTTATTTTGCATTTGGTTACCAAAATAAAATTTGTAAACTAAATAGTAGGATTTGTTTCTGGGGATGTTGCCGCCCTTTCCACTAGAGGAAACGTATTTTTTCTTTTTCCTTTATTATTTGAGTTTAGCTGTTGGCAACTGCAAATGATTATATCTTCTGCTTTGCTTTCTTCCATGAAAACAGAAGTATTTTATCTGTACTTTGTGGCTTTCGTCGGTACAAAAAACATAACGGAAAACAAATCTTATTAACATAATTTGATCTTCATTTGAGCTTAACAATTAATTGAAGGGTATATTTGTGTTTTTATAGCTTGCTCAAATATTTTATTTCGATAAAGGCGAATTTTGCATGTTATCCAAAAATTATTGTTCGTTTAATACTGAAGAAGAAAAAAAAAGATAGGGAATGCTATTATTTTTCCTCTGAATTAATCACAATGCATGGTGTAGGTAACTCGAATTAAATGTGTATACAAACTAGATCAACTCTCAAATACCTGGGTGCTGACCTATAGTAGGAATAATGATTACTTGACTCAGCCGTAGTTAATCATCTCAAAATGCATAGTCAAGAATTGCATGAAGACGAACGATGCTCTATTTTACTAAAGTCTCCTACAAATTTTTCTGTACAGTTTTATTATTTTAATATTCGTATCTATTGCAGTGTATTGCCGCTGAATAAATAAACAAGAATTTTAGAAAACTGGCACCATAAATTGCATTATTTGCTTGTTTTTTTTTTTTAAATGTTTATTTTATTAGTGTTTTTGGCTTTAAATTCTATTTCAATATTTTTGACAATATTATTTTCATCTTTGTTTTACTTTATGAATAAAGCAAATTTTGCCTATTTTTTTCCCTTCTAACTTACCCCATTGTGTTTAACCTCTCAAGGATTGATTTTAAAATTTTATGATAATATAAATTGCTATGTACAAATAAAATTCTAATTTTGTCTTCATTATGATGTAATAATGGATATAAATTGTAGCATTTTAAATGGAAACTTTAAATTTTGTCAAGAAATATAAATTTTATATATAAAGAAAAAAAACTTTCACTCTTTAAGCATTTTATAAATACTTATGTAATAATAAAATGAAACTAAATTTATCAAATTTTCTTTTATAAAAAATCGTTCATTTTGTTTAACAAGCTCTACTTGTCCTATCTTTAATTGCAACATTAAGATACTGTAGGAAATTTTATGAATGAGTTAATGTTAGCAAATTGTTACACCACTTTGATGGTAAAAACTAATACTCACTCTATTAACTTAAAATATGCTTTCAGACACAAAGACATTTTTAATTTAAGCCTTTACTATTTAACTTGTAAGTGTACTTATCTAATTTAATGTCTCCAGTACTCATTTAAATGCTAAATTTAAGAATTGCACTGAACATGAAAGAGTCTCAATCTTGTGACATCCTTGCTGAGAGTAACAGAGTAGAGCCCAGAAATTATTTTTAAGATTTATACAGTGTAAAGCAACATAAGTAGTTACAAGATTTTATGCTTTTATTGATGAACAATAGTTTCTCTTGAATGATTGGTAAAATTAAAAGAAATGACATACTTAACTAATATTTTAGCATATAAGGTAATGGATTGTACTGCATGATCATTGGTTTGAGATAACACGTTTTGATTTTAACATCTTGAAACATCTTGTTTTGATCTTTACAGAAACAGTTTGAGGATATATTGCTCAATCATAAGAATCTTGTTCATATTTTCAGGAGCCGTTATGAGCATATGGCTCTCAGATTTTAAGAAATTTAAAAGGCTACCTGACACATTAAGAAATACATTAATTAAGTTTGATTACCTGGAGTCCCATTTGCAATATTTATAAATTTTGTAAGTCAATTTAGTACTAATTTTAAAAAGTACTCCATGTTATTCTTAAAATATTTAATGTACTTTAGTAGTAACATTGCAAAGTTTTAAAATTATTAATTCATTTCTGAAATTTTTTTATCACTGACTTGTGTAGATGACACTGCTACACATGGATTTTCCAATGATTCTTAGTTCTTAATATTTAGTTTCTAGCATGATTATATATTAAATTGACCGATTATGAAATATTTATTTCTTAATTTGTAATTAATATCAATTTTTAAATTTTGGATACATAATAGAATACATCTATTAAGAGGGTAATTTTTTTATTTTACTCATTTTAAATAATAGTTATTCGTTGAGTTAAAATGAATTATTGGTTTTAGGAACCAAAAATTTCTAATGGTTTTATTAATTATTTCATAATAATTTTATAAATTAGGCCCTTAATTTCTAATTTTAGAATTGTCTAACATTAGAAATTTTTGGTTCCTAAAACCAAAAAATTTCTAATGGTTTTATTAATTATTTCATAATGATTTTATAAACTAGGCCCTTAATTTCTAATTTTAGAATTGTCTAACATATTTACATTATATATTATATTATAGTTAAATGACTGTCTATTATAACATTGAATATTTAAGAATCTCAATAGTAAATTATGTGTTAGAGGATTATATATTTTAATTCTGTGATTCCTTGAAAATTCTTTAAAAAATATGAAAATTTGACACACCTACAGTATAATCCAGTTTGCAGATATTCTGAATTTGCTGATATAGAGAGGAAGTAAAATTCTGAGTTTGATGATTTTTTGGTGGATTTTCTTTAGTACCTGGCAACCTGGTTTTTTTACATTATAGATATGGATCTATAAGAATTATGCAGATAATTCTATTTTGGCAACATTCCATTGCCTAAAAAATTCACAATTCGGTATCCTGGATTATAAAGCATCTGTTCTGAAAATTCAACTATATTTTGTTTAGATGAAATAGTCATTTACTTATGTAAAAAAATAATGCCTAAATGTTACAATTTTAAAGTAGGTAATTTTCTAAAATTTTAATGCATTGATTCAAGCATTTCTGAAGCTTTTATGTTTTACTTTTATAAGCTTTATTTATTAACCCTTTATGAGCATTTTATGAATTAGTTTTTGTATGAAATGCAGTTTTTTTCTGAACATGTTTAGGGTATTGTTGAAGGAATGCTTCAAGATGTTGTCTATTTAATGCTGCTAATAGTCATAATTGTGTAATTCTTAACAATTAGTGTCTTGGTTTTAGATAATTTCTAAAATAAATCCACTTTTTCTAAGATCTTAATTAGCAGCTGCTTCTGGTTTCAAAACTCTCTAACCAAGCCTTAACTAAAAACATTATCAATAACTCTTGTTCGTTTGATTATTGCCTGCAATTTGAAAGGAAACATGAATATTTCTGTAAAATTTTTATGCCCAAACTTGTTTAGCTGGATGCTTTCGGTATATGTAATTCAGTATCACAGAATAGTTTTAAAATAGGTATCTCAAGCACTTATTAATTATGTATTTTTTACAGTGAATTTTTTTCTAAATTATATAAATAATTAATACATTTCCTGTCTAATTTCTTTGATCTAATATATATTCTTTTGTATAAAAAATGAAGATATTTTTTAACAAAGATTTTGTTGCAATATAATACATTATTATATATTCTGGTATATATAACTCATTTATTTTAACTGTAAGATGCTATGTAAAAGTTCATTTCAGTTATAACTATTATTTATTTGTATATGTGATGCACAGATTGTTTATTTGTATATGTGAATCATATATTGTAAATTTAATTATATTTTTCTTCAATTAAAATAAAATATTGGTAAAAGTTTACGGTTAAGTACCTCTTGATACTATGGTAATTTTTTTGACGCCAAAATGTGACTTACAAGATGGCCACTACACAAGAGCTACACTAAGATATTGAATTTTATCATCAAATTTTTTGCGAAATCAAGTGGTTCCCAATTTTTCACAGAACCAAAAATATTTAATTAAAATTAATCTAAATTAGTCATTGTCCTAATAAATTTTTAATGAATTTATCATGCAATACACAGGAACTTTTTTTCCTAGGTTCTACAGGAAACAAAACTGAAATGAAAGTGGAAAAGAATTCTACTGTTACCAAGAAATTGAAGAAAGATGCGTCTAAAGAATATGTTATTTGTCCTTTTTGTGATTACAGAGTGAAAAGAAATTACCTTCATATTCATGCTCGAAAACATACTGGAGAAAAACCTTATAAATGCAATAAATGTAATTATGCAAGTGCATCGTCAGGTCCTTTGAGATATCATATTGAAGCTTATCATGGAAATTAAGAAACACTTATATTCATCAAATATTTTCTTTAGTCTAAAATTTTCCTCTAGTGTAGTATTTCATAAAAATTAGAGAACATCATTTGTAAATAATCATACCCTGTGTACCAATTCTTATCTAGTCTTAATCCTGTGAAATATCATACTTGCTGTAAATCTAATTTTTCCTTCATTTTATAACTTATTTTTTTATAATTATTTTTACATATAAATTGCAATGCAATTATCTTGAAAAAATATTTTTTTATTTTTGTTTTACTTTAAAAAAATGGCAACACCTATTTTTTATAAGTTGCGCAGTTACTATTAATTCATTTATTTTTATTACTATATCACCATGATATTAATTCCAAAATTTTTTAGTTTTTCATTTCATTGACTGATTAATGTCTTTAAGTCTATCAACTGTTGTCCTTGTGAATGTAAAATATTTAAGTATAATTACATTTTGCAAGCGCAAGATATAAAATCGCCAAATAGTATTAACCATTTCAAAGGGCAATTTTTTATTTTTACATTTTTTGAGGTGCTTACCGTTTGCAAAGATTTTAAAGTGTCAAAATGTCAGTATCTCTAAAATATTATAACAATTTTTAAAAACTCGCAATTCCATGTTATTGACAAAATTGTTGATTTGGTGATATTTGTGCTGGCAGAGTGGAAGGATATGTTAATGTTTCCTTTATCAATTAAGTAGTTTAAATGTAATGCTTAATATTGTGTGTTTATGACTTAAGTAATGCATTCACATTTTTTTTTAAATGAGTGTTTTTAAATGTATGTTTTTAATAAAGGAATTTAGAGTTGTCTCAATATGTTTTATTTTTTTAAACATAATTTATTTATTTAAAAAAATTATTGCAAATGTTAAATTAATCTTATAGGATATAAAGCTTATATACTTTTGAAGCACTTTAATTTTCAAAGAAATTTGTTACAACTAACCAATTTTTAGCTTATGGTTAGTATTTTTATATTTGACGGCTATGGAATTGAAAATGTTTACATAAAGAAAGTTACTTCTGATAGACAGTAACATACATTCAGATTTTTTACTGAATCCTGTATTTCTTTAAGATAAAACCATTTTGGAAAAATAATTTTTCCCAAATTAATTGATAAATATAATACTGGATGTTTGTTTTTTTATAAAATCATTTTTTGATTTTAACTAGGATTTTAAAATAAAATTTTGTTGGGAAAATATATACATTTTAAATCTTAGCAAGAAAGAAAATGATCGTTCAAAGAGACTAAGAAATTTGTATTTAGTGATATTTTTATTATTCAAGTAATTTGACATATCTTTTCCGATTTTTTAAAAATTGTGAAAAAGAAATGTAGGCACATTGTTTTCTTTTCTTCCATTTAAAATTATGATTGCAATTGTCTGTGTTTGCAAGTTAAATGAATATTTTCTCTACTAGTCCTTTGCTTACCATTTATATGAATTCTGAGCAAACAATGATAAATTCCAAGAACTGGTTCATTTTAAAGGCCTTGATTAGTGTATCAGACAAGGACCAAAGCTTTAAAAAGGATTCCAAACCACTTCAAACATTCAAGCCCAAGGCAGAATTTGGATTTACGAACTGTTGGACCAAAAGCAAAAGCACTAACTATTCGGCTGCCAACTGGTCCTTCTTAACCGAAGATCCATTATGTTGACTAAAGGTGGCTATGGTAAAAAATGGTTAAATAGGTAGTAGTTATAATGCTCACATAAAAATGCTTTGGGTGTGGCTGGTTAAGTATTGGGAGTCTTCTGCTTAGTCCCTATTTCTAAATTACGATTCCTACCACCTGTTTTCATCTAACTGGGAATGCTCATTTCTGAGCTAGGTACAGAGATAATGTTTTTCTATTGACACAACAGCCTCTTGGAGGCCAATGCCTTCCTCAAAAGTTTCTTTTATTCCATTCTCTTACCCCAGGACACTGATTCTACTAAGATCTTAAGTCTTCAACAACTGCCCATCTTAATCTGGGCCTTCCCCAAATCTGGATCTCGATTTGTACTTGAAGATCCTGAATATCACAGGGATTTATAGAGTAAATAGGGCCAACAAGTTTTATATTTTAATAAGTTTAAACATGTTTAAACTTTTTGTTGCACCAATCTTTAGAGTAAGAGAAACAATGGTAGTACTTAAAGTGTTAGAAGTAACTTCAACAAAATATGCATGAAAGAAAAAACATTTCATGAGTAATAATACAAGGAAAAGTAAAAAACTGCAAATTTTACTTAATTCTTAAAAGTTAACCAATGAATAGAGTGAAAAATTATAATTAAAGTACACAAGCTATATATGGTATTTAAATTTCCTAAATTAAATATATATACTCCTTTATCACAGATTTAAAGATTCATAATATAATAATTATTCCAAATTCTTATGAAATTATATATTAAATGAGAAAAATTATTCTGAAAGATATCCAAAAGGGTCCTGTAGAGATGGACAGAAGTTAAATAAAAGGTCAAATTTTTTTAGGGAACTCTTGACAGATAATAAATTATTCTGTTTAAAATCTAACTTACATGTTCAAGAATGTAATTAATAGATAAGAATGTCTGTTTTAGTTTGTACAAATCAAATTCATAATACTGAACTATTATTTTTTTAGATATTATTAGTTAAGATAAGATTCTCATTAATAAGATGTTAAGAAAAACTAGAAATCGATTAAATATAACACAGTACATTGATTTAAAATTATTTAAGATTAATTTTACATTTAATATGTAAAATATAAAAATTATCATCCATAATCATTGCATTAATAATGTTTGATAAAATCTATAATTATGAATTAGTCACAACAAATTTTTTTTTAGTGAAATAAATTATGTTGTAACTAAATGAGATGACAATTTCAGTCTAAAATAAAAAAAATATTAATGAAACTTAAAAATTTACTAGAATCAAAACTTTTTGTGTTCCTGAAATCTTTTTTATATTTGTGAAAATAAAATAGTAAAAAAATAACGCCTAATAATTTTTTACCAATTTTTTGTTCAATTCATAATAAATTACCATCTTTATGTGTAGTTATTAGTATTTTATAATTTTTTTTGATTTATATTACACAAAGAAAAATATGAATTGGTAAAGAAAATCAATTTTAAAGCAGCCAATATAGAAAAAAAGTTGAACGCATCTGCTTTAAAAGATAATACATCAGATATTTCACTATAAATTATTTTTGTTAATTTATGAAGCTTCTTAAAATTGCATGTTTTAAATGTTTATGAATTCACTTTTTTTAATTTTGTCAGGAAGTTCAAATTTAGATGTTATGACAAGTAGATAAAATATCTATGTGTTACATAAAGCAAAAAAATAAAAATTTTAATTTACTTTAGATACAAAAATTTTCTAGGGTAAAAATTATTAGTTATAAAACTAGATGCATAGATATCATAAAATATTAGTGCATCTTATCTTAAAATAGTTAGAAAATATTAAAGATTCTATATTTCAATTTATATAAATGCAAATTAGGCCGAAAAATAACATTGTATAAAGTCACTACTTAATGAATTCTATAAATGCTTCTATATTTATAAAAATTATAAAAAATCTTTACATAATAAGATATGTTATTATTTTTTAATTTTTATAATAATAATGTTTAATAGGAAACTTAGAAAGTGTCTTCAGACAAAGAACAAGAAGCTGAGAAATTTTATTTCTCTGAAACATAAGGCTCAAAAAATATATCTGATAAGTTATATATATATCTGAATGTGAATAAATTCTTAAAAAGTAAGTTCTAAACAATAAATGTTTTATTTAATAGGGAAAATAATTAAAAGCTATATGATAACATATTTTTAATACAAAACTTAATAAAATACATTTTTTACTAACCAATTAACTTTATTAGATAGCATGCACTTTTAGAATATAAAAAGTTACAAATATTGAGTACCATATCATTGCCTCTTTATGTGTACCTAATTTTTTTTTATCTATTTTTTAAAACAAAAAAAAATTTTAACTAATCAATGTCAGCTAATAAATTCCTTTTTATAATTAAAAAAAATATCTTATGTAAGTTATTTAAAAACGCTTTATTTTGAATTTGTTTTTCAATTCATTAAGGTAAATTTGTAGTGTGAAAATTGTAGTGAATTTTAAAAAAATGTTCAAATAAAAAACATTTATTAAAACTTGCAAATTTAATAAAAACAATATTTAGAGATTCATACAATATTCATAAATTACAATAACATATTTACAAGTTTTAAAGTTGTGCAAAATAATACTATAAGCTTTATTATTTAATTTTACACATACACTGATATTTTAAACGTTCAAATTAATTTAAAATAACTGGATTTTTGATAAAATTAGTTACATAATGAAAAATTTTTTATTTTTCAGAAATTTTAATGAACACATTGGCTACTGGGAGGAAGCCTGTCTTGCATTAATTTCTTTACTGAATATTTTGTCACATGAAATATAAAATATAACAAACATAGCCATAGACTGTAAACCAGATTTCTCACTTATGATGTTATTGCAAGGCTTAAAGGCAATATTTTAACCTTCCAGTAATCAATGTGTTAAAATCTATTTTACTATCATTATTATTAAAAGAAATAACACAATTCATATATGACAACAATATAAATAGGAAACTAAAATTATATTTCAAAATGTATTGTTTTTATTTCACTGTTTTAAAAATATAACAAATTCATTATTTTGTAACATAAGACAAAGGCATTGATAATATAAATTGTTAAAAAGTAAATTTAAAATTGCTACTTTTTATTCATTGAAAGCACAATGCATTCTATCTACTTTAAAACACTAATTATCTGCATAAAAATATACACATAAGCACATCACACACAAAACATAAAATTTATATAAATAATACTTTGATTAATAAACAACATGAAGGACAGATTCAACAATATTTTTTGCGATTTAAAATTGCTTTTGCTGCATCGTTTCAAATAATTACACAAGCTTTGGAAGACTGAAATAAAAAAAAAATGTTATACAATCAAACCAATTTTTAATAAACTTAATATAAAAAGAAAAATTATTTATTATTCAAATTTATTATAATAATGTTAATATTATAGAACTTGCTATATAATATTAAATGATAGAACTCAAATACACTAGAAACTATGTAATGGAATAATATATACCTTATTTCAATGAATGTAGCTTCATTTAAAAAATTTCTAAAATTTACAAGATTCCTTTTTTATTTATTTAAATTTTTTGCTAATTTTTCCCTTTTTGTTTCATTCAGACATTTTTTTATTATATTCTTTTATAAACTACTGTAATCAATCAAGATAGTAATAAGAATATTCATTGATTTTTGAGGGAATTATTGATGCATAGTCTAATAGTGGACAAATCTGGACACTAAAATGTTCAAAACTAGAATTAGAAACTCTGTTATAAATGTATAAGATGTAATGTATTAAAAAAAGTTCATGTAAGATTAGTGAATAAAAGTTTAAATATAATTAAAAAAAACCAATTGCACTTCAAAATGAAAAAAAGTTCTATGTGGTTTAAAACCAATTAAATCTGATCAAATTAAATTAGTACTGTTAAAAAACACTAAATATAAATAATTAAAAAATTAGGACAAACAACTAAATTATGATGTACTGTGTACAGTACATTATATATATGCCCCAAAATGGAAGTGCTCTGAAACAAGAATTTTACAAGAAAAGTAACTCTGAAACAACTTATTTGTAAATTCCAATGAAAAGTGTTCGAGTTATGCATCAACTCTTCACATGAGAATAATGGAAGAATGGGGGAGGATATATTACATAATCTGTTGTTCATCTGCAAATCCCAGTAAAAGAAAAGAAAATTTTTGTTAATTTGTTTAATGTCAAAAATACTAATGCTGTATGAAAAAAGTCAATGGTATTTTTAGCAGCATTATCAGCAAATTCATTCCTAGTAGCACAAACATGGCTAGCAACCCTATAAAAGACAATGTCAAATCCTTATCTCTTCAATATATTTAAAGTATCTAAAATACCCACAAAAACTGGATACCTGTATAGTCATTAAAGTCTATTATTGTGTGACTACACTCATGCTATTAATATAGATACAGTATTTTCAATGAGAGTTAGATTACATTAGTTCTATACAATAGCAGCAAGTTCGATTGTGTAAACAGAACGTGGTGATGCATGAAGTTTAAAACTATAAACTGTATTACCAACAGCAATACCACAACCATCATGATCACTTGATTTTGAGCCATCAGTACAAACAGAAATGTTGGAAGAAAACTGATAATAAATCCATGATAACTACTGTATCAAAATAAAGGGCGATGTAGATGATTTATTGCATCCAGCAAAAATATTGCTCTTACATTAGCAGGAATATTATAAGGTAGTAATTTCAGGGCATCTGTAATTTGAATTTGTAATCCAAGAATTCAGATGAAGACAAAAATGAGTTTGTATACTCATGGTTGTGCATCATATATATATTCCTCAGAAAAGAAGCAGACAATCATAGATATCAAAGGATTTTGTGATGCAGATAGTATTTTAAAACAGTATATATATAATTGCCTACATATCAGATCAAGAGGTAATTGGTTACAAACTGATAAGACTCTGAACAGGAGAAATCTTGAAGAATATTCCAGAATAGATGGGCAAAGCTGAGAGATGTACACAGTCTAATTTGCATGATGATCTGAACCCTAAATTACACTACTTTAGTCATTTTGAATTAGAATAATTGATTGATATACACAGATGAAGACAAAATAATGCTCAAAAATCTGGCTCCTAAAGAAGTATTAGAGAGCACTTTGAGAACATTTAATGACCTTTCCTAATTTTTGTACAAGATAGGTAGGTATGTGGTAGGAAAGTAAATTTTTTGCCAAACACTAACCAAAAAAACAGTTTTCCCTGATACCTGAAACGGTGGTACATGAGAATATGCAACAAATAATTTCCCAAGTAACAGTATCAGTTCAGATATCAGAGGCCACACATCATATCGGATGTTCAACCAAAAATCTTAACATGCACAGATTTACAACACCTCATTCCTTGCATGTTAAATGTAGCCCAAAAGTTGATTCAAATGGGAATGGCGGGAGACATAATCTCAGCTGTTGACAAAGATTCTTCCTTACTTGGCCAGATTACTAGTGACGAAAAATGATGATTTTTGATGATCCTCAAACCAAGAGAGCATGGGCATTTCCATAAAAGCAGAAACTCTGACAAGATCAGTTTAAAGGAAAGAGGTTATACTAGAGATAGTCTTCAATATTCAGGGTACTGTGCATCTGAAATTTATCACTGAAGGGTACACTGGAAAAAAGAGCTCTACATCAAAATCCTGTGTAGTTTGAGTCAAATAGAAAAAGAGACCGAAAATGATGCAGTCATGAATCATGGGACCTATTGCAATGCATCCTACTTACTCACTTGATCTCACTCCCTCTGATGTCTTATTTCCTGAACTTGCAAGATGCTTGTATTGTCAGTTCTTACAATCTTCAGCTAAAGTTAAATGTGATTCGCACACCAAATTAAAGAACATGGCCAAAAATGGGTTCCAGACATGCTTTGATGAACTTTACAGGCACTGGTTTTGTACAAGAGTCTTATTTCAAAGGAAAATGTGATTCTGCAATTTAATTTATAGTATTTTTTAAGTTATAGATTTAGTCAGGGAACTTTTAAGTCCTACATGTACATCTTACAAGCAATGGTTAGTAAAATCTGCTTAGCTTCCACTACATGACATCAGATGTCATTATTATAAAAAACGTATTTATATCTATTTTAGCATCATCAAAGCATACTTAAAAGCTTTTCCAGACAAGTATAAATGGCTCTATTATTGCAAAAAACAGATTTATACATTTTTAATCTCAATTCTTCTAGACTTTACTGTAATAATTACAATTTTTTAACATTTAATGCTTTAACACAAATTATTTATTAAATTTACTATAAATTTTCATCAACAGCAAAAATTTTTTTTGAAAAAGCCAATTTATAGAATGTACTCTAAAATGATTTATACATGAAAAAAGGAAATCAAAATTTTAAAATTTATTAACCATATATTATAAAAACTAAATGTTTAAAATAATACTAGATTAAATATACCTTGCTTTCTTTCAGAGCTTGAGACCTAGAGGATTTATTTCCTTTAGTTAGGGATTCTTCATCATAGAAATGACTTTTTATCTGTAACTATTAAAACATAATTGAAACCTGAGAATGAATTATATAAAAAAATCTTACATTTTATTTAACTTGGATTCTAACATTGAATTTAATTTTAATCTAATGTAATTTAAGTATTATAATTCTCTTTCAATTATTGAATGTTTATTTATACATTACTATTTTACCAGATATATACTTTTAGGTAATCACGATTTCTTTCTTTTATTAATTTATATTAAATAAACATGATTTCTTACTATCAGATACTTAAATAATATTAGAACAAAATATTCAGCACATTCAAAGAAAATTTTACTTTATTGGCCAAAAGTAATGAAAAACTAAAATTTTATAAAATTTAATTCATATATAAAAAATTATTGTTACTAAATAAAAGTTGTTTATTTTGAAAAAAGCATTTATTTTTAAGAATATGCCTTCAATTAAATGCATTTAAATTTTCAAAACAATTATTCCTTATGAATCTTTTAAAATACTGTTTGCTATTTCAAAGTTTAATTAATGAGCAATTAGGCTCTGTTTAAGTAAGTTACTGTAGTATAAAAATAAATTAAAAAATTATTATTTGAATGTACGCATAGCAATTTCTAACATTAAAATTACTGAGTGATGTAGCTGTGCATAGTCTGTAATTCACGTCATAAACACAAAGATATAAAGTAGGAGAAACTGGTCATTATAGACTATTTTTGAAACATAAATGATGTTTTGACAAGATGGTGTTAGTATATAAATCGATTTTGCTGAACATGTAAAAATAATGTTTTGACAAGAAAGAAGAAAATGTTGTTTTAAGAAAATAGATTTATCAATGTTGCCAAATTTGCAAAATAATAGGATTGTGCTATCCCTAGATCCAAAATCATTGTGATTCCAACACATTCAAAGAAAAGCTCAAGAATGTTGTCTTAAAAGAAATGCAAAGTAAGGAATTTTCTAACTTACAAAAATTTGAATATTTTGAACAATCAGTAAGTAGTACATTCAAATGAGATTATTCAAAATGTTCTGAAAATTAAATAATGCATAGAGTACCATTTATATGCAAATTTTATTTATATTGGATTATGAACAGAGACAAGTATATTGATGTACTACAGAATAATTGCCTTGAAGTAGTCATGATCAATACCAAAAACAGATTTGGAATTTTTCATCAATATCTCATCAAGATTCAATCCACTTACACATATGAAAAAATGACATACTTACTAAATAGGAAAAAATTTTCACTAGTCTTTCTTTGCCACCTTTTAAAATTTTAAGATATTTATTTCACCTGATTCAATGTTACTTCACAAATAAAGGATGCTTCTCATATTATCATGTATTTGTCAAGTGTACAAATTAGTTATAATAATTTTCTTAACAGTCCTTTGTGTAATATTTTTGTGATTCTCAGATTTACATTATTTTTATAATTTCTTGCAATTTTGTGTTTCTTATTTGACATAAATTTAAAAAAGAAATTAATCAAACAGTAAATTAAGAAAGACTGCATTAGAATATAATGAATGATCATTTCCTTATTAATAAATTATAATAATAATTAAGTATAATATTTGTATTTTTTGTTATAAAATTAGCAACAAAAATATAAGAAGCTTTATGAACATCTTAATGATTCTATTTAACTGTATAGAAAGTTGAATCTAAATACTTATAATAAAATTTATATTAAGATTATATATATAAGCTATTTTAATGAAACAAACTTTGTAAGACATAATTTGCTCTATATTTTAAATATAAATATATAAAAAGTTGCATGATTTGAGTGGAAAAGAAACAGTATGTAAGGAAAAACAGAATAGTAATCATAATAAAAATCATTAATTAATGTTTTCTATTATAATATTAGTTTAACATTTTTATTATTATTTTTAAAGATACAATTACAGAAAATTAAAAATATAAATATTATACTTACTTCAGTAGATGGTTTTTTGGATAAGGGCAATACTTTAGAATCCTCTAAAAATAAAAAATAATGATAAATTAACAATGGCATACATATTTCTATACAAAATAAATTGCTTAAAATGTTAAGCTGAAAACTTAAAAAAAATAATTTGAAAATAATTAGAAGCAATTACATTTTTCCAATTTATTTATAAGTTTCCTAACAAACAGGTTTAGCTATAATTGTTATATGTAGTTAAAAACATGTTTATTAGTAGTCTTTTTTCCATACGATTTGTTTTAAGCAGTATATGAATATTTATTGAAATATTTTTTAAATATGTAATTGTGAAATTAAATTAAACGTAATGGTGTTGGCATCATTCATTTTCCATCAATGTGTTCTGAAACCGATATAAGATTTTTTACTGCCAGTCACAAAAACTGACCTTTTTTTCATTTTCAGTCTAATTTTGATTATTTACAATTTAAAATATAATCTTTTCTTTTTTACAACTGAATATGTGACCAAGAAATTTAATATTCTTTTAACAAGACACTGAATAAAACTTTAAAAAATCATTAAAAACATTAGTAGAGTTGCCTTTTGCTGAAGTATTTATCCCAAAAAACAAAGGTATTCATATTTTATTAGAATGTTAAAAATTTGTTTCATTATACCCTTATATTAGATTAAATGTTAATTTACTAAATGGATTATAGTTAAGTTAGAGAAGTATAAATTCTTTTCATGAATAGTACAATTTAAATTAATAATTTATTTTTCGATTATCTTCTGGAAAATAGCTATAAAAGATACCCAGCAAATGTTCATTGTCATGTCTGAAAAAAGTACAAATGGTTTTGCAGGTGCATAGGATTATCACTTCTTTATAATGACACATTTTGTGGAAGAGTATTAAAATCCTTCATTAAAAATACAACTGGCACTAATGAGCATCCATGTGTACTAAAAGTAGAATTTAACTTAAGTTTAAATACATTTCATGGCCAATAAAAAAAAATCATGTGTCGCATTGGGTGTTTTTATTTATGATTCAGAAGCTGGTTACATGATTCAGAGATATAGGTTTTCTTTTTGTGTTACAAATTGTTGACTATACACCAGCCATCTTTGTATAGCCTTCAAATGTATTAATAAGATTTTTATTAGCTAAAACAGCTAGCCATTGGCCCACAGAATAATCATCATTTATAAAAAACAGGATGCAAAATTATTTTTAGTCACATTTTAGGAAAATCAAGTAATAAGTAAATCTAATTACAGTTTGGAAAAAAAACTTCGACTTTAGATTATATAAACTTTACTACTGCAGAAATAGCTCAAATAAAAATCACATTTGGAATTTGTATTGGAAAGCAATATGATCGAAATGTATTACGGTTAGCAATGTAATTGAACGCTTCTCCCCTCATAATCAGAAGTCATTCTTTCAGTCTATACTATCTGGAGCAAGTTTTGGCATTTTCCACAAAAATTATCTTATGATTAACGACAAAAATCAGAATGGCAGTGAATTTATTTATAAGTTTAAAAATCATCAAGGCAGTAGGCAGTCAAAAAAGAATCATATTTTATAAAGGAAGATAAAATGTATACAGCCATCGAACTTAGCAACAAATAGGAAAAATACTTTCTTTAAACAGATATTAATTCTGAAAAATTTCAAGAATTTCAATTGTGCCTATCTATTGACTATTAGAATATTCATAGACAACAATTTTAATATTTTCTTTGAAGAGTGCTTTCTTACTATTTCATTAAACTTCAATATATTTCCTAATTAACACTTAATTTAATACAAAATTAAGGTTGACAATAAATTACACAAACACACACACACATATATATATAATGTATTTAATTTAAAAGAACATTAAAGACAAGATTTTATTTCATTAATAATTCAATAAACTATACTGACAAACACTTAATACTGATAATTATTTTATTGTGATTTATAAACTCTTATTCACATTACGTATATATCTATGTCATTAAAGTTTTGATTAAATTTAGGCAATTAATAATATATTTTACCTGATACATCTTTAGTTTCTAAAATAGCAGCAGGTGATTCTGTATCTTGTATATAGGAAATAAAACAAGATGAGTCCTAAAATATTAACAAACTAATAAGATTGATATAAATTTAACACTTCTTATACTAACTTACAGAATTCTAGAAATGTATACCTCCATTTTCTTGCATGAAATAGAATCTCCTTTATTAATGCTTTCTGCAAGAATTGAATTACAATCTGGAACAGTAGGGCGAATCAGGATAGTATTGTCCACTCTTACTAAAGTATGAGTCTGATTACAGAATAGAAAACAAACTTTATAATAAAAGTTTCAAGTAAATTTATAAATATTGTAGTATAATATAAAATATTATAGTAACATAATAAAAAGTTTTAATAAAAACAAAATAAAAACTTTTTTAAAGATATCAAATTAAAAATACAAATTTAGATTAAAAATAATTTGCGCTAGAAAGTAGTGACTATAATTAGTAGACTGGAATGATTTATTTGAATTATTGTCTTATTTCATTAAATAGTATTACTTTTTATAAAATCTAAATCCTAAATTTTTGCTGATTGTCAATACTTGTTATTTAAAATAAATTTTACTATCAAATAAATAGTAAACAGCAAGCTTTAAAAACTAATGTCAACTAAATAATTAAATTACCTACTGATTTTGCATTTTCAAAAACTTATTACTTACTCTATTTAAATCACAAGTCTCAGATTCATCTGAATCAACATCACTATCCACATGCCTTATACTTTCATCTTTTTCAACTTCACACAGTAAAGATTCTGGTCGTCTTTCTATTTTTGTTAAAACTTCATCTTCTTCGTCTGATAAGTTTTCATTGCAAACATTGTTTTCTAAAGCCACATACCAAACAGCCCCTTAAAAAAAACGATTATTTTTAAACACACTTCTTTTAAAAAAACAATAAAGGATATTTAATATTTAACCATAAACTAGAAATTAACTCACCTTTAGATATGCTAGGTAGCCTTTGGCGATACTCTGCTTTTAGTGTAGGAGAAAAATTATCGTTTTTGTTATTAGGTGAAGTAATTGGAGGTAATTTGGCCTAAAAGATAGAAGTAGACATTAAATTAATTTTTCTGACTTTTAAACATTAAAAAAAGGTTTTAAAAAATGTAATAGCTGAATATAAATACATATTACTTACACATTTCAATCTTCTTCTTTCTCTAGCTGAACTGATTTCTTCAGGTGGAGTAAAATGAGAGTTAAAAGAGGAAACAGTTTCTTGTCTAACAGCAAGAACCATCATATGGCAACCACCACAAGCTACCTTAATACAAAATACATTAACAATCCAAATAGAGATAAAGTTAACATTTTCATATGAAAATTTCAATTTTCATATTTTTTTTTAAACTTTTGAAGAACAAAATTCTGCTCCTATTTAAATTTAAGACAAAATATATATTATGCAAATTTGAACATTTCATGAAAATCAAATTTTAAAAAATCAAAACTTACCAATTGTACTTGAAAACCATTAAATCTAGATACTAAAGTTGGCACAAATTGATTTGAACAGTCATCTACTCCAAAAAGTCCTAATTTTCCATGCCTCCCATTTCCACAAGTATACAATTGACCCTTGTCTACAATTTAGAAATTAACTATTTAGAATAAAAATTTCCTACAACAAAATAATTAAATAATTTTTGTATTTAAATACTGAAATATTTTTAATGAAATTTCATTATTTAACATAATTATTTGTAAGGCATTTTAGTTATAACTATTTACAACATGAAACAAAACTATGTATGTTAATGTATAATTTTACAATATAATATAAAAGTATTTAATGTTACTTACCAGTTAAAAAAGCTGAATGATTTTCTCCACAACTAACTCTAGCAACTTTAACATCTTCAAGGAAAACAATCTGATTAGGAGTTGAAACATCTAGATGTCTTGAACCAAGACCTAATTGTCCATCATACCCATTTCCAAAACTATATGCAGTTCCATCAGCTGCATTTGAAAGTTTAATTAGATTATTAGTCATTTCAGAGTTATTTTTAAAATAGGATTAACATACATTAACAATGATAATTTATTTATTTATTGCAAAAAAGTAATCATTACTTACATTTATGTGATGTAAAACATTATATTTCACTCTTAGTTTAAAAAGGACTTTATGTAGGATGAGAAATTTTGTTTACATTGTATATTGTGGTGATGAATTTAAAGCATTTCAAATTATCATTTAACTATATGGGCCAATACGATAAATTTTGACAGGTCATCTAATATTTTATATCAGTTTTAAGATTATAGAAAACATTAAAATAATTTTAAAATTTTTTTAAAATTTAAAAAAATTTAAATTAGAAGAAAAAGACCCAAAACTTTGTTGCTTTAAATACAAACAAATGCAATTCTAAGATTGTGAGTACTTATCTTTCAAGAAAAAGTACTTAAAATTTTTGCCATAACAGTACAGAAA
The DNA here is from genome assembly GCA_030067965.1 of Latrodectus elegans. Taxonomy (NCBI): domain Eukaryota; kingdom Metazoa; phylum Arthropoda; class Arachnida; order Araneae; family Theridiidae; genus Latrodectus; species Latrodectus elegans. The sequence goes on from CM057819.1 coordinate 98,380,196, forward strand.
TCTTGCTTTTATTATTACATGATTTTATGATTTTTTTGATGAGTTTAAAATAAAAACATATATAAGTTTAAACATGTCCTGTAGAAACAAAGAACATTATATTTAGAATATGTAAATTTAATATTCAGTAAAATTGGAAGACATTTTTAATTTTAAATTTCAAATGTTTCATTTAGATTAAGTTAAGATAATAGCTTTTTACTATTTTGAAAATGTTTGTAAGCATACTAAAATATAACAGATATGCAATTAGAATATTATTTAAAAAATATATTTCAGTCAGTAATATAAATTACTACCTAATATCCTAAAATAACAGAGGTAGAAAATAAGTAATGTTTTACAGGCTGGAGCAGAATTACAGTTTTTAAGTAAATGATAAAAATAAAAAATACTTAAAAATTAACAAACAAAAATAATCATAATTAATACAAGCTATGAATAGGTAAAACCTCTACTGCTTTTCTTTCATGACTTTCAAAAAATAACTTTTTTCCAATAATTTTATTTAATGCAACTGATTCAGAAAGTTTGTAACATAAGAATAAAAAATATAGAGTTAAATGCAATTTCAGTTTCTCATAATTATATATTAACTATTTATTTTTTCAAAACGTTTCGCTACATTGTCCATACAGTTCATAAAATTAACTATTCATAATTTATAAGAACATTGTTAGAAATCCACAAAACATTTAACTTACTCCTTAAGAACTTAATTAACAATTGAAACTAATATTTCTAAGCAATAATGATGTTTTTCAACATATTATTCACTTTCAAAGAAGCTGAAATAGTATACTAATTTCTAATCAAACCTACTATTTTCAAAATATTAATTTATAACAAAATATAAATGAATGTGGTTTTCTTGAAATAAATAAAGCATAAAAGAGAACTATTAGAAGCAGTTACTTTTCTCAAAATAAATAAAATTAAATATAGAGTATTATTTTATTTATCACAGATCAAATTTAAAATATTTCCCCTTGAGAAAATACATAAAATTATCAACTTAAATTACATTGACAATTCACTAAATTTATATATTAAACACCATTAAATCAAAAAGGAAATATTTTAATAAAGATTTACATTGTGATTGAAATATAAAATAAAACTATCTTACTTACATGTAAGAGCTATTGTATGATTTCCACCGCATGAAACCCATACAACTTTTCTTTCAAAACCAGGCACACAGTGAACACTAAGTGGACTTTTTTTCAGTGCATGATCAGGAAGGCCTAATTTTCCAGATTCCCCCTCACCACATGTGTATAATTTACCATCAACTTTAAAAGAGAAAATAATAATATTTTAATAATCAAATAATTGCCAGCTAAATAATTTAACAGGTTAATATCATCCATACATAACATCACAACATTTATACTTTAAAACTCCATAATTTCACTCCAAAATTTTGAATATATATACATAATTATATATTTTTTGAAAAAGTTCAATACCTTATTGCATAATTCTTACAGATTAATATACAATATTTAGTTTTAATTGTATCATATATCGATTTATTTATAAAAAATGTGATTTATGTATTATTAAAAACCAGACATTGTTTTCTAAACTATTTCATTAAAAAGAGATAAGACTAAAAATATTGGCAGAAAAAAATAAAATATGATTGAATGAGTTAAATTTACAAAATAATAGATAACTTACTCAAGAGGAACATTATTTAATAAATCTTTTAAAGATTAATAAAGTAAATCTAATAAATTTTTTGAAGATTAACCTTTCACAAATTTTTCATCATGACAAAAAGTAATGCACAATTAAAGATGTTACTAAAAAAGTATGCAAACATCAAATAAAATTTTTATAGGACTTATTCATTTTAAAGAATGAATTATATTTTACATTTCTCACAAGAATAGCAGGTAACAAAATAAATTCTTGGTTAATTTGAATGGTAGATTGATCTTTTATTTTGAATTGTGGAAATCGATCACTTTTACTTTGAAAAAAGCAAATGAAAATGAAAGACTGATTAACAGAAATTAATTGTTGGATTTTAAAAAATGTGATACAAGAGACTATATTTTTTGCTGAATTTTTCATATTAAACTTCTAAATTTTCAGTTTTGAAATATAAACTAAAAACAAATACTAATTTTAAAATTTGTATGTTTAAAATAAATTCATTAACTTTCAAACACACTATATAGGCATATTTAATCTTACCTGTCACAAAAGCAGAATGATAATAACCAGCAGAAATGCAAATAATATTGCAGTCCAAATTTAATTCTGTAGGGACTAATATATGTCCAGTTTCAGGACCAATCTGCCCTTCAGCACCACTACCCCAGACATATACAACTCCTTTATCTGTAACAAGATATTCTTTATAAATTGAAATGTAAAAATTTTTCTACCAAAAAGCTGACATTAAAATGTACTTTTATCAGATATAACTATAGTCAAATATTCATGTTCTAAATGAAACTAAAATATTATTTTTATTTGAAAAGTTTTTTCAAAAAAATGGTACATGAAAATATGCTTACTACTTAAACATACATTAAATAGTAACAATATTCAAAGAACATTTAAATGTTGGATTATGTTTTTGAATAAAAGCATACATATTTTATAATTTTATAAAAATAAATTCAATTGTGTATTATTTTATAATATAATTACTTTATTAGCTGATAAAGGTTTGAACAAGATTAAGTAATTAATATTGGTGCACTTTAAAAAAAAATATTATGAGAAGTTTTTTAACTGTAAATTTATTTTTAAAATTTTTTTAAATAGATTAAAAAGTATATATAAAGAAATATTTCTTTGCTAAAATTACTTCTATTGCAAAAAATTATATATTAAAAAGTATGCCATAACAATAATATTAAATATTTAAATTTTGTTTAACATGTTGTTTAAAATATTTAAATAAACAGCAATCACTTATCTTAATGTTGAGAAATGATAATGAACAGTATAACATTGAAAAATATAAATTTCCATTACATTAAAATCTAAATAATCAAATATACGATTAAAATATTAAAGACAATTTATTTACAGTACAATGTAATGATTTATAAACAGTTGTCTGATTTTAAGAATAGTAAAATAATAATTTTTCAGTCATAAATTAATAAAATAAACAGATAGTAATACAATTTATTAAATTAGAATAATATGATAAATGGTAAAGTTTTGACAATATTGGATTAAAACAAAAGCTAGAGTAAATCAATAGTGACACAAGAAAGTCTTGAATCAAAAACATAATACATGTTATATTCTGTTACATTTGCCATTATATGAGAATGCAATATGGTACATCCATATTATTTAAGTACAGCCATTTAATTTCACAACTAACTTCTTAGAAAAGATAATCTTGCAGAACTGCATTATAACCACTTTTACAGATTTGAGTAAGACCTTTGGAAAATAGATAAAAAATTAGGAGTCTTAACTTTTCTAATAATCTCAGCATATGTATATAAAAGTATATGAATAATATTGATAGCATCATTAAGATAAAATTGAAATTTAGTATTATATGGCTAGTCATGATAAGAAACATGCTATTTGAAAAGTGATTTTTCAGGACAATTATTGATTATCTAAATTTAGAGTACTCTAACGACTCACAAATATGTTAACAATTTGTAAAATGTTGTTTTTTTTTTTATGTTTTCAAACTACTCAAGAACTAAATACAAGTTTAAAATGTAGAATTATATAACCAAAGTCTTCTTTGTAAGAGTTTACTTTTTATCTTATTATATAATACTTAGAAAATAGTGAATATTAATTATTTAAAATTTCTTAAAATACTAGCAAATTAATTCATTGATTTGATTAGTAAAATTTACCACTAGGATTATTTTCAACTTAATTATTCAAACCTACACTAAAAAAAAGCTTCAACAGCTGATAGATGTTGATTCTGTAACAAACATTTTAACAATCTATTCATTAATAACATTTATATAGTTTCCTTATTGCCATCTTTTTTTTCAAAAATTCATACATATATTTTAAAATTTTAACTGTAGTTCTTTCTTAATAACTTTTTAATATTAGTTAAAATATTTTTAAGAATAAAAGAATCATAGATAATGAGCTTTTTAATCATAAAAAGTTTTCTGCAACTAAAAAATAAATTCTGCAAATGATTATTATAGTCATTTCTTAATGGAATTTTAAATCATTAAAATAACATTGTTAAATACACCATAGCAGATTTTAAATTTTGCCTCTAAATATTTTTAATTTTTTGATAAGATTTATGTTAACTGAGAAATTATTTAAATTGTTAATTTCAGATTATTCAGATTTGTGAATTGCAATATTATAATAATAAAAATTACTTAAAAAAAATACATAATCAAGAAAAAAATTTCATGTCCTTTGAATGATTACAAAAGAACAAAGGAGTATGACAATAATAAAATAATCATTAATTTAATTTGATACAATTTAAAATAAATTGAATAATATAAAAACCCAAAACTTCATTTTTAAAAAATAATGATATTTACTTTAACATATTATGACATAGAGATAAAATATAAAATTAATGATGTCACAATATGACAATTTAAAGAGAGAATAAAAATGTAGACACATACTTTGAAATACCAAATCCTTGATGGGAAGCAAAAGTAAAACATAAAAAATATTATGATTACAAATATTTTACAACAATGTGAACATTACTATTTCATATTACTAATAGATTATTACCGGTTAGGGCCATTGAATGTTCAGCTCCACCACAGAGCATTTTTATAGTAACTCCTTCAAGACCTTGCACTCTTACAGGTGATGAATGAATTGGTTGTTCATCTGCAGAGCCTAACTGACCTTCACTATTGGAACCAAATGCATAAACATGGCCACTAGCTACAGAAAAAATGTAACCCAAGTATTTTTTACATTTATCATACTTAAGTCATTAAAGTACTAATGTATTGAAAAATTAATGAAAAAAGCATTTTTAAGTAATTAATAAAGAATAAACATTTTGTTTCAAAGCTTATTTAAAATAATAATACAAATTATTATTATTATTATTTTTTGATAGAATATAAAAAATATCATTATTTTAGTTCAAAAATGTTTAAAAAAATTTTAATTTCTAATGCATTAACAGTAGGTTTTAAAAAGATATTAAATAAAATTTAGTTTCATTTAGAATTCTAAAGTAATTTATTTAAGAAATCAATAATAGGATTTCTAATTTAGTTTTACTAATCAACCTATATACTTAAAGTAAAAATTTTGAAAGTTGTAATCAAATTTGTATTTCCTTTAATATCTCAATTTTCAGGAAAAATATCATTATTTAAAATGATGTCCTTGAATGGATGTAATTTAATATATTAATTATAAAATATTTCTCTACAAAGAGCAGGAAATAATATTTTTTATTACATAGCCAACTGAATCTTTAAATTACGCTCTTTATCAACTAAGCTTCCTGTAAAGAGCATGTAAAACATTAAGAATGAAATGAGGTTTTAAATTATTGCAACAATATGCAAATTTTAAATTCAGTTTTATAATTCAGTACTATTAAAAATTCCTAGATCATTTCTGCATTCAATTATCAATATGCACATGTTTAAAATTTAATTTACCAGTAGCCACAAGCGTATGAGATCTACCACAAGCTAAAACAGTTGCTCTTTCTCCTTTCAAAGCTATAAAAGAGAGGGGGGGAAAAAAGAAAAAAACATGTAATTTATAATAATAAATTTTTACATAATAAATTAAATTTTTAAAAGAATGAAATTTTTCAGAAAAATGCAAAACACATTTAATTAAATTATTTATGTAATAAAAATCTTCAATAATAATAATACCATTAAAACTATAAAATTACAAGAATAAAAATAACTATTTAAATATCTTTTTATATATTTCAATGTAGTACACTGATGAGAAAAATTAAAATAACTTTTTTTTTTACCATAAATCTATGAAAAAGCCTCTGAAAAACAATTCAGAAATGAGATAACCTTTTGCATATGAATGATGATAGAATAACCCAAAAATTAATTCAATGCATATAATACAGAATCAAAAAAAAAAAAGTTTGTTGAACTCATATTGTTACATATGACTGACTGTTCAAGAAGAATAAAAATCAGATGTTTCTTAGTATGAGATATGCCCTCCCTTACTGCAAAAATTGTTTTTACTGTCTACCCATCTCAACAGTAGACTGTTCAACATTTCATGAAGTAAGTGTCAATTTCTCAATCAGTATCTGTTTCTGTTGATTGATGTTCCTTTGAAGATGTAATCATATCACAAGACACACCCAAAGCATCATACATATGTTCAGTGGGATTTAAATCAGGGGCATATACTGGTCAATCCATTCAAGTGATACCTTCCTTTTCAGTCAATGTTGAATAGCAGGATTCCTGTATAACTGTGCTTGTAGAACTGAAATGACTAATCCATAAAGAGGACATGACACCATTAATGAGATCTCTAGTTTTTGTGCTCTTAGCACAATCTAAACAATGATCAACTATTAAATGGATGTAGCTTTCAGATGGTAAGTAAATAAGCCACGTTTGTGAAGGGGTCTGGACACAATAAACTGTGACACTTGTTCTATATATAATTGCTTATTGGTTTTGGAGTCTTTTCATCTTCAGGATGAAACATTAGTAATCCTCTGCAATTGCTTTTCCACACAAATTTTTCCAAAAACTGTAGCCATGATTTGGAAGGCTTTTACAATATGTGAAACAATATTTTTGTAGAGTCTGAGCACTTCAGCCTCACTATCTCCCTCTTTTAGCTTTCCAAACATTCTTCCTCATATGAAGTTGTTTAGATGTTTCTTTCAGCCATATTTTAAAAAAAACTCTTAGAGAAAATGTATTAAATTACATCTTTATCCTCCCTTTTATTGTAGTCTTGAGGTATGCTAATCAATTGCATACATTTTGTATAAGCTCACATCACTTGTGATATTTTGCTCCTGACATATGCATGACCTTTCTACTGAAATGTGTGTTCTTTCTACTGATCGCAAGAAACCCTTTTCTGCTATTTCATATCTATCTACTTCAAATTTACATTGCTGCTTAAATTTTGCACACTAGTGTAGTGAAAATGAATCAAATTTTAGAAAGGTTTAAAGAAAGTAACTATGAAATCATTATACAAATTACATCAGAAATTTTACAAAAGAATTCCCTCAATATCATTAGAATGATTAAACAAAAAATGAATGCAAAAAGGGATAAATTGTCTAGATATACTTCCAGTGAATAAAAAAATTTTTAATGTAAATATAGGCATTTAAAAATAAAAACCAATTTTCAGTTTCTTGTAAATTTATTTAGTATTATTTAATGGAGATAATTTAAATATTTTATTATTAAATAAATTATAGTTACTGATTTTAGTTATAATAGTTACTAATTTAATTTCTCATATAGTGCTAATTCATTATAAATTTAAAAATTAAATTAATTCATTAGATCAAGCCACTCAATTCTATTAGAGCAATGTTCAAATAATTTAAAATACTATGTTATTTGAGCACAATAGATTCCTTCATGATAATCTTTAATCAGCATGGAAATTGATTGGAATTTTAATAATTTCTCAATCTGAAGGTGTGCTGAATTATAATTTTAAGAGCTGTACTTATTATCTTTACATACTATTATTATTGATTAGAATTTCTTCTTGAAAGAATAAAGAAGCAAAAATTAAAATTCTAACTCTTTAAAACCAGCAAATTATAAATTTAAAATTGCAGCTTAACTTAGAAAAATTGAAATTTTTAGTTAAATTCTAAAATATAAAGTGTTTTTTTTTTTAAGTAAATCATAAAGGGGAAAAATTTACTTTTGTTAACAAATTATGTTTTTTTAACATGATTTTAATAAAGATTTATAATGTTTTCTATATAAAGGTTGGTTATAAATGTATTATACATCTTCCTTTTTGTAAATTATTTTAACATGCCGGTAAATTTTAAAGCATTATTTTTCTGCTTAATTAGTAAGAAATTATTAAAATCAATGCTATTTACAATATTTATATAGTACTGTAACCCAATTGCTAACATTTGCTTAGTAATATTTTTTTTAAAGAAAAAGCATTTGCCTTTAAAAAAACAAATTGAGCAGATTTATTTTACAACGTATTATTTCCTAAATACTTATTTCCAATAAATATGTTATTTTGATTGTCCAATAAATATATTATATAAATTATAATATATTAATTTTTAAATGTTAATTCACAAAGATCTTTTTTATAAGGAAATTTCTAGAAAAAAAGTATTCAAACTCAAATAATTTTTACTGGCATAAATACTGAAAATTTTTAAAGTCCATGTTAATCTGTAAGATTTTATTGATCAAGCATTTTAATTTTTTATGAAAAGTTTATGAAAAATTCTAATTATAAATATAGCAGCAAGAATAAAAAATTGATTTATAATACCTTCACATAAGAAACACAATAATCTATTTAAAATATGAAAAAAAAACTTTAGAATTTCCATTTTTTTTTTTTTTCAAAAGATATGTAATTTTTCAAGAAAAAAGTTATAAGCAAAAATTGGTGGAATAACCACATGTTTAATATTAGTAAGTATAACAGAATAGTAATATAACTTCTACATAATCTATAATATTATTTTAAAATACATTAATGTTATATTACGTGGCAATGATTTTTATAATCTATCCTAAAGATTTATTTAATAGAGACTTAAGGCTTTTAAAGTAAGTTTAAACTAATACAAGCATTTACATTCAAGAAGGGAATCAAACATGAAACTTGACCATTCAATTATGAAATCAGTTCTTATAAGTTTAATAACTGTTCTAAGGTATATACTTTGCTTATTATGGAAAATAATATCTGAAAATATAAATTAAATTAAAATCACATAAACACAGACTATTTAAACAAATCAAAAGATCTGTTATGGATTTTTAAGAGAAAAATGCTGAAAAATATTTTTAGATCTCTAGAACTAAATAATGTGTGAAGGGTATCATATAATCATAAGATTTATAAAAAAATATGGTGACCTGATATTGTCAAAATTATCAAAGCAACTTGCATTAGATGGTGATGCATTGCCAATAAAAGCTTTTTCAAGAACTCAAAAGAAAGTTTTTATATTTTATATAACAGGTAGAGACAAATGAAGGAAACCAAATGGTTAGAAGGAAACTTACATGTCAAAACAAGAAAAATTTTGGCCTGTACAAGGCAGTAGCTCTTAGTAAAAAAATATAATTTAAATTACATCTTCCAATAATAGTACAGATTGCCCTGTAACATCTCACATATTTCTATCAGCACAATCATTAAATAAATTACCAGTTTATTGTTCAGAATAAATTTTGTAACAGGACCACTTATATTTAGCACCAAATTTAACTGCATTCTAAAATCTGTACTTATAATTTTTGCACATTGTGGGATACATTTAGCATAAATTTTGAAAGTTATATACATACATAGTATATACACAAAGATATATACACAGTTGAAAATGGAGTCTTAAGTTGAATTAATTATACGTTTAAAATTTTTTAGTACAATTATAATATATGAAGTTGTAATTTTTTTATGTTAGGTAAATTATAATGAGATACTGAGTACACATTTTATATTTTAATGTGCAAGTAAATTGATTTTTTCTCATTTGTAACATAGTTATAAAGCATTTTTATATACATTTATTATGTAGATTAAAAATATAATATAGGTACTAAAAATATTTATTTTGAATAAAAAGTATGATATAATATATTAACAAGAAATTTTGTTTGATATCAATTAAATTTTGATAACATTTTAAGATTAAACACTTCACAGGTACTTAGACTCAGATTCAAAATATTTTAACAGGAGAAAGATAAAGTTCTTACATTTTGAAATTAAATGGCTTAACCCCTTAACGCATTTGCCCATGTCTCACACGGGCGAAAGTTTCCAGCAAATTTGCACATGCCCGTGTCTCACACGGGCGTCCTTGTATCTCGCGTTATTTTATTTCTAATGCTCGTCTGAGATCCGTTCCAGTAAAAATAAATAGGTTAGATTATAATTAAACTTATTTGACATAGATGGCACCACTATTCAGCAGTTTTCTTGTGTAAACCAGGTGGCGCATTTTGATGATTAGCTATAAGTTTGCTAGGAATTCTTTGTTACAAAGCAATCGTTTGGTGTATATATCTGTGGTAATATATCCATTTTTATTACGTTCAGAAAAGATTATTATTCAGAAAAGAAAGCAGTCCCTTGTAGAAATTGCGCCGTTTGTTGCAGTAAAAGGGATGAGAGGGGTAAAAAGATAAGGAAAGAAACAAGATACTATTGTAGGAACTGTAATGTTGGACTTTGCGCAGTACCATGCTTCATGGTATATCATACCAAACTGAATTTTTAGTCAATTTTATGTATGAAAATTTGATTTAATTTGATTTTAATAACTTGAAATTCAAAATAAACATGCAATCAAATCGTTTTCACTTTGTTTGTATAATATATATATATATTTTTAAATTAGCCTGTACTTGTACCCCTGTATGTTGTCTTTTCTAATACAAAGGAGCGTAAAAAAAGACAACTTTAAGTAAAATTATTCCAAAATTAAAAATAAGATTTTTAATTAAATTTTTAGTTAAAAATTACTTTTATTTGTCGATCATGTCTTAAAATGCACTAGAGAATATGATTACGCAAGAAAAAAAAATAGATGATTTTTTGACCGAAAATTAGAAATTAATGTGTGCCTTAAGGGGTTAAACTATATTTTAATAAAAATAATGCATTTGTCAGTAAATGAAACATATATTTAAATTTTACAAAAATACACTGAAATAGTACCTTTTACAAATGATGGTTTTTCTATTGTTTTAGTATGTCCATGTCCTAACTGACCCCATTCATTACTGCCAAATGTAAACAAGCGACCAGAAGCTACAATATAAAGTTTTACCTTATAATATACCAAAAAAATAAATAAATAAAAACATTTACTTTGTAAAATTAAACAAAAAAAGACTTCAGTATATTGTTAAACCTGTGAGCAAAGCAGTATGTTCATCTCCACAAGCAATCAGCAAAATTGGGTCATCTTTAATCCAAAATTTTCCAGCAATATTGTCTGAAAAACGACTCCTCCCAAATGTAAATGCTGCTCCATACTCTATTCAAAAAAATTAAACACATTTAAGATAACTTAAAATGTTCATCCATATTTTATTAAAGTTTGAATGACAACATTTAAATAAATTAAAAATGGCTCGATAAATAAAATTCATCCTTATTTTATCACCTCCAAAATAAATAGTCCAAGAAAATTTCATTAGCTAAATTAGAAAAAGGATGACATTTTAATAACACAAAGAAGTGAAGCTACCTAAGTGAATTTAAAAATAATAAGATACTTAAAAAACATTTTCAATGAATAAATCCTTCTCACTTTTTTTTGTCTCAGATTTTTTTATTTGTTAAAGTACACTAACACAACTTTAATAACATATTTAAACATCTTTAGTTTCACTTCTTTCTAATCCTCTATAGAAAAATTCCTTTTGAATAATCAATACTAAAATTACGTTATTACATAAAAAATTTTACAAGTATATAAAAGCATTTTTTTTCATTCATCTATTAAGTAAAATTAATAGATAAATTACTTTATTTACTGTAGTTTTAGAAAATTTATTTTAATAAGTATAAATAGGCTTTACATCGAAGGATTTTTCTTAATATTTCCTAAATAATTTAAAAAAAAATTTTTTTTTTTTAAAAAAAATAATGAATTGTTATTTTTGATGTTGCTTTTTCACATTAAATAAATAAATAAATTGAAAAAGAAATTTACAAATAAAAAAAATTGCTATAAAACAGTACAGAAAAAATAAAAGAAAATTGAATTAATGAAATTCGATAAAACATTTAATTGCTGTTTGAAAAGGATATTTACACAAAGACATTAATATAAACAATAGATATTTTTAAGGACAAATTAATTTTTGAAAATATACATTAACACAAACAGTAGAAATTTGTAAAATTAATTTAATATTTTGTGATGCACTTAAGCAGATATCTAAGCCTTGTAAAATACCTTTTGTTATAACTTTAAATGCTTTCTTGTACTATTTAAATAAAATTACACAATGTTAATATTAAGTAACACAATGTTAATATTAAGTAAATATATGCAATTACACAATAAATGTTAGATCATAAATGATGCTTAAGAAATTTAGTACATCATGTTTCTACATTATTCTCTCAAAATTAAAAATAATGCACTTTTAATTCTATAATTTAATATTTTTTGTCACAATATATACTCTCAAAGCTTAAGAAATAAAATTTTCATGTTGAATACAAAAATGCACATTAATGAAATAAGGAATTCATGTCAGAATAACCAGTGATCTGACGGCATACAAAATCCTGTTTCATTTCAATATTTTTTAGTACTTTCTATTACAAAATAGAAAAATTATAACGATTTCATTAGTTTGTAAATCACATTTTCAATGTCACATAAAGATTAGAAGTAGAATTCTTATAAAATTTCCAATAATTCTATTTAGTTCTTGTTTCTTTTCAATGTTTAAGAATGCTGTAAATAATTTAATAATGAACTCCAAGCTTCATCATGAAATAAATTTATCACAAGTTATATAACATCAATAACTTCAGTTTTAATAACTGTTTCTTCTTGAAAACTATAATACATAAAGGAAGACATTCACTCTTAAGCAACAGAAATAACAAAAACAGAAATCCATTCATAATTTTAATTTTCAATGATACCAACAAAAAAGTTAATCAGGGAACTATTAATTAAAAGAATGCATTACATTTGCCATGCTTAATGTAAAGAAATATAAAAATAAATAAATAAATAAATGAAAATATGCATAAAACCTGAAAATTTTGAATAAATAAAGAAAAATCAATTTCTTTCAACCTATAAGCAAGGATTTTGCTTTTGAATGACTAGATAAAACTTGAATTAATATTTTAGATTTGTAATGGATTAAAAGAATTTATTCCAGTAAAGGATATAATATCAAATTCATATAAATAATTTTTTTTACATTTTGATTAATTTTATATAACATTAAAGCAAGTTTTAAAATATACTACTGCATCAACTAATAAAACAAAAATAATAATTCCATTGTAATATAAATTATTTCTAAATTATTAACTTCACATTATTGTCTATAGTTCACTGTATTAACTTTTGTTGGACCTAAGTATTTTACTAATCACTTATCATTTAATAAAAGGGCATTGTTATACATTTTACTTAACTAACAGTTTATTATAAATAAGTATTACAGCAATTCAAAATTTGATCAATTAGCTTAGAGAATTCTGTTGTAAAATTTTTTTTCTTTTGCAAAGTATAAAATTAGCAGGGACAAATCATTTTCAAAATTTTGGTTGATTATAGTAGAAGAAATTTTATAGTAAATAATCCTAAATATTAAACATTTTTACATAAATACTGATGATTCTATACATTCTTTACATAGACACAAGGAAAATAGTGTATAAAATTTGATAAAATAAAAATATAAACATGAGCATTTTTCCACAGTTTACTTAAACTTTAATATTATTTTGAGTAAAATTTTGTTTTGGACTTCTGATAATTAATTTTTAATACAAGAGGTTGATTATTTGATAGTAAAATATAGATACACAATTGCTTAAACTAAGTTATTAATATTTATTATAAATAAAGATACTATATAAAATTTATAAACAAATAATCAATTTAGCAGACATTATAATTGATTTATTTATTTATTAAAGAAAGAAGAGCATTTCTATAAATTGAAAATTTGGTAATTATAAAATAAGATACGAATATAAATTGAGAAAAAGACACATAATATATGTATACATATATATATATATATACATTATTTTATGTAAACTTACAAATGTAAGTAAGTGTGTGTGTTTTATTATATACTTTTTCTGGTATTTATATACTCCTAGACCCTTTATAAAAATAAAATTGAAAGGTAAGATGTAATTACCATATTTGGTTTCTTAGAAGACAAACCTAAGAAAAAGGAGCTGATGAAATGGAACACTTAAGCAACAGATGAACATGGACAATTGTTCATTGATTGGTTGAAAATAATGGTATGAGATTATATCAGTACAGATAGAATAACTTTTGTTCTTATTCAGTAACAATTATAAAAATTATTTCTCGAATAAGGCAAAGCATATTTGATATAACCATTAAAAAGTTTTATATTAAAAAAAAACTAATAAAGATATGAAAAGGAAAATAAAGTCACTGTGTGTATAATATTTTGTATATATAATTATATAATACTATGCACTATATTATTATTCTGAGCATAAATTTGATTTTTAACATAAATTTGACATAAATTCTAAACATAAATTATATGTATATATACGAAACCTATCAAACGAAACAAGAAATCATTAAAAATAACTATATATTCATGATATATTTTTGATCATTACATTTGATAAATATCTTTGGTAAAATAGGAATTTCCTTTTTCATGGAATTTTCATGCCTACATTTATCAAATTCAATCAATTTTTAAGACACAATTAAATGACAAATTCCTAGAAGCACCCTTAATTTCAAAATTGTTTCATACATGATTTTATTCAATAGTGTTGTTCAAAATAATGGAAAACTACTAAAATATGAATTTTAACTAAAATGACTTCAGTACATCTTTGGCAGTTGAAACACTACAAAATCAGAGTTTATCAAGGTGTTTAGGTTCCAGTTTTTCTGAATGGTAAGTCTTGGGCTTAAAGTAAGTTTAATGTTGAACAACAGAATATGGGTTCTGTATCCCTGCACACACACATCTGTTGAGTTTTTGGTAGTTTCTTCTATGGGACATATGAATAGCCCACTAATTATGAAAAATATTTCTGAAAAGCAATATGTTACAGATGCTCAATTGTCTTATGATGGACTTGGGTTTTTAATTTATTTACAATGTAGTGGCAAATGTATAAGTAAACACACAAGAGTTGTTCCAAAATAATGGAAAACCCACCAAAAAAATGTGTTTATCACTTGATTTGGTGTACGAGCACCTTGGACAATTAAAATAACTTGAATCTTTCCTTGAAATGGATACATGTAAGTTCTATATGACAGTAACTAACATGCAGTATATTCCTAATGCATAATCTGTTCATATTCTTAGAGAGATGCAGGAAGTGTGTATAACATCTCCCCCCTTCTTCTGGTAAAGTTCTCTAAATTACTAGTTAATTCCAGATTTTTGCAAAAAATAGAGAATTAATTCTTTAAATAAAATTTTTTATTGGATTTTTGTTTCGTAAATTTTTTTTATATAATTGGGATATATAAGAGCTAATACAAAAACTTCTAAAAAATCTCAAAATTAATCAATTAATTAATATCAAAATTTACATATCTAAGTTACAACTATAAATTGGGCTATAAGTAACACTTTGGAGTGAAACATAAAAAAAGTTGTAAAAATCAATAAATAAAAATAAAAAATATGCATGCATGATTTTCATACACGATTGAAAGAATATCTGCATGGTTGATACTTATACTTTTACCTATTCTAATCTAAAACTTCTTAATAATGAAACAATAAAATACATTAAAATTACACCCCCATATAAAGACAAGAACTCTCTTAAGTTCATATCATTAAACAGTATCACTCATTTAAATGAAATAAGTAATACACTGACAAAAAATTTTTGAGAATCCATTCATTATTTTAATATTAAATTGCTAATATTTTTTTTACTTATAATTACAATAAACTAAAAAAAAACAAACTGAATTTTGAAATTTTGGCAAAACACTAACTTAAGCCTTTCCTTAATTTGCCAGCTTACGACAAAATTTTGTTCTCTTTTTTAGATTTATGGTGATTTTTAATTATTTAGCGAAAATCAACGACACTCTTATAAGTTAAAATTTATTGAAAGTCGTACGCATACCACCCCCCCCCCCAAAAAAAAAGAAATAAAATGTTGCTAAAAAATTACAAGGAAGCAAATAAATATACCTTACTTTTAAAATAACAACTCAAATATAATTCATTTTCACGAAAAACTTAAGAATAAATACAAGTTTTCAACACCTTAAGGAAAAATTAATTTTAATCTTTTAAAAATAAATTGCTAAAATTCAGAGAAATTATTAAATGTAAAAATTAATAAAACTTAAAATTCATTTAATTAAGAAGAATTTGATTATAAATTGTTTAAGGGCGTACGCAAAAAATTATAAAAGCGAAACATGAAAATACTTTAGGTTGATATGTAACAAATAGAAAAAAAGGAAACAAAAAAAAAAAGAATACATAAATGTATATTTATATACCCGGAACATCACTATCAACATCTGCTGCCATATATTTAAATAAATATAATTGCTTTATTCTAATGCGAAAAGTTAACAAAATTTATTTAATTTTGTATATTACTGTTTTCAATATCCATGCGTAAAGCCGGCTTCGTCACTAAAGTGCACCTCAAATTGAAAAGAATTTCTAAACTGGATAAATAGCTGATAATTTAATAAAATTTTAAAATAAAGATAAATATTAAATAAAAAATTTTGATTTTCAAGAAGAGCAGTTTCGTTTTTTACCAGAAAAGGTGTTTTTATTACAAAATGTGCTAAAATATTTATATATTATATGACAGAACTGGCAATATAATTATAATGACAGAAAAACATGTGTAATTGTTTTTATTTACTTTTGATCTCTGCAAGACAAGAAATGGAATCTGTCGAAATGGAAGACCATTCAAGCAAATGTCGTTAATGCATGACTTTTATGAAAGAGTTCCGAATTATTATAGTTGATCGCCATTTATTTGTAATCGCCTCATATAATTTTCGAAGAAAATAAAATGGAGGCTTCTAATGAAAATGGAGTAAAAAAGAAAGAAAAATTAGTTGGTAAGAAGTTAGCATATTCTTATGTGATATTATCAAAAGGATCATTATCCACAAAAAATATTTTGCATAGAAAAATCCTAGGTATTCACAATAATATTATAAGTAACCTAATTATCCAGTAAATATGTAACTAAAATAATTATGCTTGGTGATAACATTATCTTTCATTTTTATTTACAAAACAATTTGTGTTAAACGTAATTTAAACATTGCAAATGTTGCATTATGTCAATACTAAAATACCTGGGAGACTAATTCGAAAATATATACGTATATTTTCAAAAAAATTACTAAAATGGTGATTAGATTCCAAAATTCTGTAAACAGTCTTAATAACAAGATTGTGAATGTATGATTATAAAAATTTAATTGTTTTTATCGAAAATTTTTCAACTATCTTAAATCACAGTAAACAATTTTATATTTGTTATCATCTTGCTATAATTTATTTTCTTGTTAAATTTTATATGAAGGAATTTGATTAAGTGTGGATCATCTTAGAATATTTAAACAGTATAGATTATCCAGCATACATTTGCAATGAATTTTCATCCTGATAACTACTTTAATACTTTCTTTAATTCGCTTTA
Source organism: Latrodectus elegans (assembly GCA_030067965.1). NCBI lineage: Eukaryota > Metazoa > Arthropoda > Arachnida > Araneae > Theridiidae > Latrodectus > Latrodectus elegans. The sequence continues at coordinate 98,397,791 of CM057819.1, forward strand.
AATATCTAAAGTATTATACCATTGGTTCAACAGTTTGTTGGTTTGAATCTTTTATGCTTATGCATTAGCATCACTCCAACTGATTTTACATCAAGCTAAATTAGTGCCATGGGAATCACGATTATATATCATAACAACCGAAGAAAGCAATAACAAGAAGAGATTCTTACTAACAAGTCTTATTTGAAAAATATTTATTAATAGTACTGTAATTAATAATAAAATTGGCAGTGGTGATGCTAATGCATAAGTATTGAATTGTGCTTTCTGTTTGGATGTTTATAATGATTCAGAATCCATTTTAAACTGTAGGTCCCTCTCAAATTATTCCTCATGTCCAAAAAATAGCCATTGAATTACAAATAAATCATACTAAATCTCTAAATTTAAATTAGCCATTTTTCTTTAAATTTTGTAATGTTTCCTTAATTTTATAATACTTTATATTTTATGATAGTTCATTGATTTAAGTATATTTTTAAACTTATAATTTAAAGTTGAATTTTTAAATGCAGTCTTAAATATTTTTTTTTAAGAATGTATACTTTTTGTTGCGTAAATATAGAAATGTCCCTTTTTAAATCTAGAATAATGTGTTATTTATACTTATATAATTAACATATGTGTGTCTGAATATATATATGTTAATGTTAAAATGCAGAAGTCAAATAGATCAAACAAAACACAACAAATAAAGAAGTCAAATGAAACAAATTAAATCTCTAAAACTAAATAAGTCATATTTCTATAAATTTTATAATATTTCCTAAATTTTATAATACTTTAAGTTTTATAATAGTTCTTTAATTTTAAGAATATTTTTAATTGAATTGAATTGAATTTTTAAATGCAATCTTAAATAATTTTTTTAAAGATGTGTGCCTTTTTTTATTTGTAAATATAGAACTCTGTCCTTTTTTTAAATCTAGAATGATGTGTGATTTATATTTTTATGAGTGACATATATGTGTATGTGAGTATATCTATGTTAAAGTGTAGAAATCAGTTAATCTACAGATTATCTGGGTAATGTGCACATTAATATATAATTATTTTCAATCTTTATTAGTAGTCATGGTAAAGAAATTTATAAAAAGAGATCATTCATTAATTTTTAGAAAGGGAAAATAAATTTCAATGCTTTTTGAAGATTTAAGCTTTGAAACATTGTACTAATACAAATTTATATACAATTTAAATATATAATTAAAAAGTACAGACAATATTTGAAATAATTTTCTGTTTTATAAAAATATATGTGTATATATGTATTATTTTAATAAAATTAAGTTTGTACAATAATTGTAGTTAACAAAATTAACTTCTTAGTGTATATTTTTAACTCCTTATTGATGATTTTTATAAACTTGATTTTTTCAGAAAAACTGGTGAAAAGTGATAAACTTTTTTGACTGAAAATTAATATATAAGTATAGTGTAAGTTATTATTTGCATTTTCAAGAAAAATGCTGCATAGTTGTGCCATCTATGATAAAATAAATATAATTATATTCTATATTATTGATTTTTACTAGAACTGATTTCAGATGGTTATTAAAAGTAAAGCAATATACAAGGCCACACTAATGAGACATAGGCATCTTTTCAATATTTGAATTTCAATAATATCCTTCAAATTTCAAGATTTTGATTTTTGACTATTTTTAAAATTCAAATTCCTTTCTTTTAGCTTCATTGTTATACTGAGTAAATTGCAAAACTTTTCATTTATTTCTGTGTCGATTGTTCTGCTATATTATATTCCAATAGTTGTATTATTTCTATATATACATATATGTTCTTGCATGCATTTGTGCATTCTTTATGTAACATATATAAAAGAAAAGGAGTTCATCTCACATATATTCTAATTCTTTTATCAGCCCATTCATTCCCATAAATGCATCAATGGTCTGGGATTTAATGGAGGACGACCTCTCTCCCAGAATAAAGAAGATATAGTGTTCTCAATATGTTGTTTACATTTAAATTCAAGTTCAGAGTGGTAAAAATTATAGTCAGATATCGTCAGGATTGCATTCATGAGAATCGATGAAGATAACAATGTTTTATTCAGCTAGTTCACCAATAGCTCTGATAACTATAAATGTTACAAATATTTTTCTATCGAAATTATCCACCCAAGTGTCAAGATACTCTCAAAGACTGAAACATTCATTTCCTATTACAATTTTCATATTACTCATGTAAAATTCATTAAATTTAATCGCAATTCCAAAATTGGCCTATTTAATCAATGCTGTTTAATTTTAAATATTGTCTCTTTATTTTTGTCATAATAATTTTATTTAATATTTTCTTTATTCCTCTAGAGAGAATAAAACCTTTAGGATATAATAATTTTTTAACTTTTCAAAGATAATACAATTGATGTATTTTTGTGTTCTATTTGTTATTTAGTAAATTAATTTTTAATTGTATTTTACTTCATTTTATATTTTCAATTGTTATTTTTTAGAAACTTCATTTTTATTAAGTGTAGCAGGTATATCTATTCTTGGAGGTTTTGGTATGGCATTGGCGATGGCAAAAAGGAAAGATCCTGTTTATTTTTTTAAAGTAAGAAATGTAAGATATAGCACTAAATAGTCAGAAAATTTAACTATCAATTTGTAAACTCTAAATTTTTAATATTATTTCTAAATAACAATATTAAAAATCTTAAAGGATTGTTTATATTTAATACATATGAGATGTTATATATACTATATATAAATATAAATTAGTATTTATGAGAAGTTATAAAAAAATGCAAAATAAATCTAAAAAATAAAATTAAAAATAGTAAATATTGTTCTATTAGAATTAATGCTTTAATGAGTAGTTTGAAAAATAGTTATTTCCCATATATATATAAGACTGAAATATATTTTTGAATTTAAAAAAAATAATACTCCTTAAATTGAAAATTTGTATTCTATACCTTAAAAAAGTTTTGTCTTCATTTTTTAAATGATTTGAAAAGTCATGTCATAAATTATCATATATGAAGTTTAAAAATAACCAATTTTAACTGACAAAAGTTTTATGACATGGTCAATGATAAGCAATTATATTTTTAATAACAAAGCAGTATAACTCCATTTCTTGTTTCCACTTACAAAATAATAGAAACTAAGTAATATAAACTATGAAAAATAAAACTTTTTTTTTACATGCAATATTCAACTTGAAACTTTGTAATAATTCAGAATTTTGATCAAAAGTTTTTTTATTTTTATAATAAATTGCTGATGTTGAATTTTTGTACATGATATTAAAAAGTTTTTATTGCACTTTCTATTCTTCATTAATAGGGCATGGTGTCAACAAAAGAACTACCTGAAAGTGGAGGATCTCTTGCAATGAGAGCACTTGGTTGGGGAACTTTATATGCTGTTACAGGATTTAGTGCATTTTGTTTTGGTGTTTGGAAATTGATGGGGGTTAATAATGTAAGTTTTTATATTTAATGCAATGCAACATGCTCATTTGCTTTATTTATATTTGACTAGTTGGAAAATTAGTTCTTATTGTTTATTGTTTAATTGCTTATTCTTATTGCTTAATTTGTTATAGTTTTATTGCATAATTGATATGAGTGTGGATTCATATTTAAGTTTTAAAAAATAGCGATTATGTTAAAAATATAAAGTTGTTTTATAGTTATCAACATTTTTCCCATCTAAAGTTTTGTTAATTTGTCTGCAAAATGCTTCCTCACTGACCAGCAACAATTTGTGGTTTTAATTTGTACATCAGGCTTAAATATTTGTACAGAGTTAATGCCTACTTTAATAGTAAAGTCAAGTCAAATTATAGTCTTATGTATAAAAAGTAATTATATAAATTGACAAATAAACCAAACAATGCCCACAAATTAAATTTATCTCATTTTTAAAACTCAAATTGAACCCTAATTTAGTACATATTCCATAGTATGTTTCAACGGTCAATAATATGAACTTTAAAGTATGAAATAAATAAATTTGATTGTGATAAAACTGCATCCTATTTTGATTTTAAATTTGTTATAACACTGCATTTTAAATTATAACTCTGTACAAATTATTAAATAATTTGAGTAAAACTCCAATTATCCATACCTTGTTTATCCAAATCGCTTTCAGAATTTCAGAAAAATAAATTATATTGAAAAGGCATGGAAAATGAGAAAATTTCAAGAAATGGAAAGGTAAGAGAAAGAAGGAAATATGAGACAGAGACATGTTATTTGAGGAATTCAAAAACATTCTTTTGAAAATTCCTAGATGTGCTTAAGTTAGTACTGAAGATAAAAGGAGAAGGGATTATTAATCAGACCCTAGATTTCAAATTGCAAATGATGTTATATTTACTGAAGGTGTCAAGGAAGATGAGCTTAATGTCTAAGTGGAACTGATGCAAAACAATCAGTCTGTGAAGCATTTGGCAATTGCTTTAAAGTGGATAGATCGTCATCCTGAGTGTAACCATGTGCAAATTCTTACTGTCAAGCGGATGTGTGATTTGGCTGCCCAAAAACATAAGAAGGCAGGAAAACAACTCACTGTGACCAAGATGTTCAGCAGGCAATGACTTTCATTTACAGCATTTGTAAGTATCTTAACATGTAAAAGTGTTACCTTTTCATTTAATTGATTAAAAGTGACTTTCCTTTAAAAATATTTAATTTTCTCCCATTTTCAATGGACAAAAATTAAATAAACCCTTTTTTGAAAAAATCCAGTTAACCAAATTCTTGCTTATCGAAATGGAGTCTGGTATGAATTGATTTGGATAATAGAAGTTCTGTAATTACTAAAGTTTAAGCATATATCTAAGTATGCATAAAGAAATCCAAACTTTAAAGATTAATGATTTGCAATTTGCATAGATTTATTATTTAAAAATGAAATACCTTTGTGTTCTTTACTGTTTAAATTAATTGGGACAAACATACTTTTTTAGAAAAATGGCTCCTTTCTTAAGGACTTTCTGCCTCAAACCAGTTTTGACTGTATGTTTTTACAATGCACCACTGCCCTTGACTAGTCTAAAACAGTTTGACAATGTGATCATGATGCATCTAAATTTCTTTATTCAGTTGTGCTTCAATTGCAGTAAGAAATGGTTAATTGTGTGAATTGTCTGTGCATCTGACATGTATTTAAAACAATGGATATCACTCCCAGGAAAAGGACTAGGATTGTTACCTTTAGTTAGCATACTTCTATGACTATGAGAGGTATTGATGCAGCAGTTGGAGTTGGAAAATCCAATGTTTCTGAGGTTATTAGTCAGCAAAAAATTTTGTGTCTCCAAAATGAAAAAATTAATGTGGACAGAAACATAGACCACACCTCAAACAAACAAATTTTTTGTATGAAATAGTGAAATGCGTCCTTGCAAAACAAGTACAGATCTTTAGAGAGAATTATTACCTACTTGTTAGTCATTGAATTATTGCTTAATTGATATGAGTGTGGATTCATCAGCAGTGAAGGCTCATTGAAGTGGAGATTTGCAAGAACACCAATAAAAAAATAGATATTAACAACTGTAATGAAGAGAGAAATTTTGGATTGGGGCAGGAATTATTGATGCTAGTTTGCGTAAGACTAGAGGAAGATCACATTCAGCAATGAAACCCGTTTTTTTGTGCAAGGGTTTCAACCAAGATTTGTCAGCTGAAATGATGAAGAGTACATTGAGGAACATTATTTTATACAAACAGTTAAGCATCCGCTCACAAACAGATGTTTTGTGGTTATTTTATTTTTACATGACTTGGCATCTTATTACCAGTTGAAGGGATTATGAACTCTACAAAATATATTTCTATAATAGAAAAAAATTTGTTCCTATGATCCAAATGTTTACCGGTAGTGTTGGTAATATGATGCAAATGTTTACTTGTATGTTTCAACAAAATCTGGAAGAATTCATACTTCTTAGCTAGAAAAGAAACATTTTCAAGAACAAAAATTAATCCATTGAATTAATTATTGGTGTTAAAGAATGATTATCAAAGAGTATTGTAATATAAAGATACTTAAATGTACCTTTTGGCTCTTTTTAAAATTGATTTGCTTAGGGCAAAAAATATATATATTATAAAAAGTTCAGAAATTTTATCATATATTTACCATATTCTAAGTTGCTCATGGCCTATTGTCACTGATTACCACTTCTTCTCAAATTCTTTGTCAAATTTAATATATATGCTGGAATTTTTTTTAACAATTGTAACAAGGATATTGTAAAAATATTTGTTCTTAGCAGTTTGTTGATCTATGCATATCGTATTCAAATATGTGAAAGGTTTTATTCCAAAATAATTCATCATTATGGGAAAAAATCAATCATAAAATTATATTTTAGATTACTTTATTAGAGGAGATTTTAATATTTTTGATTTTGGTTTATTTATAAAATTGTTTAATATTATGTTTTATTGACATACATATATTTTAATTATTATGTCAAATCTTACTAACCTGTTTTCTTTTAGCTTGAAGAATTTCGAAATAAAGTTGGAAAAGCTCTTCCTCATATACCTCGCTCTGAAAACCCTGGACGTTCTGATTTTAAAAATTTAAGAGAACTTCTCAATTATATCATAGAAGAAAGTGAAAAAAATAAGAAAAGTTGACTGTCTTATTTATAATTTAATAAAATTAACTTAATGAAAAGAATCGATTTATTTCATAACTAAATCTGTCGATTCTTTTTGGCGTCTTTAATTCTAAATTAATTTTTAATCATATTTAATAGTTTACATTAAAATAATGTATATTGTTAGTTTGTATTTAATAGTAACTCCTTTACACTTTACATGTACTAATAAGTACACGATACAACTCTCTAAACAAATAATTTGACCATAAAAATAAAAATTGATGTTCTTATTAATTTATTAATCACAAAAAATATGTAAATTTTGAAAAATCATGAAAATTTCTGTAAAATTTTATTAATTTGAATTTATATTTTGTGATTATCAATTGACATTTTTTGACTTTATAGTAGTAGTAGTATTGATTGAGTAGTAGTTTTGTAGTGAAATGGGCAGAAATATTTAGAAAATCCATGTTGAAATATGAAATATTTGTATTATAACTCCAAGAAAAACATGTTTTGGAATTAAAATGATAGCACATCAATATTTTTTTAGTTTTATTAATTAACATGTATTTTAATTCACTGAATTTTAGTGAATTCCAATAGAAGAGGATAGTAAATTTTAACACCTCTAGTGGACATTTAACTCCTTAATCCTTTTGCTGAGTGTTTCTTAATGTGGGCGATTAACCAGTGCTGTCTCCTTTTGTTGACATGTTCTAATTGATGTGAATACAGGTCCATAGTGACCGTTTGTCTTATTGGTAGTAGCTCATAGTAAACCACTTTGCAACTTCTTTGCCAGGCACCAGCTTCATCAGGAACAAAATCTTCCTATCTGAATTTGTGAAATCAAGGCCTTGGCTTATGTTCATTCACAGCAATATTCCCAAACCCTTGATATATTCGGTGACTTGAATCAGCAGCTGATAAGCCCACTTTGAAGTTGTAAAGCAAACAACAACAAACGAGCTCCTTCGACACATCAATTTTCTTTCACTATTGTACGAGTTACGATTGATAAATGTGCGTGATGAATCTGCTTTAATAACCACTGATATTTCTACTGTCAAGTAGCCAGTGTTCGAACACGTCATACACTAATTTACATACTTATTCTCACTTTATTCAATATAGCGTAGGCGGCAAGAACTTTCTTCCTAATTAAATTTTCCATGCACATTTTTTTTAAATACATGCATATGTTTATCCATCCATCAATGTATGCATTTCGTATTCACCTTTGTAAATTTTAAATACACATGTGTCTCTTGAATTATTTTAATTGTTATTTATATTGCAATAAATTACAGTATTAGTGGAATAAATTATATACAGGCATTTGTATCACAATAACTAGTAACATGAAGAACAATATGGAATTATATATTTATTTGTCTTTAATATGAAAAACTCTTATTAAATTATTCTGTGCAAGTTAATGTTCCACAAAATGAATACATGTAATGTTAGGAATATGTAAACCCCCAGAATACGTGTGATCTCAGGGGATAGGTGTGGGTGTTTATATATATATTGCTCTTCATCAAATCATATTTATTATTGATACCATTGTAATAAGAATGAATCTTTTTTAAATTGCTTCCTGACTAACATTTTTTAATTTATTGAGCAGACTATGTTAATATACAAATCATTTTAACATATTTTTGGGTAACTTAACTCTGAAAGGACAAATGTCCAGCAGCAGTTGAATTAAAATTATCTCATATTGATTAAGTTTAATTGTTGTGAATGAGATTTGAAATTAGAAATATATTTGACAGAATTATATGTGTTGATTCACAATCATCATTGTTTAGTTCAAAGCAAAAAGTACTGAGTTTCTAACATGAACTGAGTAAGTTTCAATGCTTAACTCTATTGACATAACTTTTATTTATTTAAGTATTTCTTGTTCTCATTCTAAAAATATAGGTACTTAAATAACTCGAAATTATTTTTTAATGTTTCCTATAGCTGACAACATTTTAATGTTAATTTTAATCACTTTACCAATTTTATATCAGTTTTATTATTATTATTATTATATATCAGTGGCGTACGGACCATAAGTGCAGGATGTGTGCACTGCACACCTTGACAAAATTATAAGACAATATTCAGCTCCTATGTCAACCTATCTTTATATGATATATAACAAATATTATTAATAATATATTCAAATATTATGTTGATTTGCTTGCTTGTATTCCGCAGTGCGTGCGGTACTAGATGCTGCACCTTGTTGCGCGTTCAAAAGCAAACAAACATACGAAGTTTTGATGTGTACGCACTGCGCCCTAATAGAAAATCACGCTTTATATGTATGGGCTACTGGAGAAGCACAGCATACTATAGCACTGAGGCAAGTGCAGCAATTTTTCCTGCACTTGGCATACAGAATCATCCGAAGGTACGGTTTTTTAATCGTTGAATTAGAGCGGGGACTTAGTGGCGCTTTTAGTTTTTTAACTGATTAACTGTCCTTACGATTTTCTAGACGGTTAATGTTTAAATTTATATATTGTAAGATTTTGTTTTCATGGAAATATAAAAGAATTACTTCATCAATATAAAGATAAATGACTTAATGTGGTAAAGTAATATCAGTGATGTATTATATTTATTGAAATAAGTCATTTTGTTTTGTTAGACAAAAAAAAAAAAAAAAAAAAAAAAAAGAATTTTAACAGAACAGTCCAAAATTTACCATTCAGTACACAGCGTCTTAACAGACAGTATATAAGTTATAACTGTAACATATCCCTAGTTTTGTTTTTTAAAATTGTTAAGATGTTTTTCGCAGAATATGTGCATTTCCAAATGTTAAAAATAATTAATATTATTAATTGTGTATGTGGATTAATAAGTGAACTAAATTATATTTATTAATTTAGTAAATATAATTAAATCCACTGACCGAACAAGACACAGTTTGTTCTATTGTGCCAGCGTGCAATGAAATCTTCTGGAATAGACGTCGGCACCATGAGCATCCTGATGTAGCACCGCAGCGGTGGTCGCCTTGTCGTACTACGTTTGCAGGAAATATGTTTTTCGTAGAAGCCCAAAGCATTGCTTTTTCGCCGCCGATATGACAAAATACAACACAAGACATGATTTTTTGCTTCAGTACTAACAGAATTCTCGTAAGTTTAGCTGTTTTGTTTGTTATACCTCGACTATTCGTAGGTAAATATTTTATTTATTGTATTCTTTAAATTTATATTCATAATAAATAACATATTTCAGAATGGAGTACTCAGATGTTTCACTAATTAAATATTTATTGAAAAATCCATTTTCGAGACGAGACGTTACTAGAAAAAAACGAAATATTTAAATTAAGTAAACCGATGCCACATATTATTCTATCGCAAAACGTTAAGATTAAAGGACAACAGTGTGTACGATATTTTCAAAAATCTATTTATGAAAATTTTAAATAGTTAACCGGTTGTAGTGAATTAAATAAGTTGTACTGTTGGCCATGTTTACTTTTTCTTGTAATTGAAAAGGGTAAGAATATATTTAGGCAAAACAAGGCTATAGTGATTTAAATCATCTTTACAAAGCTGCAAAGAAACATAAAAAAGCTCAGTCTCACATAAATGCCATAATACTATTAAAAACATTTGATACCGTCAGGAAAGATTTAACATTAAAATGTTAGAAAATGTCAACAAAAGGCTCCATTGATTGTTCAACACAATGAAAAATTAACAAGAAATAGAAATATTCTCAAAAGATTATTAGATGTAGTTTGTTACTTAGCAAAACAAGAAGGCGTATTTCGTGGACGCAATGAGAACATAAATTGCCTTACTCGAGAAAATTTTTATAGAAGTAATAACTTTAATTAGTAAATATGACCTTTTAGCAACCCATCTAAGAACTGAAACTGTATTTTCTGGAACCTCTAATAGAATACAAAATGATATTATTGCATCGATAAAAAAATATTGTAATTTTGGAAAGTAGAAAGGAGGTAAAAGAAACGCCATTCGTTGCCATTTTGCTGGATGAAACATCTGACGTACCTCACAAATCGGAATCGTCGGTTGTGCTACGATGTTAATAATTGTGGTGCACCAGTGGAAAGATTTTTGTTTTTCAAAGATGTTAGTGGTGATTGTTCAGCGAAAGCTTTGTGCAAGAAACGATTTTGAGTTGGAGGTGTGAGAACAAACTGATTGCTCAAACGTACGATAGGGCGGCAGTCATGGTAGGAGCGTTGAATGGGACGCAGAAAAAAGTAAGACATTTTCACAGAAGCTATGTTTGTGCATTGTTGGCGCATGTACTTAATTTAGTTCTGTTGCAATCTGTATTTATAAAAGATTGTAAATTATTTTTTGTAACAATTTCTGGCATAGCCTTTTTTCCGTGTCTACAAAAAGAAATCATGTTTTAAAAGAAAATTTCCTAAATTAGCTACAATACGATAGAATTATTCATATTGTTTGGTAAATACCAAAAAAAGCGAAAGGCAAGGCGTATCTGATTTACTTGAAAATATTATTGAGAATCCAGAAGGCTAGGTTAATGATACAATTAATATTGCCAAGAGTTATCACATATTTTTTGAAGAATTTCACGGTAATTTTCTCTTAAATATTTTTGCGAAAGTGTTTAGTGTTATGTTATATTTGATATTTTACAAAGAAATCAACTGAGATATAGCATATTCTAATCCAAAAGTAGAGGAAGTAAAAGATGCAATTCAAAATATGCGAACTTCTGTTGTATTTGATGAAGTCTATGAAGAGACTATTTCTGTAGTGGATCCCCCAAATTTAAAAAATTTACATAACTCAAGTGCAGACCAACATATTAAAAATTTATATTATGAAATAATTGATACTATTTATTTCCAGATAGATGTCCGTTTTAAAAAATTGAAATCGCTCAAATTTTTTGAACTATTAAATTGTAATTTTTTTAAAAAGAAATATCAAAGTAAATTTCTGGATGAATGCCTTCATTCGTTAAAGAACACTTATGTAAATTATTTCGATTTTGTAAAGCTAACCAATGAATTATGCGTTCTTTATCGTAATGAGTCATACCACAAAATGAATTTATGGAAATTTATTCAGCATATAATGGGAAATGATTTGACAAATGCCCTAAGCGAAGTAAATAAATTGGCACATTTAATTTGTACAATTCCATTTTCAATTGCTTCGGTGGAGAGATCATTTTTAGCATTGAAAAGAGTAAAACAGTATGCACCCAATACAAAGACCCATGATTGGTTAAGCAATTTATCTCTAATAAAAATAGAGCATTTTGAAGACCTGCTAAAGATTAATGATTATACTGTAGCTCCTGCGACTACAGAGGAGGAAATCATAGATGGACCTTTGTAGCTGAATCATCCAATAATGCAGGAAGCATTGCTTGCTATAAAAGAGCTCAAAAAGAATAAAGCACCTGGAATAGATCTCATACAGGCCGAGTTGTAAAAAAGGAGGGCCAAAGGTGTTAGAGCTCTTACATGGAATAATCCAGTATGTTTTGTCATTCGAGAAGATGTCAGAGGATATGCTTACAAGCTTGCTTTGTCCAATTTTCAAAAAGGGCGATCCTTTAGTATGTGAAAACTATAGAGGAATAAGCTTATTGTGCATATGCTACGAAGTTCTTTCCAAAATATTGTACAAGAGACATGTCTCATATATAGATAATATTGTGGGCGACTATCAGTGTGGATTCTGTACTGGCAAATCCACAGTGGACCATATATTTGGTCTTCGACAAATTATGTTGAAGTGTCATGAATTTTATATCGATTTACACATTTTATTCATTAACTACAAGGCGGCATATAATTATATAGACTGAATTATTTAAGGCTATGCTTGTTTTTAGTATTCCATTAAAGTTAGTTAATTTGCTGAAAATGACCCTCAACGTGTATTGTCCTGATCCAGGGACAACTCTCTAGAGACTTTCTTGTTGATAAGGGAGTAAGGCAGGGGGATGTGGCAGGGGGATGTTCTATTTTGCCTTCTGTTTAAAATCGTTTTTGAAAGAGTCTTCAGGAAATCTGGTATCAATACCAGGGGCAGTATCTTTGGAAAATCTGTTCAAGTATTGGCGTTTGCAGACGACATTGTACTGGTAGCCAGAAGTAAAAAATATTCAATAGAAGCCTTTGAAGCTACTGAGAGGGAGGCCAGACCAGTAGTGCTTGTTAATCAAGTTACAACTAAATATTTCCCTGTAACTAGAACACAATTTACCCAAATTCATCTATTCATTGGTGACTATAAATTTGAAACAGTTGATGAATTTATCTATCTAGGCTCAATGTTTAACAAAAATAATGATATTCTATCAGAGGTAAGAAAACATCTAACTCTAGCTAACAAAGCCTTTTTTGGCCTAAGACATTTATTAAAAACTAAGTTACAGATCTATAGAACTCTTATCCGTCCCTTTTGAACGATGCCTAGGAAACTTGGACTGTAAGAGAGAAGAGGCTGTTTGGCTTATTTGAACACAGGATTTTAAGGAGTATCTTTAGAAGTACAAAGGGAAACGGTGCCTGGTGCAAAAAGATACAATACAGAAATCTACCGAATGTACAAGAAGCCAGACGTTGTACATCACATTAAAGTAAGCCGTCTTAATTGGGTTGGACATGTTATTAGAATGAAGGACAATAAAATACTAAGGAAAATTTTTTTGAAAAACTTAACAGTGTAAGAAGAAGAGGAAGACCAAAACTGAGATAGGTGGAACCAGTCGAGGAAGAATGTAGGGTCCTTGGTACAAAAAATTAAATGAGTTTGGCTGCCAGAAGAGGTGGCTGGAAGAAACTTATTCAGAAGGCCTTGGCTCATCCTAGACTGACGCACCATAAATGATGATGAACAATAGAAAAAGAAATGTTACATTTATTACAGCGAAACAAAATTTTTTGATCATGTAATTGATGATTTTGTTAGTAATACGCATAGATGCATTATGTGTGTAAATGAATAATAAAAAGTTAAAGAAGTGTTTAATGTACATTTTTAAGATTTTATTAATATTATTGTTGTTCTCTGCACACCCTGCATACAAACCTACTGCACACCACTCCACAAAATCTAATTCAAATGAGTATAAAATAAAATTTTTTTTGTTAAATTAGCTTTTAGCAATAAAATTGCACTGAGTGACAACAAAAAACACACATAAGTTGTTATATATTTAACTTTAATTTTAAAATACATTATCAGTACACATCAAATATTCTCAATGACATTAAAAAATTACATCAGAAGCTAAAGAATATAAAAAGAAAATTTTAAAAATATAACACTACAGAGAAACAAATTACGCAGTTTATTTGTGACCTTAACTAACACAATTATATATCAAAAGCATAACCATTTAATCCTTTTTTTTTACTCTTTTATGTTATTATATATAAAAAAATTCTATATACAAAATAAGCAAGCATCTGAAAAAGCAAAATTAGTTGTACCTATAGATACAATTCTTTAACTGACTAACATTTGGAATGAAATAATACCAAATTTTGAAAATTATGATACAATGAAATGGCACATAGCAAGGTAAATGTGTAAATTTGAAACACATAGATAGCAATAGATACTTTATTATCGAAATATATATAATTATAAATGCACATTTAAGAGTCATCATTACAGAAATCTGTACGATATAAAATACATCAATTGAAGACATTCTATATTGTGAAAAATATTAGATAATTTGTGATTTTCAGAAACACAATATGCAAATACATAATTAAAAATCAAATTGGATAGGTTGTGGTCTTAGTGAAATTCTTTCAATAAACTGATATTGCAGGAATAAATTAAAATTTAGGTTCAATTAAATAATATTAATAGAATATTTTTATTTATAGTTATTTAACTTGCAATATAGTATTACACAATAAGAAAGCATTTTGAAGTCCATCATATAAATTGTTAATCCCTGAAGAAAATACATAAAAATAAATCTACAATAATATGGATAATATAATACATAATTTAATTTATACAAAATATTTACAAAACTAAACTCTGTAAAACAGAAAAGTAATTAACCAAAATATAAATTTTTAATAATAATAATAAAAAAATTGGAAATAGATAATAGCTAAGTCAATAAAAATATTACATTATTACCTTTTTTATAAATGTTGGATGTATAATCCAATTACTGGTATGAAATATGATTTCATGTACAATGATAAAAAAAATACACTGGTTACTTTTATCAAAAAAGCAAATATTGCACAATAAATTTTCTGTTATGAATTTTAGATATTTTTTTCATATGATAAAAAAATGTTTGTCACAACCCAGAACTGCATGAGCAAAATATGATTTTAAATAGATACCATTGACACTTCAAGAATAAATTCCTTAAAAATGTTTTATACTGCACTTTGTTTAAGAAGGGAAATTTGACTTCCAGCCTCTTGTGGCTCTTGGTCTTCTTTAGATGATGAAATAGCAATCAATGTTTTGGCACAAAGCTCAGTTTCATGCCGTGCTTGTGGGGAGACTATGGCTACAGGGACTTGGCTTATTTTGTTGCCTGAGAGGGAAAAAAAATAGCTTCAAGCCATGCAAAAATCTAACATGCAATAAAACACAAAATCATAAAATAATAAACAAAAGTATTTTTCCATGCAAAATCCTAAATTCTAATAAAATTGTATTTTTATGCAGTTTTACATAGAAAATTTTGAATTATCTTAACTAAGTATAAATGATATAAGCTCCCATTATTAGCATTAACTAAAGCAACTTTTTCAAAGGAATAAAATAAGACAATACAATTTTGAGTGAAACTAATTTAGCAAATTATTAATATTCATAAAAAGGCAATGTGATAATAGCAAGCTCTTATATAAAAATTCCTAAAAAATTCCAATTTATTTCTTTTATAAAAATTTGCAATCAAAAACAAAGAACTCATGCTAAAATAAAAAAAAATAAAAAACAAATAATAATAAAAAGAAATCTTATTTTTTACTTACTCTTAGTGTTTCATCTACCATATAAGTATCAAAATTATCATAACACAAAAGTGTGTTTAAAAGTGCCAATATACATATATATAAATAAGATCATTCTTTAAACACACATTAATAAATAAAAAGCTACAGATAACCTGACATTTTGACACATTTTATAGAATGAAACTAAAGTATGTACATGGCAACAACTGTTAAAAGCTTTGTTTTGTTAGAGATGACTTTAGTTCAAAAATGGAGCAAATTTGTTTAAGCTTAAACAAGACACTTCCGCAGGCATTGTAAAGTTAATTTATTTATATGCTGGATGAACTTGTAGACCAGCATGAGAAACACCTTCTTCATTTCGTAAGTTCAATGCTTTTGCTCGAAAATCTAGAGCCTTGACTACTTGACTATGCTGCCTCCACACCTCAGGATTTACTACTCAAAAAAGAAACAACAATAAAATCAATTCACACTAAAGTACATTGAAGCACCTTTTGAAGTGTTTAAAATTTATTAAGATGTTAAAAAGCTTTATTGATATGAATATATATTGCCTTACAACCTTTTAATAGTTTAAAATTTTACAAATAAAGATTTGTGTATTTCACGATTTAATGACTTATAAATAAAATTTTAAATCAAAACAATACACAAAATTTTTGTTTGAGATGAAACTTGTGAATGGAATATTTAAAATTAAAATATTTTGCACTTGAAATTTTTTTTATTTAATTTAAATTGTTTGTAAATATAAAGTTACCTTGCATAAATTCTTAGGTATTAGAAAATGCTCTAGCATTAATAAAATGAATTAAATTACAAGTAGATACAAATAAAATTATATTTTGCAATGTTTATAATATTTCTTTAAAACAAGGATTTTTATCATTGGATATAATTTTTACTCCTCAATTAAAAATAATGTTCTTAAATATATTTTTTAATGTTTGATGTTAAGTTTCTCATACTGAAGTAACTGATTTTAATTTTTTCTAAATCAAGCAGATTCAGACTATTTAAAAAATCACAAATTTGTATCACAAAAAATATTAAAATTACAATATGAAAGCTATTTTTTTTTTCCAAAAAAAATTCATTTAACATGACAAGAACTATTTCAATTCACTGACTAAGTATGTTCATTGCGTACTTTGGTTAATGAATAATTTTATTCTCTCACAACTTGTATAAATACTTAAAAATTAATTTTGATATGAACTTAAGTTCAAACAGGTATTTCTACTTTTGTAGTAGAAGAGCAAGATAAAGCTTTTTGGGCATGTAGAAATGTATTTGGGAGAGAACTTAACGCTTAAA
Organism: Latrodectus elegans; assembly: GCA_030067965.1. NCBI lineage: Eukaryota > Metazoa > Arthropoda > Arachnida > Araneae > Theridiidae > Latrodectus > Latrodectus elegans. The sequence continues at coordinate 98,414,712 of CM057819.1, forward strand.
TCTCAAAGGAGTCACATAATTTACATTCATCATTTATCCCATTATTATTTATGTATCAGTGGTCTACTGGTCAAAGTTAGATATCTCTGTGTACAAAAACAACTCTTGCTTCTAGTTGTGAGCTTTTTTTTTGGCATTTCCCTCCTCCATGTGTGCATTTAATTGGAAGTTATAATTAGTATGAAAAAATTTAAAAGTACAGGTCAGTGGAAGGATTACTCCAGATTTTTGTCTTGGGAAGACCTTAATGCAGACGTAACTAGTCATCTTTTTATAAGTATGCTTATTGATTACTTGATTCTTAAACAAGCTTTTGATAAATTTTATGAAATCAATTTTGCCTTATGTGAAGACAGAATAATTTTGTCATCAGTGGAACTTGTACTTATTGGGATATTGATAGCTCAAAAATAAATTCCAACCCATTGGATGGTATTAACTGTCCAGTTGATGGTACAAAGCTATTGTTTTCTTTTGAGAAACTAATGACTTTTAACTAAGGAGAAGTCTAATTCTCAATGCAATAGAATATGCTTGGACACAGGCTAAATAGTTACTTAATACACAAGCTGTATTGCAGGACACAATTCCCCTCAAAGATTTAAACCACTTTAATTAAATCCTGGATGCTGCAGGATATCCTTGTTAAATACTTGTAGTAGTTTGCCTCACCTATTGGTCCCTTAAATTAAGGTCTTTCTTTTAAGGGTATAATACAAGAGACATTAGATTGAAGTGCTGGATTTTCTTGGAACTACTCATCTTTAAAATGAAGTTGTTTCCAACAATAGATACTGCATACAAGTGCTGCATTGAAGAGGAGACACATCCAAATTGGTAGCAATTGCAGAATGTCCCGCCACATAACAAAACATCATGGTTTTAAACACATTCCAGGTCACCTTTTTGTTCATGTATATGTACTCAACAAGGTACATAGGCACTTTTTTGGCCACCATTCTCTCCTGATCTCTCTCGAATAAAAGACATTTAAAATGTCATCAAATGTCATTGGCAGATCCTGCCACATTCTGAAGTATTGAAATGAATAATTGAGAGAATGGATAGTTATTCCACAGGATGACACTAGAAATCTACTAGATTTGCATCATGAATATCATTTTAAAATAAAGATCTCTTATTGTTAATTGCTGCCTCTATCAAGTTCCATCACTTTCTGGCTACTTCATGGTGTTGCATGTACAATGTTGAGTAGTGTAAATGCAATACAATGATCATGTAATATTATTGAAATTAGAAATACTTTTTGATGTTCTGATTAATAGAGAATTACAATGACAAATCTAGAAATTAAAAATAATTCTCTGCAATTATATCATTCAGGGAAAAAGTCATTAATATTGGTTCTTTTGGTAAACATGCTCATAAGGCATTATACATACATATATATATATATATATAAATATATATACATATATATATAATTACTAATATAAAATCTCTCTTTTTCTTGAATATATCCTATGTTTCTTTATTTCAAATGCACTGTAAATAAAATTTATCATTTATAAAATAAGACAACAATCCGGTTTTGAAGAGCTAGAGACCATTTTTTTAACATTTGTGAAAATATTAAATACATATACATTGTTTAAAAAAAATGGAGTATAATTCCTTGACAGTTACCAATAGTTTGTTATGTAAATAAAATGAAATATGAAATTTATATAATTTTATTATTATTTAAAAAATAAAGCTAGAGAGGAATTCAAATTATAATTTATTTCAATTTAATTGATTTGGAGTCACTGGATATAATGTAATATTATTTATAATCCTGAAGTTTTTATAAGACATAATTTTTTGGGTTAAATTCTTCTTCCTAATAAATAAAATTTAAAAAATTACTTATTTATATTTTAACTGGTAATTGAAAAGTATGAGTTTAAACAGTAACTTTAAACAAATTGAAATTTCAAAATATATTTATACTTTTCAGTTCTTGAACAATAAATAAGATAAAGATAATTCACACATATTTTTACCACACTTTTTACAATTTTTAATAACATGATTTTAAAAAAAAAAAAATGTATGCTGAACTTAAATATGCAGAACACAAATAATAGTTTTATATCTCTGTAAGCTAACTAATATTACCACTTCCTGAAATGTTATTTTTCATGCATAATTTTTAGTTATATTCCTTCTTAGCCACTGAAAACAATTCTGGTTTTTTTTTCCAATAATTAAAATTTTATTATCATTAAATAGTGTGTGGCAAAAATATTTGTTAGCATTCATGGAATATCTTAATTTTAAATTGAGAAAATACATTATATTTTGTTAATATAATATTAATAATGACGATGATAAAAAGGATGAATACATTTAGTGCCTTGACACAAACCCTATTTTCCAAGCCAATTACCTTAAAGTTTTAATTTCTAATCAGAATTAAAAGAGAAACCCTTAGAACTCAAGATGAAAATATAAAGAAATTGTTAAGAACAATTAACACTGATAAATATTAAAGAAGAACGAAGCTATGAAAAGTATTATTAACTATTATTTGACAAAATGACAAATAGCAGTGACTATTTCCTCAGTTCAAAATATAAAATAAAAAGAAACTATTTTAGAGTATATAAATACATTTTAAAAGTATTTAGAGTAAGTAATTTCTTAATTTTAATTTTGGCTTATAAATATTTATTTTCAAAAAAATTTTTATATACATTTCTTATCATTTTTATTATCAAGTGAAATATTTAAAAATTTTGAACTGTCTATAAAAAAAGGAGTATAAACTTTACAAATGTATGAGAAGTCTTGTATGTATAAGAAACTTTGTAAATGTATAAGCAAATGTATAAGTGTATGCATTTTAAGAAATTATCTAATAATAGGTAAATATCTATTTTCAAAAATTTTTTTAATTACATGCCTTGTCATTCTTATCAAGTGAAATATTTAAAACATTTTGAACAACAGTCTATAAAAAAAGGAATATAAACTTTGCAAATGTATAAGAAGTCCAATTTAGATTAATAAATCTATATATATGATGGTGGAAAAAAGTAAAATTAGGATGCAACAAATCCTACTCTAACAAATAGAATACCAAAATTCTACCATAAAATTTTTAAGCTATCCCAAATTCCCAACTTTTGCAATGATTAAAAAAAAAAAAAAAAACTATTAACATTAATCACTTAAGAATTAAATCTCAGCTTCACATTAATCCTACTTTATAATGTTCAAGATAGAAAAATCAATCACATATCATATTCAAAGCAAACATAAAATTTTAATAGTGCAGTGAATGGAAAGAATTAAAATTGCTTTCACAACACTAAAACAGACACAAACTTGACTTATAAAACTGATTTAAGGGACATCTAAAGGAAGAAACTAAAATGGGAATTCATGAGGGTAGCAATCAACTCAAGAAAATTACTCACCAACTGTTATCCATGCTGAGGCAAAATGTAAATGTTAACGAGTTAGAAAAATAAAAAACAGATTTTAAACTTTTTCCACAGAATATATAGATGACAAAGTTTTTCACTAGTTATGAAGTGTATCAAAATTTTAATATTAAACAATTCATTAATGTTTAATAAATCAATGTTTCAATAATGCTACAGTAATTTTTGTTTTTATCATTAACTAGCAATACATTTTCATAAAATAGGCAAACAAATAAATAAATCAATGGTGCAAATAAAAAATTATAGTTAATTAAATAATATCTACAGAAGAAATCATAGAAATTTAACTACAAAAAACAAGCTTGATAAATATGGTTTTTTAAAATTACTTTAATATTAATTATTACAAAATTCAAAGAGTTTTTAAAATAAAAGTATAATTTGAAAATTAAATGATAATTTTTCAATAAAATTTATACAACTTTACATGATTATGAAACAAATTCCAAATAAAATGTCTTAAATATAAACCTAATAAGGATATAAACAACATCAATAGCTAATTCAAGAAAATTAAGTTTTATATTAATAGATAAGAATTTTTAACAATAATAAGAATTTTGTGAATCAATTTTAAATAAAATATTTTCCTAATATAAATAAGATATTTTCCTAAGAGTCTGCAGATTTTTTTCAAAAAGTTTATGATTTAATATTTTTGGCAGTAAAATGACACACGAGCATGATCTCTAAATGATGAAGTTCAAGCTTATATGTACTTATTTTACTATTAATTTATAAATATTTATATATATATATGCAATGTTCACATTTTCAATTATAATATAATCCTAAGCTTTTTTTAAAGATATACACACCTTTAAAGGATTAAGAAAAAAGGATAATAAAAAATATAAATATTTGGATTCTTCCTTAAATAATGAATGAAAAGAGCATAATCAAAAATAAATACATATTTTTATTTGAATAACTGTATAGGTTTATTAAATAATTTTTAACATTATAAGCATCAACTACATACTGAGATTACTTAAATCATAGTCATTTTTATGGTATTCACTATTTAACATAAGCATAATACCCTAAATATAAATTCTTTAAATACACAATACAAATGCAATCTTAATTGTAAGTACATAAATATTAGGGCAAAATATCTGAAGTAACCCTTCTATTTGTTTTATCATAAGACTGTGAAATGAGAATGTATGAGTCTACTAACTTGTGGGGAATGTGGGGGGGAAATTTATGGAAATAGCTGATACTTTTAAAGAATTTTTAAATGGCAAAACTAAACTGAATCCTAAAAACCAATAGTAAAATATTTGCAAATTATTTTTGAAAAATTCAACATATTAAAAACAGGCAACTTCAGGGAATAGATAAAATTCTTGTCGACAGAAAGAAAGATTATTAGTTATTTACATTGAACTATGCAAAAAATATAGTTGCAATCAAATGTTGCAAATATCATTAAAAACAAAAAGAATTTTAAAAATGTATTTGCTTCAAAAATGTAGAGTTAAATAAAATACTATTGTAATCATCAACCTATTGAAAATTGTATTAAATAATTTGAAACAAATAATTTTTCAACTTAGAAGATACAGTAAATACATTCCTATTCAATGAATTTATAACTATGAATTTAAATATATAATATAAGAAAACTTTTTTATAAATACAAAACAAAAAAGTTAATGCATGAAGTAAGTAAGTGCATGTAGTAAGTGCATGAAGTAAGTAAGTGCAAAGTAAGTGCATGAAATCTGAAACTAAATAATCAAATATAACAGATATTATTGTTATGGTTTTAGTTTCCACAAATAGTTAAATGAGGATTCAATGTTGTAAACAATATGGTACTGAAAGAAAAACCTGTTGGATACAATACAAGGATTTCAGACTGAAGTCAATCAAATATAAGGTAAACTAAATCTCATATACAAATAGCAACGAATAATATCCATCTTTAGATTTTCCCTTTAAATCTCTGTAGGGAAATTTAATAATAATTGGCTAACAATGATTAAAATAATGTGGGAAATTCTCTTAATAAAATGATTTTGGAGAGAAATTTCAATTTTACAGATATATAAAACAATGTAACTTTTTAAAATTTTTTCTTCCTAAAACCTACAGTTGAAATTTATTAAGCAGTAATTCAATTTTCAAACATAAATTATTAATGTGTTAGCAAAAAAATTTTTGAAAAGGCTTGGGAAGAATGCCACCAACAAATTGGAAAATTATACATTATTTATTCAACACATAAAAATGTGATAAACAATGAAATATTCTTTATGCCATCTACATTTCAACTCAAAACAGTGTTAATGGATTAATTGCAATCAAAACTTATGCTTCATGCAATAATGAAACCTCTATAAAATATTGTAGATAAGTAATTAATAAAAAATAATAAAAATATATATTACTCATTTAATCCAAATAAAATTTCATAATTTTTTTAGGAATTCTTTGTTCTAAAATAATAACAAAATATTAAAATTAAAAATATTATAATTAATTTTTATGAAAGTTTCAATGCATTTATTTAATGGAATATTTTTCTATGATATTTATTAAAAAGTAAATAATAATAAAATTGTCAAAAATCTGCATAAGCACATTTAAATATATGGCAATAAGAAAGTTAAATTTACAACCATCACAATTAAGTATTTATTATTTTTCGTTTTAAGTTATTAGCATAAGAAACCTCTATAAATTATTTTTTAAAAACTTTAATAAAGTATTATAACCTTAAAATATCATGTATAAAGTTTCACAAAATGAAAAAAAAATTCATCTCTGGCAAATTTTATTCTTTTTCATTTGTTTCATTGTTGTTAAAAAGCTTTACATTTGTTTTGTGGGCTCAAAACATTTTTACTTTATTGATAAAATATTCCAAACTTATTTTATAAAATTTTAAATTACTTGATATTTCCCAATTTGCTTTCATTTAAAAAAAATATATATAATCATTATAATATAAGAATATTTTACCATGGGGTCCAGCATTTTGATAGGAACTTTCTCTCAAAATCCCACGATAGCTGCCATTTGTAGAATGCACAGAGCCTTTAGGACCATAAGTACTTCCTGATGCATTTTGAGAAGACTTTTGCTCGCTGCCAACTACAGGTGCAGGCACAGTAGATACAACACTCTATAAAAATATTAACTATGTAAAACCTTAAATACACACATACACACACACATATATATATATGTACATATATAAAGAGAGAGAGAGAGAAGATATATCATGATGTAATATTAAATTCTGCCAAAAAAATACACATTAAAATATAATTTTAAAAAAAGAAAATACATTTTTAATAAAATCTAAACTTTATCTTCTGACATATTCACTGTGCACACAAGTTAAAATATATAATTTAGTTACTTCATACAAAGAATCTAACATTCACCACTTTTAATCACTAAAATATGCTTATTTTTACTCATTTGGCTGACTCGGAATGTTTCCAAATAAAGAAACAAATCTAGCTAACATACATAGGTAACAACAGAAAAGATTCAAGAGAAATAATAAAACAGCAACATCATTAATATTCCTATGTTAGTAGAAAGATTGACTGCTGTTTTTAATCAGTCTAACCATACATTAAACCATGAATAAATAAAATGATTTCTGTTACTTTGCTCTTAAGAATTGAAAAAGTAACTGTCCTAAAGTCTATATTCTACTTGTAACACAAGATTTGAAGTAATACTTTATCATGCAATGTTTTTAACCTGGGCAAAAAGAAGTTACTTTTGTCTTTACTCTTACTTAAATACTTTGCTTAACTTAGAAATGCAATTTTTGTCAAACCAATAACTTATGGAGAGATAACCTCAAAAATAATATAAATGCAGCTGAAAAGAATGAGGAATTTATTTGAATTAGGATAGTAGCTAAATAGTTAGTGATTTAGCCTTAACAGTTTGTGAACTCAATTTCCACTTCAGCTTCAATGTTACAGTGAATAAGAATCTACTTTAAATTGAAAATCCTATTCTAATTAGCCCTAATGTGCAAAAATTGATTGTTGAGACAAAGAAATCAAAGTAAGATAATTATTAACCATTAAAGTTGATTAAAGATGGGTGCACTGAATTATTAAGACAATTATGTAAGCAACTATTTGCTAAAAGGGGGGGGGTAAAATACTGAAAAACAACTCAAAACACATTTGACAATATAAATCAATGAGTTTTCTTATGCCCACATATGTTAATGATTATTTGAAAAGCTACCTATTAAAATTCTATAGCAGGATTAATATATTTCATATAAATAAGGTTAAGAAAAGATGTATATTTGGAAAAAATACATAAAAGATGAAAAATGATGCTTTTATATATATTTGTAGGTTCAATGTATTAGCTGCAGTAAAATGTAGCTATAATGGGATAAATAATCATGGAAAAAAATTTTCCTCTCATAACAGTATTGAAGTGAAGCCTCTTTATATATATGGTATTATTAATATTATATATATAATGTATTAATATCGTTTGTAAATATATATATACATATATAAATATATATATATAAATAAATATATATATATATAAATATATATATATATATAAATATATATATTATATATATTAATATATATATATATATATATATATATATATAGATATATATATAAATATATATATATATATATATAAAAATATATATATATAAATATATATATCTATAGAAATATATATAAAAAAATATATATATATATATATAAATATATATATAAATATATATATATATATATAAATATATATAAATAAATATATATATATATATATATAAATATATATATATATAAATATAAATAAAAATATATAGATATATAGATATATATATATATAAATATATATATATATATATATATATATATATATAAATATATATATATATAAATATATATAAATATATATATATATATATATATAAATATATATATATAAATATATATATATATAAATATATATAAATATATATATATATATATATACATATATATAAATATATATATATATATATATACATATATATATATATATATATATATATACATACATATAAATATATAAATATATATATATATATACACATACATACATACACACACACACACACACATATATATATAATAGACCTAAACTTGTACATAAATTAAAATAAAGTGAAATCAGCACAAATTCAAACACACAGAAGTTCTTGAATGTAAACTCACATAATTTATGCAATTTTTAGAGGATTTTGTACAAAGAGTAGAGCAATAGTTGTTTTAAATGTATTCAATTTCAAAAAATGGAAATTAAAATTATCTTTAATAACATAAAAATGAAACATCAACCATTTTACTATTCTAAATAAGTTTAGAATACATGACATCATATATTAAATATTATATACTTAAAAGAAAAATATGAAGAAAAATAAATATCTGCCTAGCCTATATAAATATTAAATAATAAAAACATAGTAAATAAAGAAAAAAGATGCTGCTGGTCAGGTTATACCAGTATCCAACTTAACTTAACAGTTCTTTTTTAATAGAAATAATGAAAAATAATCTTCATTTTACATACAAACAGTGAAATTTCTAACAAAAGTATTTATCAGAAAACATAAATAATTATTAAACAGAAAAAGTGAACAGTAAAAAAGAAAACAATGTAGGTAATATAATTATATAAATTTTAATAAAATAAACATTAAATGTAAACACTAAAACTATTATTTTTATTTAAAAAATGATACCTAAATCAAATTAATATTTTTATAATCACAGCTTCTCCAGATAACCAAATTAAACAGCTTATCATTTTGGGCATAACTGTTGCCAATTCCTACTTTTGAAAAAACAAAATATATTCCTAAAAAGGAACTGCAAATTGTGACTGTAATGTGCAAAGACTCACCCTGAATTTTATTAATTGCTATGAATAAACTTAATTGAACAAGAAAACAAAACTGTCAAAATTGAAATGACAATTCTAATCTTAATTTCTCCAATCATATCAATTTTATGCGCAGTTACTCATGTTTATGAAGATTAAACCTTCTTATAAATGAATAAAATGTCATTTTATTGTTTCAAGGATAAATCTTTAATAATCAGTTATATTTTATGTACTGAGATAGATACGAAAATATTATTTTCAAATATTCGTTACTTTCACCATTGATTTTAAAAGTTTCCACTTCTATAAATTCATTATCAGCATGAAATGATAAAGCAACCTAGTTTTTACTACCAAATTTAATTCAAATATCAGAAAGCTGTTTTGCATCAGGACCTTGATAATAGACTGAAGATTAAATGTTACATGTACATAAATATGTAAACAGAAGTTCTAAGAATAGGCAAACAAAGATTGTAATATAGATAATTTTAGTTTAATCACTTCAGGAAATGTTAATAAGAACAGAGTTAGTCTTAAATACATAGATACATCAGCAATAATGAAGCAGTGATAGCATTACAAATGAGGCATGAAGGTGGAATAAATGGGCTGTTTGCATCATCGTTTCCGCTTTGAAGAAGGTAAATGCAGGTGGTTTATTTGAGTGTGTGCCCTAGTCGGTGATGGAGCAGAGTGAATTATGTCTCAATACTGGGAAAATGGCAAGGGAAACCTACGACTTACTGAAAAATTGAAGCTTTGCCCTGCTCCTGTGCTTTTAAATAGTACCACACTTTCACGATGGCAGGGAAAGCACAGAATATGACCAGCGAAATAGACTACCCATCATAAAATGATCAGAGAATGCTGTCACAAAAGTCTGCACCTTGGTAACTGCAGATTGAAGAAAGATGCTAGTGAATGAGTTAAATATGGGCAAGGACATGGCGCATAATATTTTGAGGGAGAATTTAGGAAAAACAAAAATTTGTTCACAATTTGTGCTCCATTTTTTTACAAATGATTAAAAGCAATGCAGAATGGAAGTTGTTGAGACTTTATCAATGCAGATGACCAAGACAAAATGTGTGTTTCTGCAATTGACTACGACTGACAACAAATCTTAGTACTACCAGTACAAACCCAAAACAAAAAGACATTACCAAATGTAGATCATTTTCTCCAAGACAGAAAAATTTCCATTTCCGATAAATGAAAGTCCTGTTAATCGCTTCCCATAAAACACATAGACTAATCCATGACAAGTTTGTGAAACCTAATCAAACAGTCAACAAAGAGTGCTATGAAACATTAGCATTTGTTAATAAGATCAGTTAACCAAGTACACAGTGTGCGACTGAATATGGATAAAGGAAGTGGGATTCTATTGCTTGACAACAAGCACCCTACTGTGCTCTCAATGTAAAGTGATTTCTGACAAAACATGACTCACAGAGGTAAATCATCCTGTACATTCTCCTGACTTGTCACTTCATGATTTTTTTAGTTGTCCCCAAAACTTAAGCTGCTCTAAAAAGGCATCGATTTCAGAACACAAAGAAAACCACAACCACTCAATTTTGAAGCATATTTTCAGGGGACAACACGGAGCATTTTCAGAATTGATAATGCTGAATGTTTTTTTCATTTTATTATTATTATTCATTATGTTGCATTAGCCTGTCCTGGAATTTAACAGATACATCTTGTAATTTTAATTTTTTGTAAATATAGGGCAATCTTGTCTAGTCAAAAATTATTTTGTAATGAACACATAGTTCAGTTTAAATTTTTAATTAGAGCAGTCTACTAAAAAATACAATTTTTGTTCTAATTTAAATAGATAATTTGTTTTATTTCATTGTAATAAATTAAAACTTATGAATGATAAGCTTTAAATTTCATTATGGGAATCACTCATGAAAAAATAAGTTTAGGAGCATAACTTCAGGAACATGCACTAAAAGTTTTAACAAAATACATCATTCATAATGAATAACAGAAAAATGCGGGGCAAAATTATATTATTTCAGCAACATTTTGTTTATAATTTTTCTTTAAGTTAGAAATAAGTTTTTTTTTTTTTTTTTTTTTTTTTGTATATTCTACATAACTAATAATCAGGTACTGAGGATTAATTCTTAAATTAACTAATTCAATAATTAATTTATCTTTTATTAGAAAACATTAAACTAAGTAGAAGAATTACATTTTGTATAAAAATGAAAATATAGGCAACAAATTTTTCATCTACTTCTATATTTTGCAAAAAATATAACATACTTTAGCTTGTGCACCTTTCACTGTTCCATAATGATATCTTTGACTAATTTGACCATCTTCTGTACATAGTCCTCTTCTATCAATAAGACTAAAATACAAAAATAAAATATATAAATGTTACAGAAAGAAAATTAAAGAAGAAATTATTAACAAATTTTAAAAAATGAAAGCTTTAAGCATAATTAGTAGAATAACAAAATTTAAAATAAAAGGACATTTGGGAACTTCATATGAGACACTTGAATGCATATGAGAACTTCTACAGCTGAGCAGATTTGCAAATTGATACAAGCTTTTAAAGTTCTCAATATAATTCCTAACATTTACGATTTTTTTTAAGCCATAAATTAAAAATAAACAAAATTCTTGTTGTGAAAGGCTCTAAAGCCACAAACACAAATTACTGTTATGTTAAATAAATTATATAATTAAAATATAAAGTATACAATTTGGAAACAGTTATTAGACACAAAATTAATAAAGCAAATTGTAACTACTACAAACAAAAGAGCAAAAAACAAATATAAAATATTTATTTAATAAAAAAAATGGAAAAATTTTTAATTAGGAAAATTCAATTAAGTTACAATAACACAATAATTCATATATTTACCTTGGATAATTAGGTCCACAAATTACAGAGCAACAATTAACAATTAATGATCCGCTAGTATACGGATTTGTAACTTCTTGACCTCGTTTTGTTGAAAATGAGCCTTTAATCTAAATAAAATCAATAAAATTTAATGTACTTCTTTATATCTACAAATATTACTAAATCAATTAGTGAATTTATAAATTTAATAGTTTTACAATTGTGTTTTGAGTAAAAAAACAAAGAAGAACATTCAAAAATACAAAAAACTTATAATTTTTACTCTGCATTTAAAAGTTAAAGAAAAAATTACAAAACGAATAAATTAAAAATTTTCAAACACTTCATTAAAACTTATTAGGTAAAATATACTAAATACTGCTAAATTTTTACTGACTACTAAAAATTTTACACATAATCTCTAATTTTATTTATAAGAATTATATTGTGGAAACAATAAATAAAAAATAAATATAAGCTTTTGCAACAAACCATGCAATGTAAAATTAAATTAAGTATCATAAATAAAACAATAATTACCAAGTATCTTTAAAAAATTATTATTTTTAGAGTTTAAATATATATATAACTTCACAAAAATATATAAAACTTCACAAATCACTTAAAATATTTTAAAAACTATAAATTATAATTATTTATCTTTAACTTATCAGAAAATAAATAAATGAAAATTATTATTATAATTGTTATAAAAATAATTTCAGAAATCTTTTTACTTACATCTTCATTAGTTGTTTGGTTAGATGTTGAAAGATAAGTATGAAAACCTGCTAGACCCAAAATTGACCATACAGAAAAGAAACATATTATTCCTTCAACAACAGTATGAAAAATTAAGGCGAATACACCAATTTATTGTTTATTTAAAATAATATTTTATTTACTTAAAGTATAACGTTTAAATACATATAATAATCAAAGTTATTTTTTAGAAATATATAAGCATATTTTAATTAGATAGTAATAGAGAGCAATTAAATTATTCAATGTATGAAGATCTAATATATAATAAATAAACTTTAAATATTTTAAAAATCAAAAAATATTGTTTTCACTTCAAAACCATGATTGTTAATATTTTACAAGTTATTTGTTCCAAATGAATTTAAAATTATAAAGTTCTAACTTTAAAATAATGAAAAAAATTTACTGAAGTGTCAATGCCAAAAAATTATTTTATTTATAAAAATATATACACTTTTACATACTTCTATTAAATACTTTAATATAAAAATTTTATACATTAATTTTTACTACATTTGGGCACTTAATATATGAAAAATCATGAATTCTACAACCAAAATTTCACATATGCTAATAAATATATAATACTAAATGTTTTATCTCATTATAATGTAGGAGTATACAATAATGAAAATATTAAAAAATAAATTAATTCTTCTATAAGAGTCTAGTATTTTTACATGCTGAAGCAAAATAAAATGGGTTGAAAATAAAAACAAATGCGGCATCAAAATATTGAAAAAATAATAAAGCTAAAAAATGTAGATTTAAATAAAATGCAAATATCATTCATATGACAGAATATTAATTTCTATAAAAAAAAGGAGGTATGTGCAAGATACTTTACTGAACATACCATTGAAGTGAGGGGGTTAACTTTAATTTTATAAAAAATTTTTAATTAAAGTACCATGTAAAATATGAAAATACTGCCAAACTTAAAACACATTTTTTTAAAAACAATATGACAAATAATGCAAAATAACCTACTAGTGATCAATGAAATAACATTTAAGACAAAGAATATTAATTGTAACTCATACAATATTTCTTCTCCTCTTATAATTCAATCAGCATAATTAATATGTTAAATACTTCATTTGCAATCTAATTTGACAAAATTATATGAACCCACAATGTATTTATTTATAAACAGTTAAAGTAATATAATAGCACATTTTCCATGAGTTATTTTGAACCATATATATTAAGGATATCTGGCAGGTGATACACGAATTGCATCAATGAAAGTCCCATTTCTAGACACTGAAATGAAAAACAAAATTTATGTTTTTCAACAAAAAAATAGCAACATAGTTTTGTATATCGTAAAAAGGAAATCTAAAAATATATATAAGCAATAATTTTTTAAAACATAATGAATAATGGGGCTAAATTAAATTTCTCTAATATCGTCAAAATTTTTTAGCAAAATTGAAAACAAGTTTAATAAATAAAATTATAAGTCTAGGAATATCATAAGCATTTTGTAATAAAAATAACATAAGTCATATTTCATTTAGCATCAATAATTTTAAAATTTGATATTTTAACAAAAAAATATGACAATATTGTTAAAAGTATCATATTTTCCAGAATATAACCCACAATTATGTGTTCAAAAGTTTAAAATTTAGTGGTGCGTATTATGTGCTAATGCTGATAATCTGATGAAAAATCATTCTTTATCATAAACTTTAACAATAAAGTTTTGAACAAAATTATGTTAATGTTTCATAAAATAAATAGCAGATGGCAGCATGATTCAGGTGACCTATTTTAGCCATAATCAGCTATGTCCAATTATGTTCAAGATATATTTTGGTTCCTCAGAAAGATATTACAGTTGTAATTGACTATCATCATTTTGTTTTGTCTTGACAGGAGCTGTTTTGTTTTGAAAATATTTGAATCTATATATGGTCATGTGGAAGCAAGACTTGATATAGATTTATATATTGTCATGCTTCCATACATAAAGAAATTTTTAAGTTACACATTAGATTTAAAACTAAAAGCTATAAATAACAACAAATATGCTATTGTAAGGTGAAAAACAAAACAAATACATTACAAAAAAAAATAATAACAAATAAATCCAAAGCAAAGTTTGAAAATAATTTATTTATTTCATTTAATATGAATGAAACAAATATATTTTACTTTTATAACATGTCTAATATCATTTTAAAAGTTATTAAAAACTAAAAATCAATTGGCTTTACTAAAATCTTCTTGAAATTAATCGCTCTTGTGCTTTCATACGAGTTTGTTGAGCTGAGCAATGAGGTGCATTAATTCATATTTTTTTTGTAATAAATGTATTTTTAAAAATAATTTATTATATTTTTAATCATATTGTGTATGTTTTTATTTTATGTGACATCCATATTATAAGCAGTATAGATTTTCGACTAGTCACTAAAAAAATTGCTGGAGATTATACACTGATGCTGATTATTCAAATTTTTTACTTTTACAAAAAAAAAGTCTTGCAGATAATAGTCTATAGTGCATTACATTCAAGAAAATACAGTACTTTATATTCATCCAATGTTTATTTAAAAAAAGTTAGTTATTTTGCATCAAATACATTTAACACTATCATGAAATTATCATCAATGTACTGCATATATTTTTACTCCGATTATAATTACAGAAAAATCAAATAAATTAAATGACATTATAACATTTTGAATTTTATAAAGATTTAATGGCAAATGATTTTATGATTTTTATTTATCATATAAACTATTTAAAATTAAAATCCATAATTTTTTTTTTTTAAATTATGTTAATATTATGTTATTTTTTTTTAAATAAAATATTTTTGTGTTTGTTCACAAATAATTTAGTACTATGTATTTCTGAAATTAACATTCATTTACAATATAACTTGTGTTATAAAATAATTCATTTTGGCAATTTTTTGCTAATATTTTTCAATAACATCATTTTAATTATAAATTCTTAAATATAAAAACAAAATTACTCTAAAATATTATTATTTCAAATACTAAAATTTAATCACGTATATTAGATTTCAAAAATTATTTTTCACATTGTAACTAAAATAACTTAACTGAATGTAAGAACAAAATAATACTTACATAAAACAAGATGAGTTATGACACATGCAAAGATGAACACACACAATAATGCAAGCGATAATATGAATAAATAAAAGTATCGGTAATTTCGCTTTCCAACACAATTTCCTACCCATGGACAATGATGATCAAATCTCTCTGAAAAAAATATTTATGACAATTTTGCTTGAATAGAAAAATATATTTTTAATAAAATCAAAATTGTACGCCAACAGATCCAAGATATTGCAAAAGAATATTACATATTCTACTCAAATACATTATAACACATATTTGCAATCATATCTTAATTAGTTATTTTAATTATTCTCATAAAACAACAAGTTAAAAAATTTTGAGTTATTTATATCTGGTTTAAAAAATTAAAATACAAATCAAAATTCATCTTAAGCTCTTATTGCAAGCAAATATTACATATAAATAGTAAGAAAATAGCTGTAAGAATATCAATTTCTATTTTTGTTACATAATTCACACAACAAACAAATTATTTAACAAATTATTGTACTTTCAACAAAATGTATCATTTTGGTATATCAGACTATTTTAAAAGTTAAATATTAAGCCACTTACTTTTTGTTAAATACTCTTAAATATCAAAAAAAAAAAATGCAAGTATATATATATTTTTAATTTCTCTTACAAATATGTGAGAGAATTACTATTTTTAATTTATTTTTTCTAATACTTACTTATAGAATGCATAAAAATGATTATACATCATGAGAATACTATTAAAAAATTTTTTCAAAATAGTTTAGAAAATTTTACTTGTCTTGTTACCCAACAATCACTTTTTATAACATAAATAAATAAATTTTAGCAAAATGTATTGCAAATCACAGCAAACATCTATAATATATTCTAGTAGGAATTCTTATATAGCTGAATTATAACTATATTAAATAGCTGAATTTATAGGTAGAGCACTGACTATTCATTTATCAGCTTAGATAAAAATTAAAACACTTGAAACATTTTTAAATATACCCTTTTTTTCCTTATATCCTTAATATTTTCTTGGATTTATCATAAGGAATTCAAAAATTATAATTTGCTTAAAAAAACATTGTTTTTGTAACAACTAAGAAAAATAACATTGTTTTTATATGAAAAATTGAAATAAGAAAATGCAGATGAAGAGATTGGTTCATTACTCTATGATAACTTATAGGACATGAGGAGGACAATCACATATACCCATGCATAAGTCAACCCTTAACTCTCTGAGAAATGTTTCCAGAAAAACAAACATGTTGCATGAGAAGTGCCAAGATGCATAAGATGACATTTTCCATAAAATTTTTTGGTGATTTAATTCATCTTTTTTAATTTCTAATTGAGTATATGATAAAATTTTATTAATAAACAATGTATTTTATAAACAAATTTGTTAAAATATCTGAACAGTGGAGATGACCCTGCCAAACACTTTTTTGAAATTTTGTGTATAAGTCACAGCTTTATTTTGAAGTTTGATGGCTTTTTTTAAAAAACACATTATGGTTACAATTGGATATATGCAATATAATTTGACAGGATATATATTTAAAACTAATTTCATTACAAATAGTTATACTAGCGGTGGAAGCCAAACATACAAACTATAAAAACCAGAGTGAAAATATTAAAAAATTGAAAAAAAAATTTATGACTAGAAAAATATTTAATGCATGCTATGATTTATATAATTAACATGTCAGTTGCAAATTAAAAATACTGTATTATTTTAGAAAATTATTAAAAGTTATTTAATATTCTTGAAATTTTACATAAAATAACAATAACATAGTTTAACAAAATCAAATTCCTTACCAACACAGTTATCACATAAACTACAGTGAGATGCTCTGGGAGGGCGAAATATTTTACAAGTAAAACAATATTTTAACTTTACAGTTTGACCTTGTATAAGTATTTCTTTTGTACGAGGTGGTGGTCTATAGGTAGGAGAGTTTGAACCATTAGGGACCTCTGAAAAAAATTCATGATATAATTATTTAAAAACATAAAAATAATGATAATAATTATAAAAAAATTGTAAAGTAAAAATGTAAATTCCTTTTTTCTACAGTAAAAAAAAAATCCAAAACTGCCTCATTTATATAAACATGTTAAGGCTGGAATCAAAATTATAACTTTTTAAATGTCATTATTCAAAACAAAGCATGATTTGTTCTGACAGAATAAAAATTTCAATACATCAAAAATTGTAAATTCAGCATAATTCTTGATTGTTTTACTTATTTTGTGGCTCAATTGTCATTTTTCCTCTATGAAGGCTAATTATACAGGAATCTACAGTATGAAGTACATTCCAAACCACTACAGATATTCAAGCCAGAGTAGGATTCAAACTCTAGAACTGTTAAATCAAAGGCCAGAGCACCGACCATTCTCCTGTCAGCTTAGTGTAAAATTCTTAATCTCAGATTAGAAATTTCACTCTGCCATGATAACTTGATAAAACAAATTTTGATTAATTTTCAAGAAATTTATCTTTCATAAATGATTAAATTAGAATTTCAAAAAAATATAAGAAATAATTATTCAATTATGAAAATAATAATCTGTTTCTTAATTGTTATGAAAACTAGGTTTACATCTATTTTCGGATTATTATTTACAAGAAAGGTAAAACAACTATCAACAAGAAACTATAATTTTTAAATCAACCATTACTTTTAAATTAGAATTCTTGAAAGTTATATCACTTTATGAGAGGCAATCTTTTAAAGTAGAAGTACTTTGCCAGGTTAGGTTTTTACTCGACAGTTAATTTTTGCAAATGAGGGTTAATTAGACCCAAGATATACAGTTTAAAATGAATTCAGAAATTCAAACATTCCGAATTCAAGGATTTGACCCATGAACTGTTAAACTGAAGGTTAGAAAACTAACTATTCAGCTGTCAGCTTTAGTAAGTATTAGTTGACATAAAAATGATTTAGTCATGGACATTCCTTGTACAGAGCTATCTAGCATTTGAACAATAGGTAGAAAAGGAAATTGTGCATACAAGTTATACTCTAAACTTATCATAAATGTTCAAAATGATTATAAATTAGAGGATTTCAGATATTATGCAAGATATTCTATTTTCTCAGTGTGCTCATTTAACATAATTAAACATAAAAAGTCGTGATCTAGAGAAATATCATTCTTGGAATAGAAAATATTCTCCATTTGAAGCACAAGGTAGAAATAAAGTGAGAATAATGCAATACGATTCATCTGCAGTCTTGCATTCTCATAACCCTAAATCAAGACACCACATACAACAGCTTAGTTTGGTTTTGTTTGTCACTCAACAGTCACTTTTTGCACACAAAGGCTAATTAGATTGGGACCAACTGTTTAAAGTGGATTCCAAACCCCTACAAACATTTGTGCCCAAGGTGGGATTCAAACCCATGAACTATTGAACTGAAGGAAAAAGCACTAACAATTTGGCTACCAACTTGGCATTACACCTAACAGAATCATATAACCAAGTTTCATATTATTAAACTGAAATGCTAGTGATAATGACTGCAACAAGTTTAACATTTGGAAAAAAATTGAAAATATTTAAATTTATCATTTATGAGCCCAGATTATATGTTCACATTGCTTTCGTTTTAGTTCGATTCAAATCATTAACATCCCATTATAAATTCTGCAGTGGCACTAATTGCATAATGATAATTATTCTGCAAAAAATGCTTACAATTTGCAGCAACAATTAATAAACTACACAGAATGGAATTAAATAGTTTTAGTAGATATGCAGTTTGGGAGATTAATATACATTCTGAAGGTTAACTGCAGCATTGTATTCTTGTGTTCTTAGGCAATTATCCATTTCAAAAATATCTGTCTTTAACTTTCAACTTTGTGTTTTGCTAACTGTTTTGCAATGCACAGGCTAAAAATCAGGTTGAAATAACCATTGACACAACAGTTTTCAAAACAGCCCCAACATTAGTTGTTTGACAAACAGATGCTTCAATATGAAGAGTTTCACTAATCCTTTCTCTTTACATAATTGATAAACTGGAAATACGGTACTTTTTTTAAAGATAATTTTCTTATGCCATTGTCACCCTGATAAAAGCTAGAATGATGTATTTTTAGGTGACAAGCTAATCTAATACTAGATGCATCTGTACTGAACAGTCAAAACAAAACACAATGAATTTCAAAATGGGTGTTCTAATATAATTCTCTCTCTCTTTATATATATATATATATATATATATATATATATATATATAATTATAAAGCAAAAAATATATACATATAGCAAAAAATATAAATATATATAATAATATAAATATATATAAAAATACAATACAAAATATACAATACAATACAATAGGAAATCTAGCCAGCATAAAGCAGCTAAAGAAAGATTTGCCAATATAAATAAGATAAAATATGAAAAAATATGAAATTGGAAAAAACAGTGAAATATAAATAAAATAAAACATGAAAAATATGGAAAAGCATTGAAATACATGAAACAGATGAAAAAGAAGAATACATAGAGGCCACGTCTTCATCAGGAGGGAGATGGCCAGCTATGCTAAAAGAAAAGAACACTCTTTTATGACAAGCTCGAAGGACAAATGTCTAAAGATCTTGAGCAATTCCCCAAAGAGTGTTCAGTATTCAAAGAACCTAGGTTAAAACATTTGAATAAATATAAATGCAGAAAATTAGAAATACCTATAAATTAAACACAAATACAATTAGAGATACTCATATAAATGAAACATACATACAGTAAAAATTTTAAATACATAAAGCCAAAGTCAGCAAATCAGATGGGATTTATACATGAAAATAGTATGAAAGTTGCCAAAAGTAATTTTAAAATTATAGTAAAGAAGTGTTGCCAGTTGTAATTAGATTAAATTTAAATTTAAAATATAAATGTAGGTGTTTTAAGGATTCTTGTAATAACTTCAATGCTTGGGTGGCCCTTATGTGGTTTATAAAAACTCATTACTTCAATCTTACAGCGATTTCCTACTTCCTACATATTTTAAAATAAAATTAATTGGAATATTATTATTTTTTAAGTGATTTATCAGTCGTTTAATTTGATTTTTAGTAGATTCATGGTTGTTGCAAATATTATAAATGCGATTAAGTTCATTAATTATAACGTTTCTGTATATTTTTAAAGAAATATTTGAGTTCCAGGAAATTAACTTATTAACATGAAAATTAAATTGATTTGTTTTGTCGAAGACATCAATATATGTAGTAGAATTATCAGTAGTGATAAATAAATCCAAAAATTCTGTTTTAGTATCAAATAAATTAGTTTTAATTAGAGAAAGCTCTTCAGGATAAATAGTTTTAGAAATATCTTGAAATTTTAAATTGTTAAATTGAAGTTTAAACTTTTTAATAAAATTAAAGATTTTATTTTTGTTAATAATTTAACGTTTCCTGGCATTAAATTTGGTCCATTAAAACCAGCCATTAATAATCTAAAAGATAATTTCATCATTACTCCAGTAGATAAAGCCTCTAATAATTACGCATTTTTTTGTAAGAAATTTTATTTAGATTTAATTGATAATGAAACATTAAATTCCAGCACTTATAAACGTTTAAACTCCACAGTTAACATCATTAATAAAAAAATCCTTGGATTTTATAAACTTCTAAACATTAACAACTATAAATTAGAGTTTCCTTATTTAACAGTCATTCCTAAATTTCACAAAATTCCTATAAAGTTTAGATTTATCACCTGTGGTACTAAATCGTACATGAATAAACCTGGAATCATTTTTGCTAAAATTCTTAATATTATACTAGACTATATTATTAAATCAGATACTACTTGGATCATTAATAACAATAAACCTATTTTGGATTTCTTATCAAAAAATAAAATTCATAGTGTTAATTCCTTTGACTTTAAAGACCTTTTTACAAGTATTCCTATTGATAAACTAAATAACGTATTACACATTTATTATCAGGACTATAGAAAATTATTAAATATTAATTTTGAATATTGGAATAATCTAGTTAAAATGTGTATTTATAACAATTATATATATAACGGTGAAAATATTTTTATTCAAAATTGTGGAATTCCAAGGATCAAACTTTTCCAGCACACTAGCAAATTTATTTCTACATTATTTGAAAAAACTTCTTTTATCAATATCCTTATGCTTTCAGATACATAGATGATTTCATTATTTTTAACAATTTAAAATTTCAAGATATTTCTAAAACTATTTATCCTGAAGAGCTTTCTCTAATTAAAACTAATTTATTTGATAATAAAACAGAATATTTTGATTTATTTATCACTACTGATAATTCTACTACATATATTGATGTCTCGACAAAACAAATCAATTTAATTTTCATGTTAATAAGTTAATTTCCTGGAACTCAAATATTTCTTTAAAAATATACAGAAAGCGTTATAATTAATGAACTTAATCGCATTTATAATATTTGCAACAACCATGAATCTACTAAAAATCAAATTAAGCGACTGATAAATCACTTAAAAATAATAATATTCCAATTAATTTTATTTTAAAATATGTAGGAAGTAAAATGCATGTAAGATTGAAGTAATGCGTAGTTTTTATAACTACATAAGGGCCACCAAGCATTGAAGTTATTACAAGAATCCTTAAAACACCTACATTTATATTTTAAATTTAAAATTTAATCTAATTACAACTGGCAACACTTCTTACTATAATTTTAAAATTACTTTTGGCAACTTTCATACTATTTTCATGTATAAATCCCATCTGATTTGCTGACTTTGGCTTTATGTATTTAAAATTTTTACTGTATGTATGTTTCATTTATATGAGTATCTCTAATTGTATTTGTGTTTAATTTATAGGTATTTCTAATTTTCTGCATTTATATTTATTCAAATGTTTTAACCTAGGTTCTTTGAATACGAACACTCTTTGGGGGAATTGCTCGAAGATCTTTAGACATTTGTCCTTGAGCTTGTCATAAAGAGTGTTCTTTCTTTTAGCATTGGCCATCTCCCTCCTGATGAAGACGTGGCCCCTATGTATTCTTCTTTTCATCTGTTTCATGTATTTCAATGCTTTTCCATATTTTTCATGTTTTATTTTATTTATATTTCACTGTTTTTCCAATTTCATATTTTTCATATTTTATCTTATATATATATATATATATATATATATAATATCTGAATTTAGACAGCACAGTGATCATTATGAAATAACAATGTTATCAAATATCAAAAATATTAAATAATTTGTATATCTTGATAAAAATAACTGAAAACGTACAAAAGAATCTACACATAACAATTTAAAGAACCTGGAATGATTAGCAGCATATTCTTAAATACAATTAGGACACTTATTTTAAACACTGATTTCAGATTTGAAAATCATATCTTTAAGAGAGGAAAGTAAATGCAATTTTATATTTAAAAATATATCACATACCTTTCTTTTAAATAGTTTTGTGTTTGAAACTTTCAGATTTACACATTTCACATGCAATAATATTTATATGTACAATTTAGTTTGTTAAATATTTATATTATGTAGTAATATCAATTTATTTAGTATAAAGAATAATCTTACCAAATGGATAAAATGTTAAGTACTATTTTATTTTTATCAAATTACCTTATTTTATAAAATAGTGATTTAGTTGACTTTAGAGATTTAGCAAGATAATACAATATATTTTAGCAATATATAATACATTAAGAACATATTAAAAAAAGATACTTCTTAAAGGCCCAAATTTAAATTATTAAGAATTAAATTTAAAGTAACTGATAAATATTTTAGGAATTTAGAAATCATAATATGTGAATTTCATTTGAAACAATGTATTTTAATAAACAGTTTGTAGGCATTTTTATTAAAAATCTATGAATATAAAAATCATTCATTCTCAAAATCCTTTTAAAATATAAATATTATAGAAACTATTAAGTAACAGTACAATCAATATTTTCCTCCAACTCTGATTATTTTATTTGTCATTCTCATTTATGAATGTTTATAAAGGTTAACAGTAATTAGTTTGAACTAAAATTAGAATTTAAGTTGCTGAAATTGAAATTCAATAATCAAGTATTGAATAAAATAGTTTTAAAGTTATGATAAAAATATCTTTAATTACAACATTTAAAAAATATCTTATTCTCCAATTAATATTTAAAAATTATAAAAGCTTGATTTGGTTTGTCATTCAATTATCACCTTTCTATCACTAAAGAGCTAGTTTGATCTAAACCTATGATATAAAATTTATTATGAATTACAAATAATATTTCTACATCTGAGGTGAAAATAATTACTACTAAAAATCATTGTTTATTTTTATTATCTTCATTAGAATAAAGGTATCTTTATTAGAATACAGATAATGGAACTAAACGATAATTTTTAATGGTTAAATATTGATTTATAAGATTTACACATTTATTTTAAGTAACATAATTCAATAATAACTCAAGTTTATGCATGAATATTTACCAATAAAATTTTTAAAATAATAATTTACCAATTTGTTTTTCTGTATCAGCTGCTTCATCCTGAGTTGCCCTTGGAATAACACCTGGATCACTGAAACTGGTGCGAAATAAAGTAGACATCACAAATAAGAAAAGTACTGCAGCTACCGCAGGTATGGCTGGACTAATCTCTCTCGTCAAATATTGGCAGCTATAATAGAATAACATTTTTAATCGTCAAATTATCAAATCAGTAAAAGTAAGGAATATTCTATAAAATAATTTCCGATGTTATCAGAAAAAAAAAATCAAATTACAAAAATAATTATTTTTGTAATAAGACATGATAAAATAAACCACACTTTTCAGAAGTGAAATGTGAATTTAAGATTGTTCAGAACACAAATCTAAAAAAGCTTTACAAAAATGCGAATTTGACATATTTTTAATCATATTTTAATTGTAACCAATTTTTTTAATCATTTAAATCTTTATACAAGTATACAGAAATAAAAAATAATAATATTTACATTAACTCTTAAAATAAGCAGAATTTTAAAATTTGAATTAAATAGTATGTAAATATTGAAATAATATTTTAATATTCTAATATCAATATTAAAATAATATTTTAAACATAATGTTTTATTCTTATGAACTAGCCAATGGCTAGACAAGATCCATGAATCATCTAAAAATTTTCAAAAAGACTTAAAAAAATCAATCCCATCTAAATCTACAGTGGTCAACGTGTGAATGGAAGAGGCCTGTACAAGGTGTTGATACTAAGGACAACATTTGAAATCAGTTTATTATACTGGGGATAATTTGAAGCTTTTCATACCTTATTTGAAATTTAAATCTTGGAGCAGATCTCAGAGGAAATAAAAGAGTGTTTTGGCATTGTCACATCAAGGAGCCCTCTTTCTCTAAAAAGTCTTAATTTCATTACCAAAGATATCAATATGAGAAAGGATACACTGAAAGTAGATTTCTCTCTGTTGGAAAATAGTTCAAAAATATTCAAAAATAGCTCTTTTGTCTTCAATTCTAATCTAATTACACATGTGCTGGATGGCAATACAACTCACATAAGATCTAAATGGTAGTATAATTGAGAGTTGCATCTATAGCTATTAGTTCAGGTCTAAAAATAGAAAATAAATTTGGACTCTATCTTAATTTTTAAGTGAAAAGTCAGGAATCCTGATGAAGACTTAGCAACCACAATGGCTGTTGTCATCTTTACTGGAATGAGTATAAAATTAAGCATCAGTTGCTGAGAGATAGCCAATGATCTCCAAAGGAAATTGATGTAGATACATAGGCAAATCATGATTTTCGTTAGAATAAGTCCTGAATTCAATTTGGATATAATCAGATTCTTCAAGTAATGAAATTGTATTACCAATAGAAGGTAATAGCTTTTTACATCAACAGAAATAAAAATTAATATTGAGAGAATATAACAAATAAAAACTTTAAATTGTAGCAAGAATTTCAAACAAAATATTAATTGGCTTTCTAATTGCAACAATAGATACAAATAATTATATTTTACTACATTATTTTTAATCAAATATACTTTATGATGCATTACATTAAAAGACTAAATTTTATATATTTAGGTTGTCTCTTTACAAATTAATTTCAATAGTTATATATGTCACTTTTTTAATTTTCCCACTTCAAATATTGTAGATTATAATTATTAATAATTAGTATTTTTTATATTGAAATCAAAAGAATACTACAAAATATAAGTAAATAAGGATTGAAATCACCTCTTCAATCAGAAATTTCAAAGTAAAATTAAATTTTACTTTGATATAATAGTTGATTATCATTCATATATTTAAAGAGGAATAAATAAGGAAGATTTATCAAATCACATTTATTATAAACATCCACTTATTTTTAATATGGCCCTTTATTGTACTCAGACTAAGTATTTAAGAATAAAAACACAAAACCTTTTAGATACCCTAAAAATTTATAAAATATTCTTCCAAATATTTATAATAACTTATAAAAAAAAAAAAAAAAAAAATATCTAAAAATTAAATTTTTTTAAAAATATTTCTGTACTAATCCCTTCTCCAAAAATAGGAGCATGTAGTATTTGAAAAAGTAAATAAATTTACAACACAAAAAAAAAAAACATAAAACAATATTACACAGTAAATTAATATAATACAGTTAAAAAATCAAGAAAAAGATCAATTCTATTTAGTTATAATAAATCTATTCATACTCAAGAAAATATGTTCATACAACAGACTTTTGCAAGAATTAGTAAAATAATACGAGATTCCAATTTCATTTCAAAATAAAATAATAACCAAATAAATAAAGTGCCCAATGTTTCACGTTTTATCATTTAGTTAAGAGATTTATTACATTAAAATTCTGCAGTCTTCATGTTATTAAATAATGGAAACTCAAATTTACAAATTTTTAATAGCTGAAATTTATGTTATTCATAAAATATATACATTAACAAAAATCACTCACAAACTTTTATACATAAATCTAAGTTGGGCAATTCAAATATTTAAAAAATGCTAAATATTTAAATTATATAAAGGTTCATCAGTGTATATGAAAACTTAAGATAGTATGGCAATATTCATCATATTATAATTTTTTTAGTACTTTAGTTTTAATTCATAGTAAAAGTCTTTTGTAAATATATTTATTCATTATATATTTGCAAAAAATACTTACTCAAATACAAAAAAAGATGTGCAAGTCCCAACTATGAGACATACAGTGAACGAGAAGACACCTGTTTGTCGAGCCATCATAATGCGACCATTGCAATAAAATTTGTTCCTTCCAGGAAATACCTCCCATTTTCTAACAAGAGGTTTGCCTGGTTTATCTGGCATGTTAGGCGATTCAGTCAAAACCCTCGAATAATCTACAGCTTTTAAATGATTTTTCATCAGTTCATGGAGAGTATCGGGAAGGGTAATATCTGGGGGAAGAACTTGCTATCATCTCGCATTTGGAGCAGTATATAGTTTTAACCATAAGCAGGAACCACTGTTGAAAATAAATATTATAAGCAATAAGGCATTACAAAAGTAAGAATTACAAAATTTTGACATTAATAAAGGTAATACAAATCTTAAATGTACAATAAAAAATTAAACTTAATTTACATAGAGATTAAATAACAAAATGTTCAAAAACAGTGAAATCAATAAAATATAAAACAAAGAAAAAGTTTTTTAAAAGTATCAATTTACAGAAATTTTTTACTTTAAATGAAAACTAAGTTCTTTTTTTAACTCTCTTCTTATATTACATCATAAAATTATTTTTTAAAGTGAAGCACAAAAAAGAGATATTTCAGTAATTTAATCTCTTAATAGCAGTTTAGTAGGAAATAAGGAAAACTAAATTTTAATGAACTTCCATTTCATAAATATTTTAATGAATTACTAATTCAAACATCACATTTTTTTACTTATTAAAGTCATATAAAAAAATCTAGATTTCATATACTTTATTCATAACATCAAACAATTTTTAATAAATTTTATTAAGTTTTAACTTTTTAAAAAGGAACACATTGTCAAATGTAGAAACAAACATGATTTATATTATCAGGAAATTTTTTTTAATGATTGCATTTAAAACTTATTGGTATTATAAAGAATTAAGAATCATAAATGGAAGTTCAAGAAATAAACATGGGAGGAAAAGAGAAATTCAGAGTTGGTAATAATTTCAAATTTTGAATGGTAAAAATAAAATAGATATAGTTAAAGAATGCCACAGTACATAAAAACTGCATTAATTATATAAATTGTAAAAAAAAAAAAAAACCAGGAATCACTAATAAAATATCAATAAATTCAACAAAATCCTTATCCCAATGAGAATGTTTAATACAATATCTTATCATATAAATTTTCTTATGAAACATTGATAGAATAAAATTAAACATTAGTTTGAGTGTACACTGTGATGGTCTGCGCCACCACTTGCATATCGTACCACTAATTAAGGTACAGCAGATAGTTGCATACATCCAGGTGGCAATATAATTTGTGATGAAACCACTAGTAACTCCTTATCTATAGATGAACACATTTTGATGACGATATAAAATGGCATAGTATTTGTGTTTATATAAAATGGCATAATATGCACAAATAAATTCATAAAAACATGTAAACATTTAATCAAATATAATTATATAGTTAATACACCTGAATACATCTTTTAAATACTTCCTAAAAAATAACTAAAAAACTAAAACTGGAAAAAAAAAATGAACATAATCGAAAAATTTGCATAGTTGATTTGAATTCTATGTAAAATGTAAGGTCAGAAACAAAGTTTCATAGACAAAAAACTATGCTCATAAATGCAATTTAGTTATTAAAAATTTTTATATTTAAAATACTAATGAGGTTACAAAATTTTCTAACTTATACACTAACTATGTAATTCTGTATTATTTGAATAAGCTCCTGTTTCAGAAAGTTCTTAATGATTTTTTTAAGGTTTTAATTTTAAAAAGATATTTAATTTCAAATATCAGATTTTTTATACTATTAGAAATCAACATAAAAATGTTAAAATTGACGTTAATATATATTTTTTAATTTTCTATTATAATAACTTTTTATCTCCATTTATCAAGTGGTCCATACTGTGATAAAAATATGATTAGCAAAACATGAAGAAATTTTCTTGATAAACAGGGAAAATATTTTATCATTAAAAGTAAAAATATTCTTGAAAAAATATCTACAACTTTAAGACATTTAAATCAAAAATATGTGACATACATTAAACATGAGTACACTAGTGTCCTTTACAGGAAGAAAACATAGTTTAAATTCCAACTCATTCCAAATTCTATGTGGATCAAAAAAAAAAAAAATTCATCAAATAAATTACCTATACAAACATTTGACAACTTTAATAGAAATGCATACACAGTTTCCATATTGCTATTGTTTCCCATTAATACTAGCTAATCCTTAGTTCCAAATGCAAAAATAAATTTGTGATATTCTGAGAGCAGTGACAATAAGTCTGGTCATTAAATGATGGTCTTCCATGATCTTTCCATAAATTGTGATAAAAATTTCATCCAATATTATGACATAATTTTATTTAAAAGTAAAGAAAACTAATTTTTGTATACAAGTAATAAAGTGAATAGGAGTATAGTAATTTTGAGTAACACAATATTATGTTTGTAGTGCTATTACGACAAACAGAGAAAAGCATTTTAAAAATATTTACAATTAATTAACATACAAAAGAGGGCACTAAATATAAAAAGAATGATTATAATAAACCTAAACAAATTTAGTATATACCATTACAAAGGGTGATTGGTTAACAAACAATTCAGAGTATGAATAAATTGGATAACCAACACTTTCATGAAAATTTTTTGTGTTCAGACAATGAACATACACTCAGATAACAAGCTAAAACAAATTCTAACCAACACTTCTTAGCTCTTGGAGCATGATGTGCAGGATCGCCAAACTCAATGGAAAAAAATATTTTTTTTTTTTTTACCTCTATTTAATTATATTGCTTGTTTATTAAACTTCTATGCTAGAAAAAAAAATTTGCAACAGAAAATTTATAGCCAAAGTAGACCATCAAAAATGAAAAGGACTGATTAATATGTAAGACTATATGTTCTGCATTATTTTTTTAATAAATTTACCAAGAAATTATAAATTTGTTTTTTAATTTAATTTGTAGGGACTAGAGAACCAATTAATCAATTTCACAAAAAAATCTATGGTAAATCAATTATTGGTTAATGAATATAGTCTTGTAATCGATGTTCTTAACCGATCACTTACTCTGCTTTGATTATATGTAACAGTAGGATACAAAATAGTTAAACTGAATTCACACATAATTTTATCAATAAAAACTTGAAAAGAGAAGTAAAATCAGGTAGATACAATTATTAATATATTACTTTTAATTGAAATCTTTGTGTTTAGAATCAATTTTTCAGCATGAAGACCAAGAAAATATGGTTACTTGCTTCATTTAACTTTACAATTATCTTATAATAGATACTCTTGCTATTGATAATTAAGATTATAGTAACACCCTAGATTTAAAGAATCTTTTACAAATATAAAATATATTATGAAAACATTATCTGTTAAAAGGTATATCCCTTTTGGCATATTAAACAGATTGAATTCAAATGAGAATTCAATGATACAAGTACTAATTTTTACAAAAATATTATACTATTTTTTATTGGGATTATTATGAATGTTCCAAAAGAGATACTGATTCTAGATTGAATGCTCTGAAATGAGCCATATTTTCTATTACATTGAAATCAGGAGATCCTGTTTCCAATGTAGATGTTTTATTTCCTCCATGCGTTCATCAAACCAAGATTGGACAAATTATGGTAAATAAATAAAAAAATTATCACCTTGGATGATGCTATGTCATGCAAGAAACAAAGTTCGCATTATAAAATAGACACGGTCCACAGAAACTTTTCAAGTTTCTTGCCAAACTTTTCCTTGCAGGTTATAATTAAACAACAGAGTCCCAACAAAGATAGAAAAAAGACCATAAATAATCAACACTTCAGTTACAAAAACAATCGTGATTGTATACTTGTGCAGATCTCTTCCAAATGTGAATCTCAACTGTTATAAGAAAAGTGAAGTATGATTTATTAGATAACTGTTCTTTTATTTAAAGATCAAGCAAGTTTTGTGGCACAATTGTAAGCAACGTTTTACATTTAGAGAGATAAGATTTCAAAGCGGTAGTTTTCTTTCTTCTTTTTCAATTACCCATTTGTGATTTTCTTTTTATTGATTTATTTCATTTCTTTACTATAATGATTGAGAATTTGATTCATACTTCAAATCAAAGTGACGAGTACAGGCAGTTTAGACATTATGATTACTGAAAAATGAAAACAGAAAAAAGAAAACTAACTGAAGATAAATGTATATCAGATATTTGATGGGAAAGAACTGTAACCCGAATTCAACTCCTGTTTTGCCCAAATGTAAAGAATATAGAATTAGGAAAAACACTCTTTTCTCCTCTTCATATATTAGAATATCAAAAGGAAGAAAACTCTAAAAGTTTGAGCTATGTTGCTCAAATGAAACAAAATCAACAACAAAACAATGTAATTTATGAATTCTATCAACATGGATATTGAGCCGATTTCATAAAAGGTTTGACGCAGTTTAAAAAATGAACCTGTTTATCAGTTGAAGTAAATAAAAAAATTATATAAAGAGCACAAGAATACAAATATATAGAAATTCTAAATAGCATCTCAGCTATTTTAAAAAGTCAGAAAAGGATCCTTGGAAAAGGAAACAGTATTAGTAAAAATATTTCCTCTTGAAAATATTGTATAGAAGCAAAACATTCTAAACTGGAAAATACATTGCTTGCCTGCCTGAGAAAAATGAGAAGAATGAACATTCCTGTTGATGGTAATGTTATTAAAAAGAAATCCAATTGCTTTGCAATAGCTAGAATAAAAAATTACACTAGACACAACTTGAGGTTTAGAAAATTGTGTAGTGAAAACGAAATCAATATAATGAAAGTTTTTAAGCATGAATCTTATTTTATGTTTCTTTTAGTGTATTTTAAATAATCCTATTTATTAAAATTTTATTTATAAAGAAAAAACTAGTTGAGCAAAAAAAAAAAAAAAAAATCAGAATTTAAAATATTAATATATTTTTCTATTTTACAAACTTTCTACTTCAAGAACTGCTTAATGGCTGCATATAGTTCATAAAAATGAGTGTCTACTATATTATAATATTTACTTTTCATATTGGATTGGATTAGAAAAACTGGTAGTTAAGGATATTATAATGTTCAAAAAATTTTAATTCACAAGAGTGTCCAGTTTTTCTAGAAAATTGTTAAACATTTTATTAAAACAATTGCAATATGCTATGTATGGCTGCTAGCTTTTGATATAATTCAACAACGTAAAATTCAGATTAGCACATGGGATATTTTTGGTTTCATAATAGTAATATCTTGTATTTACTTTCAAATAATATATTTTGGCATTATTTTGATGCCATTTTTCTCTGCTGTTTGCTGTGTTTTAGTTAATGAATTTTTTTTTTTTTTTAAGTTCAGAAAATAGCTTTACTTTTATTGCTTCATTTCAAATTTACAAAGAAAATATATTAATCATTGAAATTTCTATGATAAAAACGAATTTTTTTAAATTTAAAATTTTAAGATTTTTATAAATTAAAGAATTTTAATTTAATACATTGGTTATTTCATTTCTTAATGTATACTTCGAAATAACATTTTACAAACCTAGAGTGATAAAAGGAATCAAACAATTTTATATTTTCTGGCAATTTGAAAATTTTCCATTAATTAAAAAATATTTCAGATATTAATATAAGTTTTTTTAATACTGATCTAGAAAAAAATGGCATTTATTAATTTTTGAAAATTTATAAAATATTGAATAAAATTTAATTATAACAAATTACAGATATATATTATTTTAATATAAAATTGTCATAAAAGCAAAACAAAGATTTAAGCAGATAGGTTCACAGCTTATACAAAAAAAGGTATATCACAGAAACATGATGAAAAATTAACTTTCAAATATTAAATTTTATTTGTGATATATTTTCCTCTTTATAAATTTAAAAAAATGTACAAAAGAAAATAATTTTAATATATTTAAAACGTATTAAATAAATTAATTCACTTAACATTTCAAATCATTGGACATTTTAATTCTTATAGTTATCTTATTCCATATTATTAAGAAATTTGTTTTTGAAAGTTTAAAATGGGAAGGATTAATATGTTACAATTATGCTTTCTTGTTGGAAACTGTTTTGTTAAAATTTTAATTGGGAACAAAAATATTTAAGTAATATAAAATTCATCTCATGATTATTAATCGTGATAATAATGAATGAGCAAAAATCTTTTTGATTTTTGCTCATTCATTAATGTCCAATAACATTTGTAATTGGTTTGTTTAAATACTTGCTATAAGAGATTAAAATTGATTTCTCAAAACTACTAAAGAAGATAAAAGTATTTACAACTTATCTTTCCTAATTAGATTATTCACTAATAATACTATATGCATATAAGCAGATTAATAAAACTTTCCTTTACATACATTATTATAAATATATATATGAATATTTAAAATATATCCCCAGGAGGAAATTTTTGAGAAAATTTTATAAATAACTTGATGAAATGTCTTCGAAAATTTACTTTCTTACATTTCAGTCTAATAAATATAGCTTGTTTCCATGTAACATGTTTACTATATAATTCATACCATAATAATCAATAAAATATCTTTTATTTTTTTATTAGTCTTTTTCTTTTTTATTACCATATTGGTAGACATAGAACACCTTTAACGTAACATCAACTTTATACATAAAAATCAACATTTATAAACAGCTTTTCACAGTAACTTTCACTAAGAAACTAGAAACCAAAACTGAAAGTTGAGTATGATTTTTTAACATTTACTCACAAATCTAATATTTATATATAAGGTTAGAGACAAAACAAGTTTCTTGCAGTTATATTTACGTTTATTTCTTTTATTGTGATCTGTACGTTAAAAACAAGATTCTCAATACTAATGAATAACAATAAATATAAAAAAATATCATTGCAGAAATTTAAATACTGTTTATTCAAATATTTTTAAGAAAAATATCATTTATTGTGATAAGATGTTACAAGAATATAATAAATAATTAGATTTAAAGGACTGAAGATGTATTTTTCTTACTAAGAAGATGATATTCTGTAATTTGCCGATGTTATGAACAGAAAAAGTTTATAATATTTTAGATCCATACAGATGGTTTCAATCTCATATAAAATATTAAATTTTCAGAAATATTTCTAAATAAGTTCTACAATACATAATATAGATTCTAAAATGATTGATTGCAAAAAATACGTATAATATATTCAGAAAAATTTCTCATAAAAACAGAAATAAACTACTTCTTCACAGTATAGATATGTCACTAAAGTTGCAGTCGTAGTATCCAATGAAGATGTTAACATATTGAATATTTTTCTCATGACCATTTATACGCATTTGCTATGAAATTTTATATACATTGTAAGGATATCCTTCATCAAATTAAAAATTTATAACAATAATTAGAGCTAATCAATGATTATTGGTGTGTAATTTTTATTTAATTTCATAATTACTATTAAAATAGTGTCCCCAAATTAAAGGATGGACATTTGGGTTTCAATGAAATTTAGGATGTCCCCCACATTTTTTCCCCATCATTTGGTATATATATATGATATTTTCCTATATTTATTTATTTGCTATTTTAATACTCATAGCTAATGCTTTTTATTATATTTTCATGTCTTTTATTAATGCTTTGAGTCAGAATAAGAATGTCTAGTAAAAGTGGACATCGTAAAGTCCACTTTTACTGGACATTTAAATTAATTTTCTTTTTCCACTTATAATTTTTTTATTAAATAATGATTAACTGTTATTTTTATTTTGAAAACCTTATAAAGATATATATGGATAAAAACCTAATGTGTATCATGTTTCATGTTATTTAAATACGCCTTAATGCTAATCGGGATTTGTTTATCGTTTTTAAAATCGAATTTAAAAAATGGGCACCATTATTCCATTGCACAGAAATTCTCAGTGTCTTTAACAGATATTAATAATCTTAAAAAGTAAATTTTGTCTTTGCGAATTTCAATGAAATAATCTTAAAATTTAAAATAATAGATTAAAAGTAGCATTTAATTTATATATATTAAACTTGTCTAATCACTAATTCTTTTTAAAGAAATACTTCTTTATTGATTTAAAAAACATCAAATTTTGTATATGACATTAAATTCTTTTTTTATAGAAAATATCGCATGTGATCAGTTTTTTTGTTTTTGTAGATCGATATGATAAATTTTGTCTGAACAAGGATTGAAGTGACGTGTTTTATGACGACGATATTGTTTGCCGAAGTTTAAAGAATGGCAATGGTATAACAGTGTCAGTAATACCGGTCTTGTGTTTGTTATATTTTAATGTGATCCCATGTAAATAATGTTTCATAGTATCATTTTATATATTATTTATAAATGTATTGATACATTCTGTTTAATTCAACGTTTATATAGAAATTTATATGCATTGATAGTGCATTATTGGAGCTTACTGTCGACTTTTCTACAGATACACCGATCCACAAATCTCTTGACTTTTAAAAAGACCCCTTCTCATCTTGGTATCATTATAGCGGAAGACACTATTTCATTTCCAGATATTGCAAACTTGATAGTTTGGAGCTTTTGTTTAGGGATTCATCACATTAGTATATATGATAGTAAAGGTAAACTATATATTCTCTTTGTTTCTTGCACACTTTAAATGTTATTGATTCATAATTGGATTAAATTACTCAAAAAATGTATAAATATTTTTTGAAAAAACTTGCTTATTGTATTCACAAAAACTTGATAGAAATGAATTTGTTATTTTTCATAAAAGTAGGAGACCGTATTTTTTTTTTATTTAATATCATTTGATTTTAATATAATTTGTAAGGAAAACAATTAAATATTTAATTGACAATAAGGATATAAGTTTTTATCAGTGCATTTTAAAAGTTGACAGTGCTTATCTTAAATATTCACAGATAAGAGTTCTAATTTTAAAGTATCATTTTCTTTTTTAAACATTACTGTATTTTTTGTATTACAGTTATTAAATTTTAAACATAATGAATGTAAAATCATTTC
This sequence comes from Latrodectus elegans, assembly GCA_030067965.1. NCBI lineage: Eukaryota > Metazoa > Arthropoda > Arachnida > Araneae > Theridiidae > Latrodectus > Latrodectus elegans. The sequence continues at coordinate 98,451,135 of CM057819.1, forward strand.
TTATTAAAATACTAAGATTAAAACTTAAAATTATTTAAAGATAATAGTCTAAAATTAAAAAACACTTTGGTATATACCTATATATTGTCAAATATGTTAAAAAGTATCATTATTCTGTATGCCTCTCTATGTATGTTAACTATTTGTTATGTAATTGATGTTGGTTATTTTAACATGTAAGATATATAAGATATTTTAACTAGTAAGTGTCTTATCTGTTAGTTAAACTCTGATATTTTCTCATTCTCTCTCTCCTGTTAATAGATAAATATTCATTTTTTTTTTTATGAAAAAGTTAGCATTTTTCTAAAGAATATACATTTTTCTGGGCATCCTCAGTTGGGACTTAAAATTATTTTTAAAAATTAGTTGAAATAAGGGAGAAATATAAAATTTTAAAGTATCTAATGTATGAATATTTTAAAAAGGACAAGGAATATCTTGATTTAGAATCCGAAAGAATGGGTCATATTATGAAAATTTATTTTAGTTAATTTTTTGCTGCTGTATCAGGTTCTTGATTGAATTTTTATTATTTATATTAATAAATATATATTGATGTACTATATTTTATTTCATAGTTTATTTCTTATTCATAGGATTTATTAAATTAAATGGAAATAATCTTTATAAAGAAACTATAAAAAAGAAAGAACTATACTTGAAGAAGAAATCTTGTTACTTCAATGTTATTTTTAGTGATGGCAATGTTCCATTTTCTTACAATGTTTGTTGTAAGTTAATTTTTATTATTCTTTTTAAATTTATTTGTATCAAATTGAAGACAATCACTTATACTTAAAATTGATAAGTATACATATTATTTATTTAAATAAAATATAAACTTTAAAAAATTTAAGATATATCGTTATATAAAAGTATTTTGAATTTTTGAAATATATATATTGTGTAATGTATCACATTAAAAACCAAAATGTATCTATGTTAATAGAATGATCTTATTTTGAATTATATTATATTAAAATAAAAGTTTTTATGTATATCTTTTTACTGTTGGAAACTATTATATTATTAGGCATAATTCTTAATATTTTGGAACTTTTCCAAATATTTCATTGCAAAAATTTATCAGCATTCTCCGTGATATGCATTTATTAAATTGCATACTTCATCCTTAAAATTTTCAATGCTTTTGTTAATATTTATATACATATAATTCATTATATTCCTAATGTGACACCAAGATTTAGTCAAATTAGAACTTGCATATAATTTAGATTCCTTTGTATCTGTAACCAGAGTCTGACTTATAGGTAAAAACATACAGGGCAGTTGTCTCGGGCCCCTATATTATAAAACTTCCAAATCAAATAGAAAGATTTTTGTGAAGTAGAGGGAGGCCCCCAAAAAAGTTTTGCCTAAGTCCTTAATTAGTTAAATCGAGTTCTGTCTGCTATCACATTTAATATGTCTCCAAAAGGGTTTTTTTTTATCTTTTAGAATTTTTCTTGTATGTAGCTATATAGTAATTAAAATATGATTTTCAATTTGTGCACAAAGATATTTAAAAATATTAGTCAATTACTAACTTGTTGCAAAAACTAGTTTTTCCCTGTAATATTTTGAATTTAAAAGGGATGTATATATGATATGTGGTCTTGATATAATGCATAAAAAGTTTTATTTATTTTAAAAAAATATCTATTATTGAATCAATATTATCTTTTGTTTCAGTAGTTATACTACTTTTACCTTTAATTGCAATAATATGATCAATCACCAAGCACTTTCAAAGTCTATTAAGATTATCCGTTCTTGACATTTTAATTATTTTAAGAAATGAATTCTGATTAATCTGAAATATTTCTTGCCTTCTTAAAATTTTCCTCTTAAGTTTTTTGTAATTATAATTATATATAATTAAAGATTTGATATAAATAAGATATAAGAAATTGAATTTATTTGAATGTGACTAATTATTTAATTTTTTTAATAATTTAAGTTTGTATGGGAGAGTTTTTAAGTAAGATATTTAAAATAATCGAACAAGTTTGCCACTCGAGTTTCTAAAAGTTTGACTCAAATCATTAAAATCTAAAATAATGAATTGCATTATTTGTTTTATTTTGCCTCAATGGTATTTGTTTTCAGAAAGTTAATTTCTTATTTTTTTAAAATGTCAAAGGAAGAAAAATGTGTTTTTACTAAACATAAACAAAATATAGTTAAAACTTTTAAAGATTATGATTTTTTTTATTTAAATAATAAATATACTATCAATAATAATAATAAATATACTATCAAAAAATTAATTTAAAATTGGATGCATCAAGTTCATGATATTTCTAAATTAAAAAAATTATTAAATTATTTGCTTTGTAATTTGTATCTTAAATAATAAAGAATAAGAAAGTAAGTAGTAATATTAAATAATATTACTAAAATCTAACATATTAAATATTTGATAGCCTATGATATGAGTAAATAAAAGTTTAAACCAATTTTTATTGTCAAAAATAGTTGTCCATTAAGAAAATTTGGCTTCATAGATTGGTATTTCTTTAATAGTTGCTCCAAAATAACTACTCAATAATTTTCATGCCAAGTTATTGTCATTGCTAAATTAGAGCAAAATATACCACATTTTTATTTTCTCCATAAACACAAGATAATTTTGGCTTAAAGTCCTATATATGTTAAGTTTTCTTCATACAATGCCAAAAATTTTCACAATCAAAAATATTTATCATTTGCATACATATATGTAGTTAAAAAGTTTAAAAACCAAATTTTTTTAAATAGCTCTGAGGTTTTAAATTTAAAAAAAAATATTTGGTTTTGAGGAATTTTAACTACTTACTTTTTCACATTGTCTTTGAGCAGGAAAAAAAAAAAATACCTGATAAAAATTCCCATTATGTGAAAAAAATGCTTAATACATCATAGGAATCATGAAAAATTATCACATGAATCAAATATGTACCATTCTAAACTGTTTCAAATACAAATGTATAACTAATAAAATTAGAAAACTAAATTTTATTATAACAAAGGGAATTCACTGCATAATTTGTATTTTGGAAAATGGTATGTGGAATGTTGTTGGAATAAATTCTCTTTTCATTAAGAAAAACTTTGTAAAAATAGATAGCTTAATTTTCCAAATAATGTATTGTCATAAACTGGTATATGTGTTAGGAAAAAAAAATATTCTCATATTTAATAAGAGAAAAATCAAGTAAAAATTATATAATCTTTACTTCTTATCAATATTAGAAATTTTAAAATATAAATGCTAGCTAGCATATCAAGTCACAAATAATTTTACATTGAAAAGAATTTCCAACATAGGAAAATTATATATTTTGCAAATAACTATACTGACTCAATTATTACTAAATAGAAATTTTTGCTAAGAATGGTGAGAAAAAAAGCATTAAACATCCTAATCTTTTCTGTTAATTGTATACATATTATTCAATGAATATATAAAAGTTTGGTTGAAGACTGTAGGTCTGTGTAAGTGATAAAATGCGCCAAAAGGGTCTTTACACCTTGAAATGTGCTTGCATAACATAAAATTTGTTAAGTATTTGAAATGATTAATTTAATGTTAATGCATTGAAATTTTTTTGTAAGTTAACTTTTTGAATATTAATTTGCAGTGATTATATAAATATATATATATATATATATATATAGATATATATATATATATATATATATATATATATATATATATATATATATATATGTTTCTTAAATAAAATTACTTTGGAAGTTAACAGAAAATATTTATTTTTATTATTTTGAATTAATATTTTTCTTATAAAATATATATGACCACATAATCATTCTAAGAATATCAGTATTGTTTATAAATATTTCTTATACTGGTATTTAAATTTATTTACTGTGGGGTAATAGTGATTAATTTGGAAGTCTAATTTTTACAAGAATGTTTGTTTTAGATCTATTTTTAATGACAATATTAAATTGGGGTTAGATTACACAACTGTGATTTTTTTAAGGTGGGTACATGTAGTATTCAGATATCTTCATCAGAGGTCATGTCGCTCACTCACCTCGGGTAAGATACAAAATAAGAAAAAGTAAGCGAAGTGTTCCTCCAAGTGATGCATGACGTTGGTTGTAATATTTCTGTACATCCATTTCTTATAAATATACTCAATTTTATGATCAATAAACTGTGTCGTTCAAACAAGCGGACTGTTTATTCATAAGAATTTACACACAAACCAAAATTCCGTGAGAAGGGAAACAACAGTACATTTCCCAGTTAATTTAAATTTTTATAAAAGTGCACTTTATTTATTTTAAAAATTTAGCTTTATTGCTCAGTTGTCTTTGTGGTAGATAGTGTTACACTGAAGATTTTTTTAAGTTGGGTGCCACTGACTGTAATTGCACACACAAAATTTGCAAATTGTGCCAAATCAACACAACTCTGTGGTCTTTTACCTAAACATTAAATGTGTTACTCGTCTTTCTAATTTCTTATATTTATCTACTGATATTTTATTCTTTTGCAGGAATTTTCTAAGCGATGAAATATGTTTATATTAAAATTATTTCAAATTTATCACAGAAAAATATACTTGACTAATATAGTTTTAATTTAGTGTGATGAAAAAGCAATTTTATTACTATTATAGATAAAAATGGCCATGTAACAGAAGATGTAAATGTTTATTTATTGTCTCAAGAAGATGGTAAACAACAAATTATAGAGGCTGCCAAAATTGTGTGTGCAGATGCCAAAAGAGAGCCTAAAATACTTGAAAATTTCCATACAAAAAATTTTGATTCTTATGTTAAAGGTATTGTTTTATTTATGGCTAACTTAATTTTTTTTTCTAAAGCCAAGTTCTGATTTTCTTTTAATATTAAATCTGTTTTGAGTTCATTTTATGAGATTATATACGCATAGATATCAAAATAATGGAAACACTTGTCAATAAAAGTGACATTATTGAATGTGTTTCATAAGCATTAAAATTGCTGTCAGTTTAATTTGATATGGAAATGCATATATTCTGGTTGTAAATGGTACATTTATTAAAATTCTATCAGTTTTGAATTTTTTTTTCAAAAGTTTAAAATATCAGGCCTCTCAGATTTTAGAGGCCAAATTGTTGGAACTTGGATAGCTCGAGCAAGAGTGACCCAAGTGTTTCAACTTTTAAGCATTTCAAGAAGTATTGTACCTAAAGTCATGACTACATACACACAATAAAAACCAGCTTAGTAAAATAAAATAGCTTATAGAAACTCAGTAATAGAGACTGCATATATTGAAACAGATTGTAATGTCTTAAAACAGAAGAATCACAGCCAAAAATGACCACAAAGCTCATTCAGTATATAAATTCTCCAAAGTCAATGTGTGTACAATTGTAAAGCACCTGCGTAAACAGAACATTTACTGTAAAGCAACCATTCCTAAGCCATTTGTCTCAAATGTTAATGCCAAATGTTGTGTAACAGTGGAATCACACTCACAAAATATGATTAATTGATAAGTGAAAGAAAATAATATGGTCCAATGAATCATCTTTCACACTTTTTCCTTTATAAGGACAGGTGCATGATTGAAAGACTTCTGCTCAAATTCATTATCATGTGTACCTTTTTTTTCAAACTGTCAAACATGGCACTAAATCTCTCGTGATATGGGTAACCATGTTATGGTTTTCTGTTGGATCAATCATGACTATGAAAAAAAGGATTACTGAGAATTATAAAAACTTTTTAACTGATTAGATCCATCTGATGATTATGGATCTGTCCTTGCTGCAGAATTTATTCAATCATGGTTTGATGAATATGAGGATGAAATTAAACAACATGATGTACAGTCATGTAACCTTTATATAATTGAACTGTTATGGCTTATTTTCAAGTGCTCAATTTAAAATCAATACCCTCCACCAGCATATCTCCTATAATTTTCACAATATCTCCATGAAAAATCATATAATATTCCTTTAAACACTATTCAACACTTGTATGAATAAATTCCTATGGAAATCCAAGCTGTATTATATGCCAATGATGGTCCTATCCATGCTAGATATAATAAGATTCTTTAAAATTATAAGGTGTTTCCATTATTTTTGATAACTATCTGTTTGTGTTGCCTTTCTTAAATATATTGTCTCCTTGTATATTAGGTGCTAATGTGTGTAAGAAATATATATTTCAGTTATAATATTTTCAACTTTATTTTTTACTATCCATGTTCCATATATTTATTATTATAAAAAATTTCTTCATATCTTAAAAACACAATGAGTTAGCATTCAAGCAATCATTTTTAACATCCTGGGAACAATACTTTCTTGTTTACATCTTTTATGTGTACAATATGCAGTAGTGTTATGCAAAATGTATATTTTTTTACTATTAAATTATTCAACTTTAATGGAAAAATATGATTGTTAATCAATATTGTACTTTAGATTGTTTTCAAATTCTTTTCATCAATATCATAAAATTTATCTTATATGTAACTGTTGTTAAATTTTGTATTTTATGTATTTATATTTTCAAATATTTCATTTAAAACTTTTGAAATGTAGTATATATTTTCTAAAAATAATACATTTTTCATTATATTATTCCAACATTTAAACTATATACCTTAAGACTAATTTATACAATTTACTTCTCTATTTTCTGAAATGAATCCTGACCTTCATTATTATTTATGAAACATGAAGTCTTAGATATTTAGTTATATAACATTTCTTTTGCTAAATTGAGTTTTTAAAAGCTCTGTGATTCTAAAAACACTATTGTATCTAATTAATCTAAAGTAATTAAAAAATAATTTTTATTTAACACTCATTTTAACTTTTGCAGCTACAATTAACATTCCTGAACCTGAAGCAATATTATTATTTGGTTGTTCAAATGGTTTAATTGGATATTTACCATGGCACATACGACTTTCAGAACTGATGTAAGTATTTTTTAATCCTATTCTCTAATTCTTTTAATACAATAAAAAAGGTTTTTTGTGATTTTAACATACCACTCTTACTAATTGGGAAAATTAATGATATATTGGTGTGTGCAGTTTATGATTATCGCCTTTACATATTTTAAATGAATGCTATTTTTCCACTGTGGGTTTAATCTATTATATTATTAAGTTCTTAATATGTAAACATTTAAAAAAAAATACAAGCTGCCAATTCTGATCTATCAAAGCTATCAATGTCTTTCAGCATTTACAAATATATGGGCTACTAACAAATTGGGAAATTTTAATTTAAGCATTTGCATTTGGTTATTAAATGAACTAAGTTTTCATTGCTGTATTCATTTGCACAAGGCTTCAACAACTCCCTAAAATTCCCAGAATTTAAATTGGATTCCTTGTGAAAAATCATAAATTATTCCTGAATTTTTTACCTACTTTGATGTATTTATTTTTTGTTAGAGAATATAATAATTTTTGAATTTTAGTTTTAATATTTTAAAATTTTCTATTCTGTTCACAAAAAATAATTGAATACTATTTCGTAATGTTACCACTAAATGTGTGTGATTGATATTAGATTGTTCTATTCCTAACTGTTGACTAAAATAAGTTGTTCTGTTGTTATTGTTAAAACTGAAAACTGTTGACTAAAATTGCTGTTCAGCTACAATAATTTCATGATAATCTAGTTTAATTAGGATCAGTGTTAGTATTTAGATTTATATGTGTAAAGTGAAAATCACCAAGATGGTCATGTTGGACAATCAGACAAGTAATTTTACTTGAATCTATTTCTATTTGATTCTGTTTCTTTTATATTGTATAAAATTCACTGAATATTAAATATACTTTTAATATTTCCCTTGGTAAAAATCGCATATAATTTCAGTGAATCTGAATTACTTTTATTAAATAATTATGAAAAATAAACTCATCCTGGAAACTTTATCTAATAGTTGTATTTAATCTGAGTAAGTAAATTTATATTTGAAAAGGGGTTGTTATATGTATCTTAAAGTACTCAATGAATTAATAGATACGAATCAATTGAAGATGTTTATAAACTCTAAAATTATCCATTATTTTATATAATGTATAATTCAGTAATATGAAGCATATTGACTATTTAAATAAATAATAATTAAAGTTCTAACTCAGATAAAAAATATTCTCATTGATTTCTCCAATTATTTATATCTATTGTTTATAAATATAATTGAAAAATGTAGCATATACATAATTATATATATATTTGGTTAAAAACAATTTTTATAATAAAATAAAAAAATATTTAATATGACTGTCAATATGTCTTGGAAATTTTTTGACTCCAGGAAATCTGTACAAAATCCTGTAGTTTTCCAAAATATGCACAATATTTAAAATATATATTAGGTATAGTTAAAACTTGAGGTAATCATTAAAATGCTCAGCAAATATTAAGGCTCAGAATTTTTAATTAAACTTGGGGTTGTGTGATTAACAATCTTAAATTTATGTTGACTAGTGTAGTTTTGATACTGTTATTATCTTTTTTCCTTAAAATATTGTCCTAAAAGTGTTTGAATTTTTTATTTATTTTTTACTATTTTCTTTTGAATTGCGATTAATTTATTGTGTCTTCCATTAGAATTCAGTATCACATTTTTAATATAATTATGAGATTTTCCTTTGCACGTAATGTATATGAAAAAAGGTTAAGTTTATAGATTTGAAAATTATTTGATAAATAACTAATATGTTAGTAGTTTTTTATAAGATAGGTTATATATTTTGTTCATTTGATCTATTTTTGTACTGTAAATTGTACATTTTTTAAAATTTATTCCTTGAAAACTATTTTGTAAATCATAAGAGATGTATTAATTCACGACAATTTGACGTGTAAATTATATAGAGCATAAATGTTGAAAAAGTATGATTTTGCTTTTAAAGATATTAGCAATATTATCTCTTTCATATGTCATTAATAGTATGTTAGTTTATTAAAAATGTTATTTGGAAAAGTATAATTAGTTTCTATAATTTAATATGTACAATTGTTAACTTTTTATTTTTATTATAGCTTCCAATTAACACACCATGGTATTTGCCTTAAAGACTTTGATAATGCCTTATTAAGGTACAGCAAGTGTGAACAAAGATTTGGAAAATAATTTATTGAGATCTAATTTATCCTCAGCTTCTGGGATCCTGTGATGCTTAGTTAAATTTAGGTTTTGTTTACTTAATCCTGAAAAATCAAACAGTTTAAAACTCAATAATTTATTTTTACATTTCTTCATAACATTCATTTTGAAATGTTCATCTGGAAAAATATGTTCGTTAGAATCACTTTGTTGTAAATAGACATTTAAAATAAATGTCAACTTTGTTAGAAAAGTGTTTGTTCATTAATATTTAACTCACCATTACCATTAAATGAAATATTTATACAGATTCTAGTTGTTAATTTTTTATGACTGTATTTCATTGAAAATATATTTGGAGCTTTATTAAATATGTTTTCAAAAAAGTTTGTGTATTTTAATTTAAATTATTAAACATTTTATCTAATTCTTTTATTAGTTTCTAAATGCTTCATTTGTTGCAGAAATTTTAAATCTGATTTTTATTATATATTTCAAAAAATAAATTTTTTATACAAAATATAAATTTTGTTTTCATGGCTATGTTAAAAAAAGGTTTAATGCTGAAAAAAAAAATTTTTAATGTTACCCACTCAAGAATTTTGCAAGGTACATTTCATTAATTAAAACAATGTTAATTTAAATAAATTATTACAAAACAAAGTTTTTTTATTTGGCTTTCAGTATTTAAAAAAAATCAAATTTAAATGTCACTTAAAACATAAATATTTGTGATGTCTCAGAATTTACTTTAAACCAAAGCCTCAGCTATGCAAAAATTTGATTTTAAGGCAACAAACCAAACAATTGAAGTTTATATATATATATATATATAGTTCTATGTATAGAACTATATATATATATATATATATATATATTAGTTCTATGTATAGAAATATAAAAAAATAATAAGGTTTATAATTTTTTTGTTAAAAAAAAGTCCCCCCCCCCCAGAGTGAAGTTTCATTATTATAAATGCATACTTAACTTTAATCTTTTTTGTCCCTTCATAGCTGTTATTCTGTTTGCAACAATTGTATGTTTTACTATTTGAGACTTTTTTTTAAAAAATAGTTACCCATTTAGTCCTGCTTTGTAATCAGCCTTGCAAACTAAACGAAGTGGTAAATTTCTTATGTTTAAACAACACTAGGAAAGATAAAATCTTATTAATTAAATTTTTTTTTAATCTTAGTTTTTAATAAAACTTGTGTTTTTTAAATTTTATACTCTACAACAATTTTATGTTCTAAAATGTATTTATCCTTGATTTTCTAGATAAATTACATCTCTTTCCACATATTTCATGAACTTTTTTTTAATAAATTTCTTACAAAAATATATTCTACAGAAATAAATATTCCGTAATTCATTTGTCTCTTAAATTACTAAAGTTATTGGGTTTGAATACAGGTTGAGCTAAGTGACTAGTATTGAGTGTCTAATATTAGAAAACAAATATTAATGTAACCCATCAAATTTTCAAAAACGTTTTATTATATAAATTTTCAATTTCATATTTTTTTTATTATTATTATTTATGACTTTAAATTTATTTGGAAATTGGTAACAAAGTGATTATTTAGTCAGAATTGTAAATATAAAAATTAATAAATGAAAGAAAAGTTTTGAGAACAAATCCTTCATTTTGGTTTAAAAAGATGAGCTTGAAAGACATGAGCAAACTTAAACCATGAGTTTGTTTAATTTCTTTGAGGGGAAACTTCACCTGAGAATTGTACCTGTTTTTAGCAGTGCCAATTCTTGAAGTTACCTAACATCTTACCTACAAAGGTACCTAAACTTATCCTAGTCAATGCACTCTTATGAAAATTAGAAGTTTTCGCATTACCTTTACTTCATTATATGCTTGTGCCCATAAATTAAGTATAATGCAAGTTTAGGCAAAGAAAGAGACAGAAGCAAAACTAATGTGACTTATTTGAAGTAAAATCTATTAAACAAAAGGTTAAGAGCAAAAAGATGCTATATGTTTGATATCATTTAAAAAATGCAATTTTTAATCTCTGGTGCAAATTTCAAAAAAGAACCTATTCACAAAAACCAACATAACATGGTTGGTATAATGGTTAATACATAGTATGCCCCCCTCCCAGGCGAGACAGTACATGCCTCACAACAATTTGGCATGCTTAGGATCAAATTATTGATCTGATATTGGGGAATAATACACCATTCATCATGCAAAGCTCTCCGAAGTTCCGATAGGCATATGGGAGGAGGTTAATGAACTGCAATTCGTTGGTCAAGCATGTCCAACACCTGCTTTATTGTTTAGAAATCCGGTGAGTATGCTGGCCAGTTTATATGGGTGATATCCTCCGATTGAAGGCATTCGTCTACAATGTTTGCACAGTGGGAACAGGAGTTATCAACCATAATCAGAAATTCAGCACCCATGGCTCCCTGAAACAAATGTATATGTTCCAGAATGACATCCCTTTAGATGTGGCCTGCCATGGTTACATTCTGAACACGCAGGTAAATACTGGAAACCAGAATAATTCCTCTCCAACCGAGCAATCCTGCACCACCATAATGGTGTCATTCAATCATGTTCTCTTCGTGGTAATGGGTACCTGGCCCTCTCCTTATGAAAGTGCGATGTCCACAATGCATGCTCTCTCTTCCAGGCTAACCGCAGCGAGTTGCAGTAAGTGGAACACATTTGACAGGCCTATGAGCATATAGACTAATGCCCTCTAAGCGTCTGTACATGGTCTGCCTTAAAACTGTCATACCGAGAGGTGATGAGACTCGTCTAATGCTGTGCTCTATCTGTTTCTTTTGGCAGTAACTGCCAAATACCGGTCCTCATTCGGCGTTGTAATTCGAGGACGACCTGTGCTGTAATGTCTTTTCACATTACCATCGTCTTGGAACCGTTGCCAAGGCCTGGAAATGACACACTGGGCGATTCCAAGTTCCTCGGATACTTCCAATTGTATACGTCCACGTTCTAGACAGCCGATTATTCTGCCACGTAAAACATTATCCAAATGCTTAACTAAGCGGTTATTATACTGAAAGGCTTTTAAATCGCTTGTGTACAATTTTACTTTGCAACCATTCCTTATATACCCCTCTCTTACACTGTCATCATTGTGACGTACTATAGGTGCCATCTGGTGGTTACTTGTAATTTGCATATTATTCAAGATGTGTGTGATAATTCTACGTGTGAAATTTTTATTTTAGAGATCAATTTCTTTGTGATTCTGAATTATCCTTAATTTATGGACATGAGTGTATTTATCTGTAAAATATTGTGTGTATATATTTATATATACATATCATAATATTCCACACATCAATATAGTATTTTTATTGCTGTGAAAAAGAAATAAAATTATTAAAATCAAAAGTACACTACTGGCCATTAAAATTGCTACACCAGGAAGAAATGCAGATAACAAAATGATATTTATTGGACAAATATATTATACTAGAAATAACAAGTGATTAAATTTTCAAAAAATTTGGCTGGATATATATATAGATCCTGAGAAATCAGTACCCAGAACAACCACCTCTGGCAGTAATAACAGCAGTTATACGCCTGGGCATTGAGTCAGAGACTGGATTGCATGTACAGGTACAGTTCCCCATGCAGCTTCAACACGATGCCACAGTTCATCAACCGTATTGACTGGCGTTTGGTGACGAGCCAGTCGCTCGGCAACCATTGATCAGATATTTTTATTGGTGAAAGATCTGGAGAACGTGCTGGCCAGGGCAACTGCCGAACATGTTCCGTATCAAGGGAGGTCCGTACAATACCGGCAACATGCGGTCGGGCATTATCCTGCTGAAACGTAGGGTTTCGCATTGCTTGAATAAAGGGTAGAGCCACGGGTCGTAACACACCAGAAATGTAACGTGCACTGTTCATAGCACCGTCAATGCGAACAAGAGGTGACCGAGACGTGTATCCAATGGCACCCCATACCATCACGCCAGGTGATGGGCCAGTATGACGATGAATGCACGCTGCCAGTGTGAGTTCACCACGATGCCGCCAAACATGGATGCGACCATCATGATGCTGTACACAGAACTTGGATTCATCTGAAAAGATGACGTCTCGTCATTCGTGCGCCCAGTTCGTCGTTGATCACACCATTGAAGGCGCTCTTGTCTATGACGCAGCCATGGTCTCCGAGCTGAGAGTCCATGCTGCTGCAAACGTCATCGAACTGTTCGTACAGACACTTGTTGTCTTCCAATCGACCCCGTTTCTTGACTCACGGCTCGTGACGTGTTTGCACGATCCATTACGGCCATGCGGATAATATGCCCGTCTTCTCGGCTGATAGTTATAGGTGGCCGTTGAGATCCAGCATGGCGTTCCTTATTACCGTCCTGTATCCATCGATTCCATATTCTGCTAACAATCATTGGATCTCGACCGACGCGAGTAGCAATACTGCGATAAGATAAACCGCAATCCCGGTACGCTACAATTCGACCTTCATCAAAATCAGAAACGTGCTGGTACGCATTTCTCCTTCTTACACGAGACATCACAACAACTTTTCACCAGGCAACAATGTTCAAATGCAATTTGTGTTTGAGGAACCGGCTGGACAATTTCCTCATTTAAACACAATGTAGGTGTCGCTACTGACTGCTTTGTCTGAATGCGCTGAAAAGCTAATCATTTGCTTATCACATCACCTTCTTCTTTTCGTATAAATTTCATGTCGCCTTCTTGGTTTAGCAATTTTAATGGCCAGTAGTGTAATTTAGAATCTATGCTATCAGATTTAGAATTTTTGCCAGTATTTTAATTCTTATAGATAGGAAAACATTAATAAAATTGAATTAATTATAAAATTAGCTTGTAAATTCTTTTAGTAAAGTTTTTGCCTTTTAATCTTGTAAAATCTTTGCCTTTTTTAGTTTAGCAGGTAAGGCCAAGTGGTAAGTACTCTGGCCTTTGTTTCAACTGTTCTTGGATTCAAATCCCATTTTAATTTATAATGGATTTTTTGAATTAAATGTTTGTATTGGTTCAGAATCTAAATTAAACCACAAGTCACAGTTTAATTAGCCTTCATTTGTAAAAAATGACCATTGAGTGACAAACGAAACTAGTTAAGCAGGTGAGCCCATTGTGCTCACTGTTCAATTGTTCACATAATAGAATAAATTTGATATAACTGCTTTGCTATATGTTCTTTATAACAGAAGTACTCTAAAAATCTAATTTTATACGAATATTAATAACATAATTTACACGAAATTAAAATATGCTTTGCTTTTGCACTTAGAAAGAGGGATTCGTATTCTTTATAGATATTCAAAAATCCTTTAAATTTAACTAGGAAGTTTTCCTTTCAGGCTTTTATCACTTAAAAGCTCAAGTTTGTAAGTTATAAGCTGAGGTTTATTTTTCCCTTCTAGTGAAGGAAGAAAAAAAAAAAAAAAGATGACTATTGAATGATAAACAGACATAAAATTCAATCAGATTTTCTTATGAAGGGAATTCTTTTAGTGCTTTGTGATATAAAATCTGGGATTCATTCAAACATTTTGATTTGTTCTAAGTCATGCCTTACGAACCAATCATTTGTTATTGGTGCTTTATGAAAAGTGTCAATATATTACATGAATTCTTTTTTTTTTTTTATGTCCTACGCGCCAGACCTTGGCATGACTGCCATTAGTCTGAGACGGGCAGCTCAATAGAGTTCTGACAAACAAAGTAAAGAAATTTTTTAGCAGAGTTGACTGCTGCTACGTCACAGTCCAGAACAAGTGATCTCCAGACATGTCAAAGGCATTGCATAGTGGGCAAGTCGGGTTGTCTGCCAATCCAAATCTGTGTAAATGTCATGCCTTGTTTTAATTCTAAAGTTAGCGACACCAACAGCTCTGGATAGGGGGGTCACGAAGGATAGGATTTTCCATCAAGTCACTCCAACTTTTTTCTTCTACCAAATCCCTCTAAAATGCACTTTAAATCTAGCATCGATGATTCTTTTAACACTGTAATAATGAACAAGTGGATAACGCTGTGGTAGGCTGAAGCCATTCTTGCACAGGGTGACAAACGTCAGTCGTTCAGCGAAAACAGGGGGCACCACGAGTAGGCGACTACCCCCAACATGAAACCTTATCGCCATTATAATATGTCATGTAACTGCTGCAATATGAGAAAACAATTTTTGCCTCTATTATTCATTTAACCTCATCTGAAATTTTTCTTGAACTCTGTTCAATCTTCAGTGTGTTACAGTCCTGGAAAGAGATGTCCAAAACATTTAGTTTTCAAATATACCTTTCAAATTTGCCAGTTTTAGCTGGAAGTCTATCCTCAAAATTGTTCGCTTTCACGTGCTGATTTTCTTTCAAAAATTGTAAATTACTTGTAATTTTTTAAAAAAAAATCGACTGTACATTGTCACAAGGGAGCAAATGTTATCTGCAAAAAATTGTATGTAGTTTACCAAATTAATTACACATTTTAAAGTGACATTTAAATACATCTATTTCCATACAAGTACTTCTCTGTGAGTAATGCAATAGATTCACAAACAATCTGGTGCTTAGAAATGAATCGGCGATTTTAATCCTCTGTGTGAACAAGACTTTAATCCACCATAATTAGTGTTCTTTGCGTGATGCAAATCTTATTATATCGGGATTTTGTTAAGAATTTTCTGCTTTTGCACACTCTTTCAAAAATGCTTTTCTTAAACAAAAGATCTCTTCAGCAGTCGTCAATTAAACTTGCATACTAGTTGATGTGTATATAAATGTAGTCTGGTCAAGATCATCCTTTCATTTATTATATCAACTGTAGCGATCCTGAATTATGTGCTAGATTTTTTAATAGCGTTGTTTGACTAAGGAATATTCGCCAGACGTTCTCCACATTTTACTTATCTCGTATTCATATCCTCACCTCAGCAATAGTGTGGAATTGCTTGCACTTTTCCATTCTATTATAATGACACTTTGAATAATACAGCGTGTGTTTTGGCTTGGATATTTCTTTAATTGAAACATAATTTTTAATAAGAAACACACACACAAATCTTATTTATTTTTTTAAATAACCACGGAGTTAGTTGATCATGTTGGGGTACATTGTTTGAAAGAGCCACTTAAACTTGGATTCATGCTCTTAATTTTTAGATCTTTAAAACAAGTCACACAGTAGTATCTACATTGACTTCTATTAAAATGAAGCCCAAATCTAACCAAGTTATCAAGTTTGCAGCTTTTCCGCTCACATCAATGCATCAACCAAATACTTTCGTTATCTGTCACCTAAAATCGAGCCATTAAAATTATTAATATATACATGTATGCAACTTTTTAATAACATGGCATACATAGCAATCGGTAGTGAAATAACTAACAAAAGAAGCACATGTCAACTATAATCAGACAGATGGAACAATCCAAGGAAAGGGATGAAGGAATATTGTTACTTCAATTCGTTTTTTTGTTTAATATGAAGTATAGGCAAACGAGAGAAGTACAAAGAATATACAACTGGTGGAAATTCTTTAGGTAGATACTCTGTGACCATTCTGAAATAAAGTCGTTTTTAGTTAATGATCTTGACACTTTTCCTTGATTAGACTGGAAGTGAGGCTCATGTCTAATTAAAGAAAAATGTACTTTTTAGAAACGTCACACCTTATACGTTAAATAACAATGAAATAAGCATGTATAATACATAAGAGCTTTTATGCGAAATCCAAGTTGAAATTTTGCCTTAGAAAGTTATACACTGCGTAAAAAAAGTAGAAGGACAGTGTTTTTTTGAAAATTAATATCTCTTATTTTATCCTAACTTCCATATATTTATGCAGATTCAGTTTAATGACCCTTTTCTTTTCATTTTAGGCAAAAATTAAACATCCACCCTCTAATATTAATAATAAAATTAGTATATATGATTTCCAATGCATAAAAAAATAGTAGGACACTTGCTAATATATTTAATTTAGTGTGTTGTTCTTTAGTTAATTAGTAATTTTGTAGTTAGTTTTATCCTTTTCTGTCAAAAAATCTAATTTTTTTAAAAGTTACGCTGTTTCTCCGTTCACATAAATGCCTAAAGGAATACCTTTGAACGATTTTCAAAAAGGCCAAATTTCCGCGTATCAAACTGATGGTAAAGATTTCAGAGAGATTGCTCGATTGTTGCAGGTGAGCCCCAATACAGTTTCAAACTTTATCAGAAATCCTTATAAAAAATGGAAAGAAAAAGAAGACTTTTAGGCCGAAAAAGTTAACACCATGTGAAGAAGGAAAACCTGCTCGTGTGCTTAAGAAGAACAAAGGAAGTGTTTCAAAGGCAAGAAATCAAGCAGGACATAACCATGTGATGAAACAAACAGTTTACAACTATATTAAGCGATCTCAAAAATTCATTTTCGAAAAACGGAAACATCATCCCAAGTGGACACAAGCTCACATTGATAGCCGTCTTGCATGGGCTAAGGAGCACATATCTTGGACAACAGAATGGACTTCTGTGATATTTTCCGGTGAAAGGAAATTTAACTTAGACACTCCAGACGGATATTTGCACTACTGACGTTGTCTGGGGAATGAAAACGAATACTATTCAACACGACAAATGGGAGAAGGGAGTTTAATGGTTTGGTTGGATTTTGTATACGGAAGGACAAGTCCAGTTTTCTTAAATGGTAGGCAAAAACATACAGACTACATTCAAGTGCTGAATTCCAAGCTTCTTCCTCATAGCTCTGACTTGGATGAAAAGTGGAAGTTTCAGCAAGACGAAGCTTCCATTCACAGCGCGACTGGAGTCACACATTGGTTCCTAGCAAATAATGTGGATATTTTACCATGACTTGCCAAAAGTCCTGACTTTAATATAGTGGAAAACATCTGGGTAATGCTAGTTCCTCGAATTTATGCTGATGGAAGGCAATTTGATTCGCTAGCTCAGCTTCGAGAAGCATTGAATGACTCGTGGAACAATTTTTGTCAAACAGAAATTCAATCTCTATACAATTTACTTTCAAACAGGATGCTTGAATCTATAAAGGAAAGAACATTTCTTATTAAAATCAGTATTTTTTCATTCATTATAATGCTGTCCTACTTTTTTTACAAAGTTTAAAAAAAGAGAGACTATCTTTGTTGCCATTAATATTTTATGTTTGAATATTATAATTATGATGTGTTAAAATTGTATTTTTAAAATATTTGTAAGATGTTTCTAATAAAAATTTTTAGTAAAAATATAATATTTTTCGGTAATTGTTACAAAATCAAGTGACTTTTTTTTTTTTTTTTTTTTTTTTTTTTTTACGTAGTATACTTTTGATTGGAATTTCATGGAAATAACATAATATATAGTTAAATCGGAAACAAAAATAATCTGAGTTGCCTATTTTCTATTAAGCCATGTCGTATACAAAAAACTTTTAAAAATTATGCAGTGCATTCAAATATATATAAGAAAAATTTTGATGAATATATAGTAATGTAATTGTTTGAAATCAAAACTTACAAATTAAAGATCTTAAATAGCATTGGGGAAAATAGTTTTAAATTTTTATTTGAAATTCTGCCTTGAAAGATATACTCGTTATATTCATATTACTAAAAACAGACAACAATTAAGAAGAATAATATCGAAAAAATTTCTTATAGTTGATTAATTAAATGTGGAAATTACACACAGTTTGTATTTATCTTTTTTAACACTATAAATTCAATAAATATATTCGGGTTATTTTCCTACTTTTTGTCCTATATATGAAAATGTAAAATAATTTCCAATTCGAAAAAAATTATGGGTATAAAAAATACTTGTTTTTCAGAACACGTTGTTTTAAATAATTTAAATGATGTATTAATATACAATGCGTTGAAAAGAATTATAGATATCATAAACAATTTGAAACAATCACATTGCCAATTTTTTTTAACAAAAATGAAATAGAGGAGAAATTAAACGAAAAATTTCTATATGGTTTTAGTTGGAAACTTGCAAGTTTTGTGTGTGACGTTGAAAATTATATACTTTTGATAAAAAGTTGGAAATTTACAGTTCCTTCTGTAATAGTTTTAGAACAAGTGACGCATTGAATGTAGTATCTTAGCAATATAATTTAGTGGAATCGGTAATTGTAGATTGTTAGTCGCTTAATGAGCTATCATCCGTAATTCTTTTTTCCAGGAAGTGTTCAATTTTTTCAAAGTGTCGTTTCCAATTATAGAGTCATTCTCTGAAAATTGAAATGTTCACTAAAGATAGGTATAAAGTCGTAGTATGCCACGATACAAAGGCCGCTATTCATACCAGAATTTTGAATGAAACTGTTTAAAATTAACTTCACCTGTTCACTGACACATTCTTTATGTTTAATTGAGAGAGGACCCATCCTGCACTTTTTGATATCACCAGAGCATCTTAGATGGAAACGAGATGAGTAAAGTGACGTGCATTTCACTGACGAGTTCAGCTTTAGCAAATATCCTGATAATATGATAATCCTATATATATATATATATATATATATATATATATATATATATATATATATATATATATATATATATATATATATATATATATATATATATATATATATATATATATATATATATATATATATATATATACTTAAGATAATTTGTATGAAAGTGTATTATTTAGTGTAAGACGTGGATTGATAGTCTGGGCCGATTTAATGGCCTCATCGACCTTGTATTATCGAAAATTAAGTATTGACTCTAAGTGATATATGAATGAAATCAACAGACTTAATATGGTTTTTAAAACATTGCGGCAAATGAGGATGAATTTATTCTCATGGAAGATATCGTGCTGTCATGCCGTGCTCTTTTAAACGTTGAAAACACAACATCCCTCATTTGCAAAATAATAGTAATAATAATCTTCCGAATGAACCAGTTTATTCCCGATATGAACTCTACAGAACCTATTTGTCTTCATACAGACATGTTCCATTAAATTCACATTTAGGTCGCATTTCAACTCAAAAATAATTTCATTGAATAGCTCTTTTCAACATAAAAGTTACTAAATACCCAAGTCTCTTGTTTATAACCTTATTAATTTCATACCTCGCTGATGAGTGACATTGTTTTCTGTAAGAGAAACCATACCTCTTATTGAAACACTTTTTTTGAATTTTATATAATATACATGAATTGTACATTAAATATCGACAACGACATTGAAATGTATCTTGTTCATTGCTTCTTTTTGTATTTTGCACCACTTATCTATCGTATATTATTTACCAAAACATTTCCTGGTGCACAATTTATATCCAAAACCTTATTCCAACTGTTTCGAAATGTAAATTACAATATTATAATTTACTATGTATATTATAAAGTTATAAAATTATTTCATTCGGAAAAGGCTTTTTATCCATGATATAAATTTCAAAAAGAAGAATGCTTTGATGAACTTGAAAAAGAGGACTAGAAATCTTCAGAACAATAATCCAGATACCGACTTTGAATAACATTCAAAAATACATTTTTGTATATAATAAAGTAACGTTTAATGTTTATAAAGAATTAAGATTATTTAACTTCAAAATGTAGAAATGTTACAAAATAATGCTACTACCACGTACGCCCATGCAAGCAAATTAAAAACTATTAATTTATTAAAAATATGCATAAAATGCTGTTAAATATAAAGTTTCGTTCGTTGTTAATATAGCATAATAATGTTAATAAATAAATGCAACATTCTAATATAATAATAATTAATAAATAAATGTCCAATATTTCTTTATAATATGTTTATACGAATGTCAAGATGTTAGGTGGCGTTGCTACGCCACTTGTTGTTCCTTTTTGCAAAAAGAAACTTGAGAAATAATAAAAGAAAATTTTTTTGGATAAATAATGTCATGGCAACGCTCAGTGCGGAAAGAAGATGTAAAATCTTTCTTAGCCGCATATTGCGGAATTTATTGTAAATATGTACATAGTTCTAAAGTTCCATTAAAGTCTGAATTAAATATTATCCTTGATTTTTTTTTAAATATCTTGAAAAATTAATTTGAACACTGTCTTGAACAAATAATCGTATATACATGGACTAATATAATTGCTCTCCCATTATGCAATGTTAATAAATAAATACTTGTATAAGTCTAATATTTTAGACTTATAGTAATACTACTATAAGTCTAAAAATTTAAGCAACACTTTTGCGATAAATGGAACACTTGTACAAACTAACATTGAAAAATACTGAAGTTAATTATTTTTTTTATCTCTCTCCCTAACACAAATTTCACATCGTGATTTCCTTATTGATCTTTTCTGTTAAATTATTATTCTTTCACCTGCATATCGTGAATGAGTTAAATATAGTAAGCTTACAAGAAAAACATAATTAGACATCATTTTAGATAGTTTGTGATAAGAGTTTTAAGCGCGCGCGCGAATATGTAGAATATTAAATATTTTTTTTAAACTTTGTAAGTTGTATGCTATATAAATTTTATTAAGCTATACTCTTTGCTGGTAATGATAAAATAAAGGCTTCAAAATTAAAAATTATTATTTTTTATGATTGTTTTGTAGTTGCGCATTAAAGTGATGTTTTGCACTGTAATTCCATTTTATATCGCATCCTTGACAGTTACACATTAATATAAATCTGCAATCAATAATTTCAAAATTTGAATTCGAGATTTAATCTTCGAATAATAATAATTAGAATGCATTATTTTTCTATCTTGAAAAATGTGAGTAGAAATATTCTGGAATTTTTTGCGCTCTACACAAATTCCATTGTTAGGATGAAATACTACTCTAAATTTTCCATTATTATTTTCTTATTGATATGCAGTTTATGAATTCATATATTAATAAGTATCATTTCATGCTGTTGTTGTTGGCTTATCCTCTTTAAAGATTTGACATTTGTCATATCGACACATGTGCCGTATAATCCAAATTCTGAGAATGGCGATTTTTTGGCGGATTTTCTAATGTATCTGGCAACTTTGTTTTTGTAACGTCATACATATGGAGACCTATAAGAATTGTGCAGAAAATTCTATTTTGGTAACCCTAGTATTTACGTCATTGCGCATGTCACGATACGTCATCTTGTCAACATTTCTTCATCGCCAAAAAAATTCCGAATTTGGAATCATGGGTTATACGGCTCCTGTGCCGTCAGATCAACTCCATTAAATTGTTGACAGTTGGAAATATGACTTTGTAGATGAATCATTTCATGTACATGCATATGTGGGCTGATATCTTACACATATTTGCATTCCTTAGAAAAAAGTAAAATGCAATTACCATTATTTTATGGTGTTAATAATCCAAAGGTTTTGGCTCTTATCGTTCAGTTACTTATCTCATCGTTTAATTATGCATTCAAACTAATCGTATATTAATAATGATGCTTCATCCTAACTTTCAAGTGCTATGATATATATTTTAAGCTAGAAATATCATACTATAAAATTACTAAGCGCCTCAATTATGTTAACTGAAGTAATTCAAATTTGTTTTATATAGGAATAATATGTCGGTTTTATAATAAAATAAGGTATAATGAATGTCGATGACCAATGTATGTTGTTGGAAATATTTATCTCCGAAAAAAAATTGGCTGTATTTTAATTCAGGATATTGCATTGTTAGATGGTGTTAGATTTTGCTTTTGAATATTTGCATTTCATATCATTATTTTCCAAAAACTCATTCAATACATTAATCCAACATCGGAACTTCGTTATAGAATGTGTTTGATTGGATACTTTTTTGCTAAAAATTTTGCTAATTGATTGTTACCTTATTTTAAATTTAATAATATAATACATTGGGTTAAATTTAATAACATAATGCATTTAAATTTACTATACATTTAAATTTAATAATATAATACAATAGAGCTAAAGTAGTGTAAACATTACCTTATAGCTTATGCATTATTTTAATTTTATCACATATCAAATAATCTATCACATTTTTTTTAATTTCATTTTACATATGAAGATATTTCTCAATATTTATGAATTATACCTTTTATTTATCATCAAATGTGTAATGTGTAATCATCAAATGTGTATCATCAATGGAAAATCATGCTTATTTATTGAGCATTAATTATAAGATTTTTTAAATTTGTATCTGATTGCTTTTATGTTAAAGGTTAATTTTTGCTGTTTTACATAGATATAAAGGAAATTATTTTTCCCAACGATTATTCTTAATTTTTTACTTTTGTATCAAATTTTTCATGTATTGAATAACTAAGCAATATTATTTCTTAACTTAAAAAAACCAGTTTTGTTAACAATGATTGGCACAAGTATATTTTTATAGTTATTTTTTATGCTACCATGTTATTTATAGAGACTGAATCATAGTCAAAATCAAATAAAATATGCATCATTTATTTTATTTATTTATTTCATTATTATTTTTTTAATGCATGAAATTCATTTAATATACTAATTTAATTTGAATTTCCTTAAGCTTACTTTAAGGCCATTCTGGAACTATTTCCCTATTTAGTAAATCCAGAAAGCATTTCTATTTTTATTACATGCGATTTGTTTCGTTTCAGTTACATGTTAGTAGACATCAGATTTCACTCATGATCTTCACTGAATTGTCGCCTTCTCGCAAAATCTTCGAATACTAAATCTGTACTCATTTCTCTGGACAATTGCTTGTGGATTCTTTTTTGTAGACTTCGTACTTCCTTTTCTTTTTCTGGAGTTGGACTGGTGAGTTTAAAAGGTACATCTGCAACCAATTCTCCCCCAATAGCTCCCATATAAAGACGGACGCGTACCATGTAAGAAATGACTATACCTAATCCGTCAGAGTTGTTGAGAGTTGATGAAGCAAGATTAGTGTCTCCTTCTTTTAACATTCCATCCAAAGCTACACCTCGTTTTACCTGCAAAGATTAAAACATAAATTTACAATTAATAAGCAATTCTCGTATGAAGCAAATAAATCTATTAAGTCTTAATAAATTGCAAAATTTAAAAAAAAAATTGTAGTTGGAAATTAGTAAAACATTTTATTAATTCAAAATGTTTCATGTTAGATTTGTAAAATTTACATTTTCATTGTATATCTCTTGAAATTTTATTAATATTATTATTTTAATTTCTATAACTTTTGTTCATATGTTCAAATTAGCATAATAAGATAAAATAATTCAATTACCATTTGTACTTTTTAGAATAAATATAATATTTAACATGTTTCTTTTATATATATATATATATATATATATTCATATAATAGATTTATAACAAAAAATGTAGCGATTTTTTTAAGGAAATCTAAAATATAATTCTCTACAACTTAAAAACCAACTTTCATTATCAAATACTATAAAGAGAATATATTTTCATAAAGGAGCGTAGATTTTAAAAATTATCCTGGCTTAAAAAATAATCTTTCATGTGTCTAGATAGATTTGTCTAATTTAAATGAAAACTCGTGACTGTTGATAATATTAGTATAAATTAAAACTTCAGATGAAAATATAATGGAATAATTGTCTATAATGTGTGAAATATTGCTTATGGACTTCATTATGATTTTTCTAATGGGAATGAAAGATGTAATGTAAAATGTAATGATAATATGCAAGATATATATTGAATTTTTATTCGTTTTTGATCATAAATTTTTCGCTATTTAAAAGCATTATGCATACGTAGAGGGCAAACTTTTATGTCCCAGCATACGCATTTAAGGCTTAATTCTGTAAACATTTTAGTTATCAACAGGTAACAGAAAACAAGCTTTCAAAAAATAATCGCAAACATATTACGAAAAAAAAATGTGCAACTTCTCTATCCACTTTTTGATAACGAAACTTCATTCCATAGTGATTCGCATAAAGCCCAATGAAACCCTTTTAAGGATTATCAGCATCTACAAATATTTTCCTGCTGTTTTATTAATACTATTTTAAATAGAGTGATTTTTTGAAAAATCATCAAGTACAATAAAGATATAGAGCTCAAAAATAAATTTTTAAGCTGTAATATTTTATCCTTGTTGCATTTGTTACAATGTGTTCTTGAATTCAGAGAAAATTTGATGGTACCACTAACTTTAACAATTCCACAACACGACTGCTATCGCATATGATATTACTTTCAGAATCGGAACGTATCGGAACTATACCTGTAGCCAACATTCACAATTTGCCGGCTGTTAGCCACATTAAGACCGATATTTGTTTCCGATGAAATGAAAGTACAAATTTTGATGTCGAATGCCGATACGGAACCGATATCATCACGAAATCATCATGTCAGTGCCGACTCATATCCAACACTGCCAAAATAGGCGAATCAGGATGCTTGCGTTTCCTAGGAAATTTAAATTTGTCATGGGACACCTGTGTTTCCCTTACTAAGGATGGCTAATTGTTTTTATATAATTCCTTAAAACACACCATCATGAGTGCTAATACGTGTGATAACAAGATGTAGTCGTCATATTACTATATCTTTATCAAAACATATAGAGAGGTGATCAAAAATTAAAAAAAAGACTTAACACCATTAATCAATAAATGAGGAGTTCATATTACTATGTAAAGGAAATTTGAAGAGTTGATTGCAAGGTCTTCAAACACAGAATTCAAATTGAATCTGTATTTATTTATAATATAATTATATTCCTCTGAATTATTATCTAACTTCCGACGACAGTCATGTTCATGTTGAGAGACCTCATAAGCTAACAATGGGCAAATAGGTTCACATTGATATTTATTTCTGGAAAAACTGAAGATTAATTTCTTACTTCTGAGATATTACAAAATAGAAAGACATCTTGAGAACTGGAATTGTTAGAAATCAATGAAGATAAAGCATCTTAAATGCTGAATAATGCTTCTCAAAATTTAGAAACTTACTTAGAATTAAAATACACTAGCCTCCAAAAGTTAAAGAACAACCGGTTTTTGCGCCTAATTTGCAAATGCATGAATGTAGAAACAACAAATTCGGATCACATGTGTACAAAACAGATATGTACTGACTGCAAGATAGAAGTTTACAATAGAAAAACGTATACATGATTTACTATAAAAAAGTACTCTTGATGTAAATGTCCATCCTTCGGGGAAAAAAAAGAATAATCACAGTTTTATGTGGCAGAATGTCAAAGAAACATAACAAAAAGGAGTTACAATAATATGCTCAGCCCTAACTTGAATGCATGGGTGGTATCGACTTTCTCAGTTATCATTTACGTTGTCAGATACCGAAACGGGAAGCGAAGACCAGACATGGAGTTAGCTGTTTTCTAGATCTAAAGACCTTGGAGGAAGTCTTAAAGCAGCAACATATCTAAAAGATAGTCCTACCGATGTTTTAGGAGTTACGGTTGTGGAAATCGAGTTGCTCATTCCATTTACTCCAAACCAAGACCCTCAAGGTATTCCTCAACAACTACTGTTCTATAAGGTCGTTCGTTATCCTCCATCATAATGAAATCATTGCCAATTATACTTGCATATGGGCGGATACATATCCTGATATCTCTCTCCAGACACAATTCCTCCTTGGAACATATGCAGTTCAGCGTGACCACAGAGTGAAAACCCTGCCCAAGCCATTATTCCACCAACGCAGTAATTGTGACTTTCCACATTTTATTAATGATACTTTGCTCTCACCAAATTAGCACACGTCCTGAAACGCTTTTCTGTGTGAATCTGGACTCGTCTTTAAAAAGTACAGAAACCCATTGCTGCCAACCAATAGTTCAGAAAATTTATTATTTTGACCTAGATAAGCTTCTCTGTCGTCCGGTGAAGAAGACACATAACTATATAGAGACTGGCATAGTGAAGACGTCTTCGCAACCTACTAGCAGATATCCCGCTCCTTGATATTACAAAGTGGTCTACAACAAGTTGGGGCACAGAAATGTTTCTTCTTCTTCTGGCCAAAAGAGCTATTAACTGGTCACCTTCAAGTGTTATAGCTGATGGTAGGCATGAAACATGTTTTCTGGACACAGAAATTTCGGTTTGATATTAATTCCATAGACGATGGACCACAGTGCGAGACATATTAAAGCACTTGATAACATCAGCCTGTGGCATTCCCCTTTCTTTTCATTTGACAGACCGCTACCTTCATGAATCGGGTAAATGGCTTCTTTCAGACACTGCGGGATCCCAATGCCAATTGTCAACGAATGCGTAATTACGAAAACCTGACATTTGTATATTTTTATTACACTAATATATGTATATTATTTTTATAAAAAAATGTGGTAACTAGAATTTTTTACTTAAATTTACATAAGTCCATTTTTATCATTACTACTATAAATTTTATTGTTAATCATAATATAACAATAAATTTTATTGTTAAAAATTGAATCATCGTTTTAAAGGGATACATTATATGAAATTTGGAATTTTATTTAAACCCATTCAAGTCTCTTAGTATAATTCATTTTTGTCAAAAGAAGACACAATTGAGTAGTTTAAATTATTCCTGTTCCGTTTTGTAATTTTTTAATTGGAATAATTTCATTATAAAAATTTCATATTGTGTTTACCTTATTGTTCTCAGCTGAAGGCATTAAGTAAAATATCTTGGATAGTGTTGCTCCCGGTATGATTGGGCATCCTTCTTTGGAATCAATGCTGGCCACTGCTTTATGATAATGTCCATTGATAATGGTAACTTCTGTATTCTGTATAACATTGACTTTGATGTTCCTGCAGATTTTTAAAAATTTTTTATTTATTGCATAATTTTTACTGCATAAATATACACATATTACATATTTTCACAATTTTTAATAATCAGATTTAAAATTTCAATATTTGATTTTTAAAACTATCGGGAATATTTTTGCTAAATTTGAAATAATTTATGATATATATTATTCTTGAATTTGTCATATGAAACTTAATTTAAAAATGATTTGTACAAGCTAGACACTTTTGATGTTAATTTCAAATTAGTATCTGATATACATAGATGTAATCATTTACTGGCATAGTAAATGATTACATCTATGTACACCTAGTTATAATAATAAACTAGGTGTAAGTTATGTGATGTTTTGCTTGAACGTAAATACACTGCTGGCCAACTAAATTGCTACACTAAAAAAGACAAGAGATATCACAACAAGTTTTATTTTGTAGATAACATGTTGACCAAGAATCAAATGATTATATTTATAGACTTCTGTGAAGTGTGGTTCCTGCCAAAATCAGTAGCCATAGTAGCAGACATTGTTGGAGATCACCGTTGCACACTCTTCGGCATTGATTCAAAGATACTTTGGATGTGTTCTTGGGGTACAGCAGACCAAGCAGCTTCCACACGTTGCCAAAGTTGATCTGGTATGGTAGCTGGGGATGTAATCTAGGTCAATTGTTGAGAAACCATGGAACACGTATTTTCTATTTGTTTTCTATTTCACATGTTTGCCACGGCGAAAGATCCGGAAAGCGAGCCGGCCAGGGAAGCAATTTAAGTCGGCAATTGACGAAGAACCCTTGGGCAATGCGTACCACTTGTCGCGCATTATTCTGTTGTAATATGGCTGTGGACAAGCCCTGAAGGTAAGGAAAGACGATTGGCTCCAACATCTCAGAGATGTATCGCTGGCTGTTAAAGTACCGGCAATGGGTGCTAAAGGAGTGCGAGAGTGATATCCAGTACCACCCCATACCATAATACCCGGTGCAGGACCAGTGTGGCGGTGCATAACGCAGCTGTTCAGCATCCTCTCTCCACTGTGTCTCCAGACTCCAATGCGACCATCATGGTGTTGCAGATAGAAGCATAACTCGTCAGTAAAGACAATTTCATTCCATTCTGCCCATCTACATCCTTCTTTCGTCGCTCCATTGGCGGCGGAGACGTCTGTGGTTCTGCGTCAATGGTAGACGAAGCAATGGACGCCTTATGAACAGACCACTCTGCTGTAAATGGCGTCAAATGGTACGCACAGACATTGGACTATGCGTTACAGACTGAATGTGCTGTGCTGTGGTTCGTGATATGCCTGAGCGATCTATCAATGCCATGCGCATAATTTGCTTGTTATTGCGTGAAGTGGTGCACTGAGGTGGATGTGATCGAACACGTCGGTATGTCATATCCTCCTGCATCCAACGATCACATATCCGCATTACAGTTGTTTGGTTTCATCCAACACAACTACCGATTTCCCTGAAAGATAATTTACAATGTCGATAGGTCACTATTCTTCCTTTGTCCAACTCGGATACTTCATCAGAAAATGATCGCTGTTTTCTTTAAAGCATAATCTATCGTATTTTTTTTTTAATTTTGAAGGGGGGGGGCACAATTGCCGAACTTGAAATTGTCGAAATTTCCTAGCTTTAAATATCTCTTTGAAGTGGCGCCACAGGTACGCGTGATGTGCGTCTGCGCAGAAATTCAAATCATTTGCATATCCACCTCCGCTAATGTATGTTGTAAATTTCATGTTATTTCCATACTTCCTTCAGGGTGTTGCCCTTACAGTGGCCAGTAGTGTCTATTAGTTTACCGAAAACACAGTAAAATTAATTGAATTTATTAATTTTATGAGCAGTGCGAGTTCAAGGAAAGTAATACATTGCTAATTGGAAAATTGCAGCCCAAAAACATCTCGTATTGTAAAACCAAGAAAAACATTTGTTTCCGATATTTTGATAAACATCTAAATATAAACAGAGGAAATCAAGTTCTTATTATTATTTAACTTGATATTTTAATGAGTAATTTTTGGCTATGCCATTGTTTAAAATCGGTTGTAAATCTTTTTTCTTGTTTCACACCGGCAGAACTTAAAAATATTATTTAACACAATATGTGAAATTCACGAATAAACACGAACACAATTATTTGGTCTGCTTTTCTCCTGTTGTTGAAGTCATATTTAATATTTGTTATTTAAAATAACCTATTGAATATAGAAAAATTAAATTAATAATTCTAATTACGAAAACAATTATAATGAGGCTAGTATAACATCTTAAAATTCTTGAAAAGAACTCATTTATAAAAATTATGGAATATCTATTTGAAAAAAAATCATCAATGGTATTAAAAATTTCTTCCGTAAATCACTTTGTATAGAACAAATATACTTGTATTAGTTCATTGTAACCTAAAATTGGTTATAGTACAAACTATTGAAGTTTACGGCTTAAGTGAAAAATATAACATTCTATGTTATAATTTGAGTGAAAACACAATTTGTCAGACAAGATCTAAGAATGTGTTAAGTTTAAAAGAAAAAATGTCGTTTTATTTCCCCAATGTTTTTACCTAAATTTTTATCATGCATCCAAAATATTTTTTATTTACGCATTTCTTAAACATTTCATTTGGTTATTACAATAAAGCAAAATTAAATCAAATTTTACTATTATAAAAATTTTATTATTTAATTTTAATTATTAACAATTTTTTAATTATACTTGTTTTCATGTAATCCTGAACCAGATTAAGAAATTGTAGGAAGAAATATTTTACACTTATAATTATTTTTGTATTGTTAATCCTCGTTTCTCAGCTTAAAGTTGCTTCAATTTTAAGCAACTATAAGTCAGATTTCAACAAAATATAAAATTTTTACTCGTATTCTTTGTGGTAGTATATGTAAAATTTATTATTAAATATAGTTTTCAAGACTAAAATACTTCCTTAATAACGTTTCATAATTCTTACGAGAACTCCTTTATTGATCTTAAATTTTTTTTGAAAATAAATTGCTTTATTTAAAAAAGTTTTTTTTTTTAAATTTTTTTTTATGTATTTATAATTAACAATTCAAGAATATATCATTTTGTGTGTGTGTATGTGGATTTCGTTATTATCATTAATCCTGCGCATAAGTTAAACACGAATAATTAAAAATAGTATGCCAGAAAGAGTTTTGGAACTTTATGCTCGTAGGCTTATAGCTCGCACTGAGTAAGATCTAGTTTTTTCACAAAGCTGGTCAAAAACTTAGAACACCATTTTTAGGGAGAACATAATTAAAAGAAACATGGCATGGTACATGAGATTCAAGAGGTATTGATGCCAAATTGATATATGAAAAATGGCAATACTTAATTTTCTTCATTCACTAAAGACTCTAATTTTTAAAACGCAAATATAGTATATAATGTAATGTAGTTCTACATTACATTAGCTGTCAGAAAATCATTTAGATAACTATCTATTATTCATTGTGTTCCATTTTACTTTTTGATTTTAAATTAATTCTTAAGCATTCTTCAATAAGGCTCTGATATTTAAATAGTTAGATAAAAAACTGAGAAATCTCACCTAATAGTTTTCTTGGAATGATTTGTCACTACAATATGAACAGCAATTTTGTCACCATGGAAGTAGTATTCTTTGTCTAAAGTAACCTCGAGCTGCAGTTTTCCTGGACTTAGGACAAATCCTTTGCTAACTACAGTACTAGGCTGCCTTATTACTGGTCCTGGTGTGTAGTACTGCAACTTCCTGATGGCCATGGAAACAGAATTTCTCCTGTGAGGTTTTTCTTCCTTGTTTTCGGCCACAAATAATTTCAATTCATATTCAATTCCAAGAGGTGCACCTTGATCATCCGATCCTGGTTGTATAGTCACTGAAGGCGGAGCATTTTCTGGTAAATCGAAGGTAAAAGGGATAGCATTGTCACCTAACTTCCTCACCAATTTATTTTGCAATTCCGATTTTTCACTCTCTTGTTCAGTGGGATAGATTTGATCCAGTGCCAAATATAACTGTCTACTAAACTGCAATCCCATGACTTCATCTTCTTCTCGGCCATATCGAAAAGTTGTCACCACTTGACCGTAGACTTTCCTATCTTTCAAGTAATCTGAATCCACCAATACCACGCCTTCGACTGGCTCAACGGAATCGCCATAGTCGCCGAAATCTCTTTTTCCTTTCGAAATGAATAAAAAAATTAGTTTCCTATTTTTAAACAGATTAATAAAAATGTATACATTAATAAGTTTACTTTTAAATATGTTGAAATCTGATGATTATTAAGAAAATTAATTATATATTTCACTTTATATATATATGTAATATTACGTTTTAAAATGCTTAATTATTAAAAAATTATCATATTTGATTACCAGTTACAACATTTGTCTAAAATGATTTCATTTCAATATTCTGAGTATGCTTAGATTATATACATATAATTTTTTTCCTTTAGGAAAATTACAGTCTGTGAAACGGCTTACTGTTATTTAGACATAACATCTTTTATTGTTTTGCATGGTTAAATTTTGTATGAAGTATACGATTTATTTATTTTATTATATTCAACTTTAATTTTACTTATCTATATACTTAAAAATAGCTGACTTTCTTTCTTTCAAAGAGTATTTTCTAGCATAAAGGTGAGATATTGCACTTTTAATCTACCGAAAAAATTTTAAATAATAAATATTTGACTTTTGAAGTAATACACTTTAAAATCTTTTTAAATTTAGATGCAGGAAAATTAATAATTCATATTGTAAAATGACTTCCATTGGATAAACTGATTAAGATATAAATGAATAACAATTCAATACTACATAAAACAATAGTAATAAAAAGTGTTTGGTCAAATTAATTAAAAATAAATAAATATTTTACTGTTCATTTTTCAACACATTCAAATTTTCTCACAATCATTGTTTTTTATTTCATTATTTAAGTGTAAAATCCAAGAGTTTTTTTAGTTTTTCTTATAAAGGAAATCGTTGCATAACTCAGTATTTCTTGTACCTCTAATTAAGGAACACAAGTTTAATTAAATTTCTTATATATATATAGATAGATAGATAGATATATTATGCTTATTCATGAGCATACAAAAAACTCATCAATAACACAACAGTAAATAAATAATATAACTTTTTGTTGTAAAAATTTATATAATATATTTCGCAGAGATACCGAAGACGAAAATAGGGATAAAGTTTGTAATATAATACAATGTAAAAATAGAGAAAAATTCCCGGAAAAATGTTAAATTTCTGTAGATAAAAATTATTATACTTTATTAATTATACCATATTAATTATATAATTTATTATTTGTATATGACTTGTGTGGAAAAGTTATACAGGTAGCGAACAGTATGAATAAGAATGTGAAAGAATATCAAACACATAAATTCATTTATTATCCTTAATTATAAAAAAATGGTTTTATTACATAATATCATTATTCTTACTGAAATGTCCGTAATAAAAATATGTTTAAGTACATATTATGTATCATATTCCGCAATTAAAATTCAGAGTAATACTTAAAAGAGCAAGCATATCGATAATGTTGTTGCTACTCTCCGTGCCCAGGCTCAAATAAACGAATCTATTTACACTCAAAAAGTCATAGACTAGAATAGGTAAATTAAGTAGGTCATCGAAGGACAAATCTAAGAATATGAGCCGGAGAGGCCTGCTTTTGGTTATATTTCGGACCAATTGGGTGGGTATTTTACACTATAATGGCAGAAAAATCTTTTTAAATGGCCCCTAAGAATGGGAGAGAGAGCTGTCTGGTCGTATCTGTTGCTGTTCAGATAAAGGGATCCACCAAGGGATTTGGCACAGTATCAAGATTTTGTCAGAGGTACAAGCCAAGTCATTTTTCAATAAGTTTTCTAGCAGAATGTAGCTCAAGGTAACCAGACAATTAAAAGTAGCCATAGCTTCCCAAGCACCCGTCATTATCCGATTATCCACCTCCTCATTATCCGAAATGTCTATATGTAAGGATATCCAACGAATATGTACATTACAAAAGGACGAGATTTATTTTAATTTACTGAGAATTGAAGTTCCAGTTTTATCAGTCAGAATTCAGATAGCTTTAGTGTCTAAATAAGACATTACATTCCTCAGTCTCTCATCGATGGCAACAAGTTCACTTTAAAAAAATCTGGATTTCTTTTCTTTATGACCATTCCATTGGGATCTCTGATAAGTACACTAATACCAACATGAGATTCATCATCTTTGCTTCCATCAGTACACGTACATTAATACCCCGTTTGCACTGCTCTTTTGTAAACCGATTTAAAGTTAAATCTGATTTAACTTAAAGCCACGCTGAAAGTGTTCGCACTGCCTTACACTCGAAACTGATTTAAGAAATAATGGTTCTTGTTCAAAACCCTTATTTATTGTTTGTTATGATAAATTATGTTCTCTAATTTTTTTTATAGTTCAGTACGTTTATTAAACACTTTTACAGGCCAAAATAACATACATTAAGATTATGATATTTCAAATGACGAATAGGAAACCAAAAAAAAAAAAAAAAAAAAAAAAGAATGTCGATGACAAATCTACATCTTAAACGTAATATAATTATTTGGAGTTTATTTACTAGTTTTGTAGATATTTCTGTATCATTATTTTTTAAAATTTCGCTTCTCTTATATTTATTTTGATCGGTTTCGGATATTTTAACAAACACTAACAGCAAGAGAGCAAAAAACGAGATGGCGCTAAATCAGTTGAAAACGTATTTAAATCAGTTCGCTAAAATGATTTAAGATAAATCAGTTCAAACTGATTTAAATAACATATTGCAACCACGCGAAAAAGTTCTGCTGAGACTTAAACGCGTTTAAAAGGGCAGTGCGAACGGGGTATAACATAGTTTTGGATGTTATGTGTTATTCAAAGGGCAAATTGCCGAAAGCTAATAATGGCGTCATTTTCCTTGAGACTCTTGACAGTTGTGTGTGTGTGATCAGTATGGAAAATTGACACCTCGAAGACCTTAAGAGGGGTCAATGCATTGTTTCAAGTAGCACTGTTTTACTGCAGGGTCGAGTAGATTGCTGATCTCAATGTGGCCAAGAGGACTGTGTTTCTTAAGTCTTTCGTTATTATGCCAACTCTGCAATAAATCCAAGGTACGATTTTGGGAACAGTAACTGCAAAGTTTGTTATAATACTTCCAAGACCCGAATTCCGCGCGAGATTCAGAATCTGAAGGTCCACTTCAAATAATACAATGTTATTTGGGACGCTTAAGCTGCACTCTCTTCAGTTTCTGACGGTTAGTTGTAGCTGTAAAGCAGTATTATACAAGGAAAAAACGGTATTCCAACGGATAATAGAAAAATAGGTAGCTCATAAAGTTCCCGCGTCTGAATCCCTGTTTCGTCCCGAGATATATTTCAATGTACTGAGCCGTTTCTTACCCTTCAACACTAATGTCTCCACATGTCTGTTGTTGGGGAACTCAGGGTCTACAGTGAAAACTAGATATTTCAGATGCTTCTCAAATGTGAGAGTAATATCTGATATAAAAATTTTTTTATTGTTATTACATATATATATATATATATATATATATATATATATATATATATATATATATATATATATATATATATATATATATATATATATATATATATATATATATATATATATATATATATATATATATATATATATATATATATATAGAAAAATAACTATGATTATATAAGTATATATTCCATTTTAACGATATTTATTATTTACTTAGTTTCATTTGAAATGTTGTTTTACTACACGAAAGGAAGTCATATATATAGATCAGATAAAAACAATTCAAATAAAGTGCGCAGTGTTTCAATTTTTTTTTTTGTTATTAAGATATTAAATATTGAAGTCGAAAGTCCTTCCCTTCCCGTTTGAAAACATTTCCAATCATCGCCTTATTGGAAAAAACGTAAACATATTCTCTAAAATAATAAAAAAAAGAGTAGATTTTTAAATTGAGTAAAGAAGAGCATATTTAAAAAATTAGAGTATAAAAAAAATGGGAGAGCAGGCAGTGATGTAAGTATTTATTTCTCTATTCCCAATGGTTTAGAATACATTACAGTTAAAAAGAAAAACACCCACATCATTAGAAATTTATTTATACAGATTTCATCGTAAAATAATTATCTAATGGAATCAATGAAATTTTAAAATTAAATATCTTATTAACACATAAAAAAACCGATTTAAAGAATCAATAAAATATGAAGACCGATAGTAAAATATTAAGATCGATACCGATCAATAAATTTTTTATACAAAATAGTATAGAAAATTTGCATTTATTAGTCTTTGAATTGCATATATTATATTATAATTTTTCTTTAGTCTGCATAGCATGTAGAAATATTGTAGATAGTATATAAACATTTTTACAACAGCCGACAATATGAAATTTTAAGTTAGGTTAATTATGGTTTTATATTTATTTAGAAAAAGGATAAATCATCATTTTTAATTATATTTTACTGTATTTAGTTTGACACTTGTATGAGATAGCATAACAACCAAAGTCATGTTTTTTTTATTTTTATTTTTTAATATTATATTTTACTGTATTTAGTTTGACACTTGTATAAGATAGCATAACAACCAATGCCATGTTTTTTTTTTTTTTTTTAAAGTGGAATTTGAGCATTTTTTGGATAGCCTTCCGGAAGAAAGTCAGTTCGTCATGCTTAAGTGTATCAAAGAGAAAATGCATAAATCTTCCAAGCATGCACCTCTTCAGGTTTTTAGAAATTAAGAGCAGAACATCCTTCCTCCGTTCTTTAACAATGGTTGGGGTCGAATTTGTGACATTCCACTTCGAATAATGAAGTCCTTCTGATCAGTATGGAAAATCCTTCTGTTAGACCACAGTAAGCTGAATTGTTTAATTTGAGATATCGGCCTATTCCAGAAAATTCTTATGGACCAAGAAAACCGTCAGATAAAAAGTACAAAATATAATTTAAGATTGAAGAAGAAAACCTAAAGATGTAAGCCAGACAGTGAGCCAGACAGAGGGAAAATATGCATAAAATTATCATGATTATGAAAAAGCAAATGTCTGTGAAATTGTAACATCAGGTCTAATTAGGGGGGGGAAGTCAACAGAAGCAACAGAGTCAAAATGAAAGACTTCTTGCTAAATCAACTTGAATCAGCAAAATTGTATGATTAAATGAAAGCATTATAAAAATTTACACTTATGTGTGATATGCCCAGAAACCATTCTACAAAATTTGAATAAAAATCTATGCTTTCCTCTTGTAACGAAGAGTTTTAGAAGATTCGAAAGAAGTTTTATCTATAACAAATAATTTCCACCCAGCAATTGTAAAACTATTTCGTCCAATAACAAGCAAGTTTCACCAGACTAGATAGTGATTTCTATTTTACAAAATTGCTTTTGTCGCAAAACTTTTGTCTGTGTTGTTCATTGTTTTTCAAAGAAAGGTCTTAAAAGTTGGAAATACCCGTGGAAATTTTAAAAGATAATGTAATTTCTAAAGTTCATATTCTATCCCAAAATTCAGGATGAGAAACTAACCAAAGTTAAAAGTGTCGTGAAACTATTATGACGAATATTCTAAAAATTATTTAAATTTGAAACAAATTATTAGTAGAATGTGCTTTCAAGAATAGAAGCAATGACTAAAGTGCTTGATAAAAGCTTTTTAGTTCTTCAAGATACTAGATATAAATTGTTGAAGTAAAATAAGGGTTATTTTTAAAATTAGGTGAATCTCTCTCACACAAGTTTAATTTTGTTAAAAATCTCCTGACAAGACTAAAAAAGATTGAAATTCACTATCTCTCTCTCTGTCTCTCTCTCTCTCTGTCTGTCTCTCTCTCTCTCTCTCTCTCTCTCTCTCTATATATATATATATATATATATATACATATTTGACAGAAACATTTGAGAGAAAGAGAAATATATATATATATATATATATATATTTCTCTCAAATATTAGTTTAAACATATCTGATTTTTGTGTAGGGTTTTACATTTATAATAAATGTGCTTAACGTGTTATCTATCTATTATCTTTTTAAAGCAATTCCTTCTTGAAATACGCTACTTTGAGTTTCATTGTTAAATATATCAAAAATCATTACCTCCGATTCAAAGGTCATATGGGAATGGATGAATAATTTGATGATATGGTTTCATTCAGAATCATAGAAATTATCATTATTTATGGTTTATTATTTAAATTATCGATTTTATGGTGATAAAATCGAGAGTACTTTTAGCTTATTTTTTATACGAAATTATGATAAAATGTACATGATTGAACTTCGCTTTTAATTTTTTAAATTTTAATTATCTATTGTTCATTTATTTTTGCTTTGTGCTTCGGAGATTAAATTCTTACATATCTGCAAAAATATTTTTTATTAACAGAAGTATACATTAAAAAAATTCTGAAAAATATTATTACAGGAAATTGTTTCAAATTATTAATCTAATATAGTTGCTTAAAAATTTATGATTTTTTTTTTGTTGGAAATTATTGGAATATTTTATAAACGATTATTTTAGTATTCGTATATATTTTTTTATCCTGTTTTACCATGATACAGAATAAATGTCATATCTTAGTAACTTGTAAGTATATATATATAATTTGTGTGTGTGTGTCTTTAAATATTAAAGAAATTTTTATTGATGTATCCCTTTTATGTAAATAAAAGAAAAGATTTAAATCCAAAAATCTATTATTTGATTCTGCGAAGAATTAATGTCTTGTATTTAGGTTTATTTACACAATAAATGTTTCATTATAAATAAACTATTATGAGGAGAATTATTGTTTTATATCATCATTTTTCATTAAAAATAAATGTTTTTTTAAAAAAAATTCAATCGCTTTAACATTGAACTTGCTCTTGCTCTTATAAAAATAAACATATTTTATTACTAAAGCTATATGTGTACTATGTATGTGTTTCTCTGCGATCCATTATATAAATAAGAGCAAGACATAATTATAATAAATAAAATACATAATTCAATTGCCTTGTCTTTATTCGTCTGATTCCGCATTTGCTTTTGAATGTAATCTTTTGGCTGTAAATTTTTAGAAATATAAATAAAATTAAATCCAGACTATACAAGTATATTGTTATTCAGCCTAAATAACTTTTAAATAAAAAGGACTAGTAGTCATCAAGTATGATGACAATAAATATTTGAAGTACTAAAGTAATTTATTCCCATACAGTAACGAATAAATCTAGTAGCTATACTTTTAAATTCATCTGATTATATTGCCTATAAATATTGTACTTATTTATTTTAATTATTACATTTATATTAATAAATTTTTATTTTGAATTAGATCCTATGAAACTATTTTGATGGCTAAAAGTAATTTCCTCATGTCTATTTGTATAAAACTACTATCCTTAAATTGAGTTTTAATTCGAAGCTATTATATAATCTTTCTTTAACATCAATTACTCTGTGTTATGTACCTACGGATCTTATAACATACTGTCTCCCATTTAATTTAGTAACCATCAATCAATCGCATTAAATAATGATTTATAGTAGCTGATTTGACTGCCAGCGGAGTAATCATCAAATAAAGAAAAATGGAGTGTTAAAATCCGGACAACATTGTGTTTTTAGGGAGTTCTTTGAAATTGGATTCAGAAGTCAAGATCATCTATTAAAAACATTTTGTACCACGCTTCAAATCCAAAATAACTTATTTTCATGTGTTAAAGTCTATCACTTTTTGCTTATGAAGTCTCAGAAATGTCCTTTATTAAGTAGAAGTATAATTTTTATACTTTTTAAAGTAGTAAGTCCAGTAAGGGCAAAGCAGTCACATTCATATACAAATATAATGCATCGTTTCCTCGCTTTTATGGCATTTTCTACTGTTGATATCGAAGGATCATTTCTACTTTTTCAGTTGATTCACTTTGGATTTCCTTAGCTTGTAAAAAGAGGTCTATCGCAGAAGTTTTATCGGCATGAACAGTTAATAAAATGGAATTTCTGAAAATAAAAAGACCCATCCAG
This sequence comes from Latrodectus elegans, assembly GCA_030067965.1. Lineage (NCBI taxonomy): Eukaryota > Metazoa > Arthropoda > Arachnida > Araneae > Theridiidae > Latrodectus > Latrodectus elegans. Next base: position 98,491,105 of record CM057819.1, read on the forward strand.
CATTGTCTGAGTAACTGGATAAGGCAAACTACTCAAGCAGTTTATCTGGTATATCGTTTAGAAACTATAACTTCAATGGCATTTACCTTACCTTCGCTTAACATCAAGATTATGGGAGAGGGTTCCATGGCTGTCCATACCAAAACAGAGAAAAGACTTTCGGCTATCCACCACCTGTCAACGACCTTGGTAGTCACTCCTTAGAAATTTTTATTAATGTAAAATCGTATTCATTAATGAATATGTGTCATTAATATTTTATGTACATTACTGTACAGTATGTCATATGTGAAGAATAATTTAACACACGGCTAGCTTATTTCTATATTTATTTAACATTAAAAAAATACAGGTAAATTACACACGCTACACAGAAAATGAAAACAGAAGAATATTAAAACAAAGAAAACTCCGACAATCATAATCGAGCAGCATTAGGCTCTAGGGTTAGAGCCCGTCTGGTGCTCTCAGTTCGCTTATGATCGCTAGATGGCGTTGCTTTATTACAGACTCCCCCTCTGGCTCTGAAATCGTCTCGATGATGAGCCAGGATTTGACTGTCTGATTTTTGGAGGTCTCCCTCGTTTTCTTAAGGGAGCAACTGGACCTCTGTCTTTCGATGAAGGTAGTTGGTATGGCTTTATCACATTCGTATGATATGTACCTAACACTTGATCAGGTGCAGCAGGGTCTGCAACATCATATGTGGTAGGAGACCTGTTTGTAAGTATAAGGTATGGACCTTCACGTCTTGGCATAAATATTTTACTTTTCTTGTTCCTGGAATTACTTATTTGATGTAGAGTAATCCATACCTTGTCACCTGGCTTATAGTAAGCCTGTCTATGTCTTTTGTCAAAATAGACCTTTCTTCTATCTTGTTTTTGTTCTACTCGCTCCCTGATTTGAGGAGTCAGGCGAGCAAACCTTTTCAAATAAGGCGTTATTTCAGGGACAAAGTTATCATTATTAATAATTGATCTCATGTCATGACGAACATCATTCGTCGTCCTAAGCTCTCTGCCTAATTGCAGATAAGCGGCAGTGTGACCAGTGGTGTCACATCTAGCTGTATTCATGGCAAAACGAATCATCGGAAGATGTTCTTCCCAGGTATCATGCGCATCGCCAAATAAGATGGCTAATCTAGGTTTCAAATCTCTGTTCTTACGTTCAGAGGGATTCGCTTGAGGATGATAAACAGGGATAAGGTCCTGTTTGATATCTAACAAATGACAAATTTGTTGCATGACGGCACCAACAAATTGAGATCCGTTGTCACTGATTAATCTCCGAGGAAGTCCATAGCGTAGATAAACTTACTCAAGTAGCGTTTTGGCACAGTTTGACGCTGTGGCTTCATTAAGAGCAAATAACTCAACCCATAATGTACTCGTGTCTTCCACAATAAATATCCATTTCTTTCCTGTTGAAGTTTCTGGAAGAGGACCAAAGAGATCAATAGCAAGAGTTTCGAATCTTTGCGCATAAATAGGCGTTCTAAGCAGACCAGCAGGTTTCTGATTTGTTGGTTTATACCGATTACATTCCGCACATGTTTTGACATAATCAGAGATGTACTTCCTCATGCCTGTGAAATAATATTTGGAAGCTATCTTATTGTAGGTACCTTCTACTCCATAATGACCAGCTGTAGGAGCATCATGGTATTCTTGCAGAATTCTTTGTCGTTCTTGGATAGGAACAACCAATTGCGCATCGTCTGAATCCGTCTCAGGCGAATAACGATACAAAATACCTTCGTTCATTATATATCTTCGACTGATATAGTTAGCAAAGTTTTCATCCTTATCATTGTTTTCCAGACAATCGATAATTTTCTTCAGATCTGGATCTGCCAATTGTTCTTTACGAATATCACTTGATTTCCTAGTTGGCATATCGACAGAGATTGCATTCATTTCACAGTTTGGATTATCATGAAAGTAAGTTGGTCTTGATAACGTATCGGCCACAACATTTGCCTTTCCAGGTGTATATTCTATTTTTAAGTTAAATGATTGGATCTTTAAAGCCCACCTTGCTAAGCGTCCCGAGGGAGACTTTATGCTCAGAAGCCATTTAAGAGGTTGATGATCAGAAGCAATAACAACTTCTTGGTGGTCAATGTAGCCACGAAATTTTTCCAATGCCCAAACTACTGCTAAAGCTTCACGCTCAGTAGTGGAATAGTTGCGTTCTGCTGGGGTCAACAAACGACTCGCATATTCGATAACGTGTTCTTCTGGGCTATTTCCTTGTAGAAGAACTGCGCCAAGGGCATAGTTACTAGCATCAGTGCGAATTACAAAAGGCATAGATCCATCCGGTTGTTTTAACACAGGGGCTGTTGTCAAACGTTCTTTCAAAGTTTCGAAAGATTTTTGCTGTTCGAATCCCCACGACCAATTGACTTTTTTCTTAGTTAGGTAGCTAAGAGGCCGTGCTATGTCCGCAAAGTTCGGAACATATCTTCTGAACCATGAACAGGTTTGTAAGAACGATTGGAGTTCTTTGACATTATTTGGAACAGGAATTCTTTGGATAGATGCAATTTTCTCTCGATCAGCTTCAATTCCATTTCTGGTGATCCAAAATCCTAAGTACTTAACACGTTCACAAGAAAATTTGCATTTATCTCTATTTGCATGGAGTTTAAATAAAGAAAGTCTCTCAAAACAGTCTTTAGGTCTTTCAAATGCTTGTCAAATGAATCCGATAGGACTATGATATCATCTAAGTATGAGAGTGCGAAGACATCTTTCAGACCACTTCTGAATTTGTCTATTAGGCGTTGAAAGGTGGCAGGTGCATTTCTTAATCCAAAAGGCATACGTAGATAACGATAAGTGCCAAAAGGACAAATAAAAACAGTTTTGTCCAAATCAGCCTCATCTACTTGAACCTGATGATGACCAGACTGTAAGTCAATGGTAGACATATAGGATGTCGGTGTCGCTTCGTTCAAGAGATCGTCCATTCGAGGTAATGGGTAAGTGTCAGGTTTTGTAACAGCATTGAGACCTCTGTAATCTACACATAACCTGATTTTCCCATTGGGCTTTTCTACGAGTACAACAGGAGCAGCATAAGCTGATTCACATGGTTCGATTATATTCTTTGTTAACAGTTCATCAATTTGTTCTTTAAGTATTTCTCTCTTGGCTGGAGACATACGATACGGTGGAACAGATACAGGATGAGGGTCTAATGTCTCTATTCTGTGCTTAATGAAAGGAGTGGGCTCTCCCCCTGGTTCAAAGCAATGCTTGTAACTTTGAAGTAAGCAATTTAGTTTGCCTCTTTGCGTCTCTGTTAGATGTCTCCCTTCATCGCTTCTCAAGTGAACTATAGTTGTAGTTTCAGGCACCACTGAAGTTTTAGAAATGTTTGATGCTTTTCTTGCATTAGTAGGTTTTACATAGAACAAATACTGTCTCTGTGGATTTTCGCAAAAATGCCAGGTCCCATTTTGAACATCAAGAACAATACCAGCTGCATGGAGAAAATCTCTTCCTTAGAGTGTGCTGTTATCCTTGGCTTCAGGTAGAACGAGAAGTTCTGTTGACACACTTTTACCTTCTATACACAGATTGACGATGGTTTTAAGGGCAACCATGGACTGAAGTTTCCCATCAGCAAGAGTGAACGAAATTTTCTTGTTTTCAAAAGCAACTCCATTATCTCGTAAAAAGTTATATAACTTTTCTCCTGCAATAGAATGTGAAGCACCAGTATCTGCGCAAACTGCAATCTTCTTACCAAACAATTCGAAGACAATCATACTTGACATATCTGTATTTATATTATTAATGAATAAGTTCATGCAATTAACAGTTGTATCTTCATGTTTAGAACTTGTACAAATAGAACATTTTGATCTGATAACTCCAGGCGTTCCGCAACCGAAACATCTGATAGATGATCTTCCATCTAATCTAGAAGTAGAGGAACGAGTTATTGGAACTTTTGAATATCGATTTTGAGCATTTTCTGTAGCATTGATCACAGGACGAAATTTTCTATATGGGATAGTTTTCCTGTTTGCATTTCTTGAATATGTTTCCCTTTGAGACTGGTTCAATTGCTTCTTTGTTCCTTGCCGGACATTCTCATTAGCATCCAGTTTTTCAGCTATATCTAGAGGATTAATCCAGTTTGCCCAAGAATCAAGAAAATGATCTTTGACTTCTGGTGGAGTTCGTTTCTTAATTTGATCAGCAATTATTAAGCTTTTGAGTTGATCAAAAGTTGTAATATTCATTTCTTTTATCCATCCCTCAAAATAAGAGGCTAATTCAAAGTAAAAGTCTCGCCATGTTGTATCAGAACTTTTTCTGTGTTGTGAGAATAACTGTCGAAACTTATCAGCAGTAACCCTAAATCTTTTAAGGAGCATTTCCTTCACCTTTTGGTAATTTTGTGTATCTTGTTCATTTTCTCTAGCAAGCAGTTGTGCTATTTCAGTTGGCAAAGATCCAATTAAATATGGTATCCAAGAAGACTCGGGAAGATTCATAAATTTCAACTGTCTCTCGAATATAATTAAAAATAGACCAATTTCATCCTCTTTTGGATTAAATTTAGGAATGATACGATTAAGTTCGAATTTTTGACATTCAGAATCAGAAGCGCCTACAATGGAGGTAGATGCCTTTTGAGCTTCGAGCTGGAGCCTAAGCTTTTCCAATTCAAAATCACGTTCATTTTCTAAACGCAATTGTTCTTCAACTTGTAACTTACGCAATCTTTCTTCTTCAATTTCCTTTTCTTTTGCTAATCTCTCAAATTTTGCTACTTTTTCAGCCTCTAAGCGATCTTCTATTATAACACTAAGTATGTTTTTTACAAGTTCTTCATCATAATTATCACTTTTAGTAATAAGTTCTCTAAGGTCAATTATTTTCATCTCATCAGACACAGCCAAACCAAGCTCTGTTGCAAGAGTTCGGAGGTCTTGTTTTTTAGATTTGCCAAGAAAAGCCATTTTTTACCAAAGTCTTTCAATATTAGTGAAATATTAGAAAATCAAATGATACCAAAAAGAAAATTCTTAAACATAAAATTATTCAAATACCAGAAACATCAAATCAAACACTTCAGTATAGCCATTTTAAAAGAAGATAATGTATTTCAATTATTGGAATAACAAAACAACAAGTAATACTTTTGTAGTAAATAATTAAAATAATACTAGAAACTAGCCAGTACAATTACTAAAAATATTAAGTATATAACACAAACACTGTAAAATCATCACTACCTACTACTTCATTCGAAAATAATAACCTTGTGAATTGTATATATAAAAAGAATCATTGAAATTTTAAAACAATTTTTGAATATATAGAAAACAATACAAACATACAGATTAATTTCAGAAATATTATTCATAGAGTATTTAATATTTTCTTATTAGTGCATAAAAATCATTAAGAATATTCATAAATTCTTTCAAATAGATTATTTAATTATTTCCATAGACCACAAACATAAATTATATATGCAGTAACAGATAATTTTATAATGACAGATACTCATTCTCAGAAATATGAATCATTAGATAATGTAACTAATATACAAAAATACACATTTTCCACAACAATAAGATCAATACAAGAATCAAAAATAAAATTTCAAATAAATTTCTTTTAAATAATATTTAGCAATATATTGCTTTAATAATTCAATGCTTTTGTTTTTGATTTAAAACAGAACATGTATGAAAGATTACATATTTATAAAATTGATAAAATTCTCTTTAAAATATTCCTAAAATCATTTAAATGCAATTAAATAATTAAGCAAATGTATACAAAAACAATATTATATATCATATAATGAACACATATGACTTTATTTATTGAATAAGTTTCAATTTCAATAAATCTTATACTTATTTACTATAAAATAAAATATACATTCATAGAGAAATAAGATTCTCTTTTAAGAATTATTTAGCTATGAGAAAAAAAAAAGGACCCCTTCCTTCCTTCGAAAGGCACTTGAAAGTAATAAATTTCTGTTGCGGGAACAGAATCGCATTCCTAAAAGAAAAGAAAACAAAACAAGCGCGTAGCTTCTCGGCGGCAGTGGTCTGGGTGACTAACTTATTTTCCAACAATTTTGCGAATTTCGTTTTTAAAGTAACCTGATTTCGCCTTTAATATTCAGTATAAATGATTAAATTATAAGACTACTTAAACACATTATATATATAAAAAATATTATTAAACACTTCACACATTGATACAAAACAGAAGCAAAATAATCATAAAATAGAAATGAATAACAAAGAGACATGTAAGCGGATCTGCTGCTCGAAATATATATATATATATTTTTTAAAAGCTTGGATAAGCCAAAGTTAATTTATATATGATTGTTTGGATAAACAATATGAATTTAGATTGTATGAGTTTGGATAAACTCATCAACTCCGACGATTCAACAAAATGTAAATCACAACAAAAATATACTTATCGTTTTGGATTCAGCCGCACGTCTTGGGCGTCAGATTTTCTATGTCATATGTGTGAAGAATAATTTAACACACGGCTAGCTTATTTTTATTTTTATTTAACATTTAAAAAACACAGGTAAATCACACACGCTACACAGAAAATGAAAACAGAAGAATATTAAAACAAAGAAAACTCCGACAATCATAATCGAGCAGCATTAGGCTCTAGGGTTAGAGCCATCACCCTCTATAGCTAAGAAAGCCTGAACACTCTCTTGTGACGTCATCAACCGATGGCTGAAATCAACCGCTTTCATTCACGATTAAAATATTCCGAAGGAACTGTGTTTTTATGTTGTTTAAAAAATTCCTCGTAATCAATTACTATAATATTTTAAAATTAATATTGATATTGTTTCCACGAAGAATATTAAAATATTAATAGCAACTATGTGTAAAAACTTATTTAAGTATAACTTTGAATGAAAACATTCTATTAATTCTAGTCAATGAAATTTTATTCAATATTGGATATTAATTTTCCTTGGTGTACTTTCAATAGAAATATATATTTGTGGTGATTATATATTAATGTGCTAAATCTAATAATAGAATTATTTTTATGAAAATTATATGTATATTTAATTAACCATTCCTGTGCACATTTTTTTTTAAATTCAAGCAAAACATTTTGGGTGTTATAATTTATTCTAAAATAATAATTAGCAACATAATCTATTATGAATTGAAAATATTTCTTTAAAATTTATTGAATGCAATAAGCATGATTAATTTATTAGCAAAATATATTTCCTTGCGTATGATAGATTTAAAATATTTAATGCATTTAATGGGTGAGATAATTTTGTATGGTTGAAGAGAGGAAAAGACAATCAGAAAATAAAAAATAATTTATGAATCATACTTTCTTCATATTTTTTCTAAAAATAATGCATAAATTTAGTATGAAAAAGAAATATTAACATAAACATTTTCTATAAAAAATAATGCAAGTTTGGCAATTTGAAATCTTATACATACAATGATTAAAATTTATAAAATATATATATATATATATATATATATATATATATATATATATATATATATATATATATATAAACAAAATTTCCCTATGTAATTTTGCATATTACAACACAAATAAATTATTTACATACATTAGAACAAACTTAAACTATATACATAATTACTACATTTTTACATTTTTATTCACTTTATCTTGATGCATTCATAATAATGGATAAAAATAACTATTTGAATATACTGAAATTTATTTTCAACATTATTTTTGTTTTAAAAGGAAATAAAGATATTGGATACAATTTCTATTTCAAATTGCATTAAAAAGTAATTTTTTTAAGAATTATTAAAAGTTTGAAGTTTTCTTTTTTTAGATAGAGCATTAATCACTAAAGAGTCATTAATTTTTTTGCAATAATTTTTAAGGAATATATTTATGCACGATTTGACAATGAATAATTTTATTTCTTCAGCAGCATGTCCATTTTCACATTTTTCAAAAGGAAGGTAAATTTCAGATTCATTTAGAATCCTTCTAATTATTGAAAATGCATATGCTATATGATAAGAACATTTAAGGAATTCCTTTCCATTTTCAGTAGATATCAGTTTACTTATAACTAAATAACAATAAATTATTATAGTTACAACATGATCAGAAGGGTATTTTAATGTGAACAGTAACCAGCAATATATGTAAGATTACTTTCAGAAATTTTTAAATCAGCGACATTTTTTTCAGATGTATTTATTTCCAAATTATCATCTATTTCATGTTCCTCAACATATTAGAAAAATCAATACTATTATTTAAAGACATAGAAATTTTATCATGGTTATTTGATTTAAATATATGAGACATTAAACTGCGTATTCTCAGTTTCTTTTCTATTTCAAAAACCTGTGTAATTGATATGAAATGATAATTGATATGATTGAAATTAATTTCGAAATAGCTTAGAGTTTAGTATTATTATAGTTCCCTTTTACTCCTACGCATTTTAATGACATTAATAAATCGAAAAATTAATAATTATTTTACTTTTCTATAAAAAATTATATTTGAACGATATGAATTTAATGCCTAATAAATTTTTAAAAAAATTCCATAGGAATTTACTTTTGATTTCACTTGAAATTTTCTATTACTGTTAATGTTATTAAAAAAAATCAAAATTAAAATAACTAGCCAAACATGATGCAAATGAAACAATAAAATTAATTTACTTACCCTGGAATGTTTGGTCACTTCCATGTTTTCTCTCGGAATTGCCCGAATCCATTTGTGTTTTAAATCTTCTTCACGTGGGAATCGAAACAGAGAAACTTTGGGTCCATTATCATAGTTGCCTTTACAGGCAGTTACGCAACATTTATATGGCATGTTCTTGATTATTGTATAGAATAAAAACAATGTATTTTGAAAAATATGTCGAAAATGAGTGATTTGTTTATAGTAAACAACACAGTAACAAGCCTCTGTTCAAGCGTCACTTAGAAGAAAGTGACAGCCTTCGGATGCAACGTCACAGCCATTTGGTCACGTGGTAGTCAGGCTTTCTGCTATTAGAAGTACTGTTAGAGCCCGTCTGGTGCTCTCAGTTCGCTTATGATCGCTAGATGGCGTTGCTTTATTACAACAGTGAATTTTGGTTATGCAAATGAGATGTAGAACGTTTGAAAATTTTCTTCGGTTAAGTTTTTCGATATTAAAATCAGTACTTGCTTGCAAATCTGTACTGGAATGCATTTTTAAGTGACGGTATATATATATATATATAAAGAGGAAAATACCATCATTGCATAGTAATTTAAATAACACTTTTTTTATGAATTTTGAAGTGATATGCATCGCATAAACATATATATTGCAGAATGTGGCATAAGTAACTTTATTGTGTGACAATAAGTTCAAATCAACGCTAATAAAGATTTTAATTACTATATTTATTTATTACGATTTAATTAATTACAGACTATGTAATCACGTCACTTAGAATTTATTATCACATCACTTAGAATTTATCATCACATCACTTAAAATTTATTGTTTACATCGAAACGCTCATACACCATTTAAGACATTAACGAAAAATAGTAATTTTTCATTTTAATTTCTACTTTTTCATTGTTATTACTATTAATTTGATATTTTATTAAATTTTAAGATAAATATATTGTTACATGTATATGCATATACAGTAGAACCAATTATTCGAATTCCGTTTATTTGAATCTCTGATTATCCGAATGGCTTTCAGAATTTCAGAAAAATAAATTAGACTAAAGAAGAGAAAGAAAATGTAAAAAAAGAAAAGGCTCAAGAAAAAGGAAAGGTAAAAGAAGGGAAAGAAATGCGAATGGCGTGTCACTTGTGGAATTCAAAAACATTCATTTGAAAATTTCTCACTGTTCAAGAAGTTGGTTCTGAACATGTAGGAGAATGGATTGTAAGCGAGTCCCTAAATTTCAAATTGTAAATGGGGTTTATCTAATTGAATGTGTTGAGGAAGAATATGACCTTAATGTCCAAGTAAAAGCAGACGAGACCATTAGCTAGGGAAGAATTCGTCGACTTTAAAACTGCTTTGAAGTGGAGAGAAAGCATCAGCCCAAATGTGACTACATGCAAATTCTCTCTATCAAGCAGATGCACGACTTGGCTGCCTGAAAACGGTTCAAGGTAATAAAACAGTTTACGTTGACCAAGATGTTCAGTAAGCAATAGCTTTCATTTACAGCACTGTATATGCATACTTATGTCAATGTACAGCACTTGTAACTACCTTAACCATGTAACACAGGATTGCATTTTTATTTAATTGATTCAAAGTTCCTTCTCTTTATAAAAAATATTTAATATTTTCTCCCATTTTTGACGAACAATAATTAATTAAAATAAACCCTTATTTTAAAAAAAAAAAATATATATATATCCAATTATCTGAATTTTTGATTATCCGAATGGGGTTTGTGGTTCCAATTGATTCGAATATTTGGTGTTCTATTGTAAATGTGTATTAATGGAATACAACAAAGTCATCTTTTAAATTTTTTGTTCATATTTATTATATAATTGTTTCTTAGAATGTTAATATATATTCTAATACTTATACTTGGAAACCAAAGGTTTCTTAAAAACAAGTGTCCCTTACCTTATAACATAGATAACGTAAGAAAAATTGTTATAATAACTATTTTTAAAATGAGGAAAATCTTATATAATTCTAACTTTTTAAAACAGAGAAAATGTACTCAACAATTTCTTAAACACATATATATTCCAGTTTACCTATCATCCAAATAAGAAACACTATGCTCCGATGTGACGCATGGTGCATGCTTTTCTGTACTAAGAGGATGTTTGTTTGTTTGTCGCTCAACTGTCATTCTTTGCACGTAAGGGCTAATTAGACCGGGACCTACGGTTTAAAGTGGATTCCGAACCACTACAAACATCCATGCCAAAGGTGGAATTTGAACCCGCGAACTGTTGAACCGAAGGCAAAAGCGCTAGCCATTCGGCTGCCAGCTCAGCTTACCAAGAGGATGAGTAACAACAGAAGCACATTATTTTAATTAAAAATAAATTCTAATTTAGTTTTTTTAACTATAATTGTAGTTTTGGTGTTGCATTTATGAATATTTTAGTCAAAATTTTTCTTAATTTAACTATTATAATACTATTTGATTAAATAAAAATAATAATCAGTTATGGTTTATTGATATTTTCAAAAATAGGATTGAAAAGGCATGAAGAATTAATTAAGATATTTACGTATATCGACAGTATTATATGACGTGTAAAATATGCTCTTAAAACATAACCCAAATCTTATACTATTGATTTTTAATATATATTATAATAATGGCTTTTTTTAATGTTATGTAAACTTCGTCTTTTAATCATTTATCAATTTTAAACAATGGCTTTCAGCAGTGGTGCCCCACCTCGCGGGCATAATTTGAACTAAGGAATTGAAAGCGAGCCATACACAAGATGCTTTTCTATCACCAACGGATGGTGCTGTTTTTCAATTATTTTTCTTTTTTGGTGCATATATATACATTTAATAATTTTTATATCTTAAAATACGTAAAAAAATACTAGATTTAATTTTTTTATATTAAAGATTAGTATTTTTTTATTTAAAATAAATTAATAATTATATTTCATTATAGATTTTTATTTTATAAATTTTTTGAGAGAAATATTAAAAAAAATCTTTTTAAAAATTGTCTGCTTTGAATTTGAAAAACATATTTTTATCACAAACTTCAATATCAATACATTATTGAAATAATAATAATTTTATTTTTAGTTTACCAAAATAAAAACCTAATTTAAATCCTCAAATTACAAAATTTATAAAAAGTAATCATTTAATGGTGTTTTTAATGTAACCTCTAAGTAATGGAAAAGTAATACAGATGTTTGCAGTCAAATACCTGATAACTAATGTTATTGCTTCAGCATGTTTTCTAGTGGCTTGCCCTGAGTTTGACTTAACCAATTTTTTAGATGTGGCCAGGGGAAGTTTTGGGGATTTTGAATCCAGGATCAAGAGGAAGATTCCCAATATTTAGTCTACCACCATCAAAGCTACCATTTCCCTTGGAGGACATAGCAACCACCCCCAGTCTTAACGTGAGTGCCCCAACAGCCTTTAAAGTTTTTTTTTTTTTTTTTTAATTTTAGGGTTAAAATATATAGTCTTACAGTGTTTCGTCCACTCATGCAAATATGAGAGTTTGGTTGATTTATAAACTTCAGCTTCTTCAATAATTTTAATCTGTTCTTAAATTTAAAGAAGAATATCGATTTTTTTTTCTTTTTAATCGATTGACAAAAAATATAATTGACCTAAGAATTTTATCTTTTTTCCATATTCTTAAAACTGTCGCAGTGAAAGTCAAAAATTATTGTCCAATTTAATACTACAAAATACTCAAAAATTAAAAAACAAAATGCATCAAAAGCTATGTAAGCAACAAAAACTAATTTCACGAAGGAAATATTTTCAGATAAAGAAAACAGTCATTAATTTCTCACGTTTCTTTTTTTCATGTGAAAATAAACGAACTATTTTATAAATATACATTTTTTTCAAATTTAATTATTGTGGGAAAAAATTGAATATAATTTTATATATTCATATAATGTAACAAAAAATTTAAATTTATTCTTATTTTCTTAAATTTAAACGCCACATTTTAAAAAAAAATTTTATATACATAAAAAGGAAAATGTATACTTTTTAAGATTTTTATTGCGTAAATAAGCTTTATTGTAAATATATATATACAAATTATCATTCATTATAAATTATGTAATCAATAATATGTCTTCTAACCAAATTTTTTTTACATAAATAAAAAAAAATACCACCTTACCCAGATATACAGTTAATTTCCCGTTAGGAGCTGTCTTCTTAAAAACTTTGACGGCGACCACATAAAAAAGGAAAAGTAAAGGAAACATTGTGTCTACATTAATAATGCTCCTAAGAGCAAGTTAACTATGTTCGTTCCGAATTCTATCTATTCAGAGATGATGATATTAAGAATGGCATGACTCAAACTTCGAATCTTGAAGGGTTTCCTTAATTCGATGAAACCATACAATCAACTCATTGAAATGTGTAACGCAGTTGGCAAAGGTTATACAGGTAGTCGTGAAATACCAGCTACGAAACTCAGTTATTTTTGTTATAATCTCATTATGTTATTTAATTTTTAATATTTTTCAAACCTATTGCATTTTGCCAATTTTATGAAGTCTGAGTTAATAATATTCTAAAACAATGAAATTCTCATATTTTAATAATAATGTGTACTGCATACTTTGAGAATATCAATGTATTTTTATGCTAAGAAGAAACTTTTGGAATAGTTTATTAAAATTATATTGATTTATATAAATACTTTATTATGGCTAATTTATCTTTCCCATTCAGAAACAACACCAATCTCTGGATGGAAGTTTATGTAAAGCGCGTAGAATAGAGGGCGCTAGTACAGTGGAGATATAGAAAACTTCCTGCTTACTACTCCATTATTATCTTATACCATTGTGATTCTTTTTTATAGTTTCCATAGCTTGTGAGAAAAATTCATTCAAGAGTAATTATCTTATAAAATTTTATGAAATGCAGAAAGCAAATAAATGTAGTAGCTATTGCGTAGCAAATTTGGTTGCATTATGCGAGCTGGAACAAATTTACTTTCGCAAGTGAAAATGTTCAAATTTCCAGTGGAAACCGATTTATAATCCTTAATTTAACTAGCTATATATTAAATAAACTCTTAAATTAAAGACTTAAATTTTATATATATATATATATATATATAATGGCAATAAAAACCAATATTTCTTTAAAATATTATTAAACTACACACAAGTAAATAAACACATCATAACAATTTTGTTCTACTCATTATTGATACCAATTCATATATTCTCGCATGATCTATAAAATTTTAATAAAATTTATAATACTATAAATGAAAGCACAAATAATACCTTGTTTAATATTTGAAATGATTTATAGTTCAATCGCGCGCAAAATATATTTTCTGAAATTTTGGAATAAATGCATAAAATTAAAAATTAGTCAAAGAAGAAAATGATTAACAATCGAGATATAAATATTAACAAGAGTTAGAATGTGGGTTCATTCATCAACAATTGATCCTAATATCGCCAATAAGAGCGATTCCCCGCCGCAAAATATGGTAATCCATCAGGATTATTTAAGTAAAAATTAAAAAAAAATTTAAAAATTTATGGGATCACCACTGATTGCACTGTTATTAAAAATTATGATTTTAACGGATAACATAAATAAAATTTCGAAAACAGAAATAAATACCTAAAAATATTTAAATAAAAATGTTTGCGATTGCATTGATTTTCAATGGGAAGAGAGAAGACCGGAATTATTTGAGATGGCTTCCGGTCATCTGAAGTTAGTTTTTGTTTACATTGAAAACTCCATCCATACTGTTCACTTGAAAATATACTTGATTTTTTTTTTCTCATTTTATTTTCTGGTCGTTGCCAAATAAATTGTATAATAGTTTTATATTTATAGTCGCGTGCTCATTTGTGTATGAAACTCAATATTTTTTTTAGTCTTCATAGCACTATAGAATGTTAGTGTTTTTTAGCAATCAAATATACATGCTGCTCAGAAAATGAAATGGTTATTACCAAAAACAAATAAATCGCTAAAATTTCGCCAATTCGATTCACAACGGTCCGTGTTGATTTTTAAAGTATTCAAATAGTAAAAATGCGTTATAAAAACAGCATGATTTTATGACGCTTCTCTGATTTATTTTAAGAATTAAGGCATTTTTTAAACTGAATAGGTACATATTTTTAAGTTTGAATGTAATGTAATACTGGAATAAAGATTCGTCATTTTGAATTGTAGAAATGTTTGATAATTTAATTTTTTTTAAATTTTGTTTTATATTATTTATAATTTAAAGTTTTGTAAACGAAAAAGTTTAAATATAAAAACTTGCTAACAAATTTATTTCTGTCGTAAGACATTTAATTTTTCTCGTTTGAAAACCTGGAAAACTGAAAAATCTCGACAAATTTAGATATAAAATTACTTTTATTTAAGTTAACTTAATCCAACTTTTTTTATCCTATATATATATATATACACACACACACTTGCCAGAAAAAAATTTACGTACAGGTGCAAATTACAAAGATATTAGCAAATTAATCTTAATTTTTTCAGCCTCCAGAAGCTTGTATGAGATGAAATATTGTCTGCATTTATTTTTACTACTTATTCATTTTAACTCTGGAAGCAATATAACAAATAGAATAAAAAATATTGTTTTGTTAATATGATAGAATAATACTTGCAAACAAGTAGACTCAAAATGGATTCTAGAAGAAAAGAGATTGTTCTGGACGGAAAGAAAGTCATCTTTATATAAAAATTGAATTAATGTTGACACTATAATGTACTTTTATTTTCTGTAGAATGTTTACTGTACGTTTGTATGCCAACTTTTTCTGGCAAGTGTGTATATATATATATATATATATATATATATACACTCTTAAAAAAATCGTGTTTTCACCATGTTTTTCACCACTCGATGAACAGTGGATATTTTGAACTCCAAAAAGATTCAAAATGAATTCTTTTGTACTTAACTGGGTAGAGAAGTTCTCTTTCAATCACTCCATTCTCGATACAAGGCAATTTTCACTCTTTTTTTATGTGTATATGGCACAAAGCAAATGTGATGTGCTCTGATTGGATTAAACCATCACGTGGCTCTATGCTATTTGAATTGAAATATATATATAATTGGACGAGAAGAAGCGCAGAAACATTACGGTAAGTCTTTATTTCTTATATTAATAGAATGACTAAATCAATTCTTCATATTTGTGATTTTTCACCATCATATAAGCATTCAGCATCATTTTTCACCATAATATTTCGTTTTCGAAACTGTGATTGAATGAATTCTATTGAGTTCATATTCATGTAATATTTATAATATTTGAAATTTCTGATTAATTGATAATATTTAATAATATAAAAATGTGCTTTGAAATTTTATTTTTTATTTCAAATATTTTTTGTACTAAAATTTAATTTATTATAAATTTAATGTTAAATTATAATGAATGCATTTTTGAATTCTTTTAATTTCGAAACTGCGTGAATATGATTATTAATTTTCTAGTTGATTTAAAAATCAAATGTATATTATAGAAATATCATTTAATATAGATTATTGTACTGAATTGAATGTGTGATTAATATCAAATACAAAATTTTACCAATGAATAAAAATAAATTTTTTCATAAATAAAATTCGAAGCTTTTTAATTTAAATGTTAATACTATATAAAGTAAATATTAATCTACAGAATATTACTTGATAGTATGTATTGTACTTATTAAAATTTCACTGACAATATGTATTTTATTTATTAAAATTTCACTGACAATTTTTGATTTGATTGTTTCTAAGTAAAAGCATTCGTTGATAAAACGAAAACAAAATTGTATGTATGAAAATGTACTATTAATTTGTATATTTTAGAATTTCCAACTAAAAATTTTATCAATGGAAATACAATTTATATTCGTAATTTATGGTTGTCATCCAGTATTTATAATTCATTTGACCATAACTAGTTTTTACATGTATAATATTATTGAGTTAACACATATTATTGAATTAACACATTATATGTATGTATTTTTCCTTTCAGATAAAATGATTACAATATGAAATGCCTTATGAAATTTCTCGAGAAAAAATATTTGAACTTATGAAGAAAATGCTTAATATAAACTAGCATTTTGTGATGAAAAATAAACCAGCTATTGTTCTATTCTATAACAGAATTTATTTCTCTAAGTACCCAAAATAGGTTGCTTTCAATGAAACATTGGTAGTGTAAATTTTTTTTTTCTTTTGCATATTTGAAAATGAATTTTAAAATATTCATGAAAGTACCCAACTTTTATATCAACATTATTTTCTAACAATGCCACAATGACTTATGCACACCAAAAAATTTACAAAATCCCTAACATTATTTGTATACCTGGATTTTTAATGGTAGAACATGAAACATGCCATGCATGCATTTCCAAGTTTGTTTTCTTTTTTATTATTATTACATGTGAATAAGATGTTTTAATTTATTTTAATGCCGAAAATATTTTGTTGAAATTTTACAGAGAAAGGATTTTCTTATACAAAAAGGAAGAAAAATTTTATTGTTATTTTGATATTTGCTTAATGATTGCATGATCCAAAAGAAAGTAATTAAAATCTATATTTTATAAAATATGCTGTCTTGCTTATGTCTTTTATTATATTGTAGTTTTCTGCCTTGTATATTTAAAAATTATTTAACTTGCAATGTATTTAGTATATGTGATAAAAAAAGTATAGTTACAATTTTTTTTTTCTTTTTTTTTGTAATTTGTAAAAAAAAATTATTTATTTAAACAGTTTCACCTATTTTTCAGTTCTATTTAATTGATTCAAAAATGATTTAATATTAAAAATAAATTTATGCATGAATATATATATATTTTTTAATGCTTAACAATCCATTTTGTAAATTATGATGGGGGGGGGGGTTATATCTATTTCATAACAAAGAAAAAATCCAAAATTGTTTTGTATTTGTTTCATTGTGTATCAATAATTTATCACATTCTTATAAAAAATTTTTAAAAACTACTAAATCATTAATTTACGAACTTCAGTTACTAAGCTTTAATTAATTAATGAGAATACCTTTTCTTTTAAACAAATTACACTTGCTTTAAATTACAATAAAAAGTTCGATTATAATTTAATATGAATGATTATTCTCTTTATTACAGACAGATTTGGAATTTGATATCTAGAGGCTGACTGTTTTCTCAGTAAATATCCTACATTCTGTGCTCCTAGAATATTATCATGTATTCAAAAACTTGTTCTATAATATGGAATAAATATATGAGAATTCAGGATGATAGTATTTTTTATTTTATTTTTTTAATAAATTAGGCTTTATTTTTTTGAAGTATTATTCATATGAAAAATTGTTATTAAATTTTATATAGACATTGAAGAGAGAATACAAATATTATAGGAATTTTAGTTATTATGATAATTTTTTTCGAATTAGGCGAAGAGGCCTTTAAAAGAACAACGCTCAAAACTTTTCTGTGGATATAAGCAAGACCTAAATATGAAGTAATTTAATCTGTGGATAATGGATTCCTTCATGTTGGATATGAAAGATCAATACATTCTTACTATAATCGATCAAGATCTAAATTTTGCAAAATACATGGATTAAAATGCATATTATCTTTCTTCATTCTTATTTTAATAGTATTCTTATTTTGTTTTATTAAACTGACAGTAAAACTGTCAAGCTCCAATATATTAATTTGACATCGTAAACATAAGAATTTCTGTATACATATTTTTATTTAATTTTTTTCTGTATTAAAAATTAAATAATTGTTTCTTGTATAATCTTGCTTTTTATTTTTAATTTCATTCATAGTTTCATTGATATCTAAATATTTATATAAATAATCTGTAAATATGACTTTATCCTCCTGTAACTCCACAAATGAATATTATCAATATTCAAAAATAAATATTTACGTATATAAAATATTTATGTATTTTTTAAATTGTGTACAATTTGTTGTACTAATAATGTTTGTAAAAGTTAATTTTGTACTTAATGGGCCCATAGTAAACTAAACTGGAAAATAAGTAGAGTAACTATTTTTTTCTTGAGAGTGTAAATCTAATAGATATAAATAATGTAATACACACAC
The DNA here is from genome assembly GCA_030067965.1 of Latrodectus elegans. NCBI lineage: Eukaryota > Metazoa > Arthropoda > Arachnida > Araneae > Theridiidae > Latrodectus > Latrodectus elegans. The sequence goes on from CM057819.1 coordinate 98,509,966, forward strand.
ATGACTGAACAATTTGCTTGGTAATGTATATAATTTAAAAACCACTATAATTATAAAATGTCATATTCAATTGTACTGTTAAATTATTGAATAAAGAAATCATATCTTTATATTGTAATTGTAAAAAAAAAAAAAAAAAAAAAAAAAAGTATTTCTTAAAATAAAAAATTTATAACCTAATTTCTGCACTAAATTGTCAATATAAAAAAATTAGCAATATATCTATAAAAGATAGAAATTCAATCTTTTTCTATATAATTTACCCCCTTTAAACGATTTGTTGTTACTCCTCTTAAAAAGAGTAACAACAAATCTTACAAAAGAGTGAATTTCTATCTTAAAGATTGGTTGAGTTTTGTGAAAATGAAAGAGTGAAATTTCACTTTTGAGTGATTTTTTAAGAGTGTATATATATATAATATACATTACATTCAATAATTAAATGTTCAATACCATAATATAGCATGCGGTTGTAAAAAAAGTATTAACTCACGCAAAATTAATTGCAAAACATTATATTCCTATATTATTATTATAAGGAATATTATTCCACACGATAGAATTAAAAATAAAAACCAACTTTTGTTACATTAAACTGTATGAGCAAATAGTATGTAAAAGCACTTAAAATTGCTCATTTCATTGCATTAATAACTGAATAAAATATGAAATTAAGTGACATTAAAAAATCGATGTGCCATTTGATTATATATATCAAAATAAATGTTACAAGCCATATGTATGCTTTTAAAAATTATATCTAATATTTGTTGGACCGAAATATTGTGATTTTGCAAATATGCTTAAAGTATTTCTTTTATTATTTCTTTAAGCATGTATAAGAATTCTAAAATAAAAAATACATCAATAATATATATAATAATTTAATTAAAAATACCTCACTGAAAATTTTCCACAATTAGTATGATCTAAATTTTATAGCTAGAATTGAAGCACCTACTAATTGTGTCAAGTGCTATCTGTTAATTTTTATTTTCTGATTTTTATAAATTTTTCTTGATCTTGGGACAATAAAAATTTATTTCTTAGAAGTGGACATTATTCGATCTGTTTCGAAAACAATTAAATACTTATTTTTAATATTTCTTAGTTTTATGCAATATGTTTTTTTTTAATTATTATAAATTTTTATTTTTAATTATTTAAAGTTATAGTAAAGTACAATAATAAACAAAATATCGTGTTATCTTGTTAATGCACACAATCACAAGTTTACAATTTTTTCTTCTTTTAAGCTCTGGAATTTTCCTTAAAAGAGAAAAATATATTATTTATTTTAAAATTTAAAAATAGGTGAACGCAATGTGAAACATTAGAAGATGTTAAATGTAAATGTTGTTGTTATTTATGGCATTGCACAAGCCAAGCTCACTGCAAAATTAAGTCGGAAGGGTGCATCTTTCGTTTAACCAGAGCATCATGAAGGCAAAAGTACGTCTTTTGTTCTAAGACTCCTCCGATAGATGGCACCAGTAAGACTCCAATAGATTCACAGCGTGCTGACTTTCAGAAGTATTATTTACAGATAATGAGCTGTATCACGAGTCACAACAGTAAAAACAAGGAAGACTCCCAAGCATTCACACCTACAGATATGCATGTAAGAAAGAGTAGTTTGCACTTTTCACTTAGAAAAATATGAGCTTAACTTTAGGTTACTTGGAAACCTATTTATACTCTTAAAATTATCATTTGAAAAATTTAATCAGCTCCAAGAATTTATTATCGAAAAATTTCAAATCAATGAATTTTTTTTAATCTATCTGTTTTAAGCAAAATCTTGATGCAAAATATTGAATTCACACAATATTTTTTTCTTGTAACATTATTTGAGAATAATTTATTTAACATCAACTTATGCATCAGAATACAGTATTAAAATAGTTATTATTTTATTCCCAAATATTGCACAGAAAGAAGGCTTAATTTTCATAAATTTTTTATATACTAGTTAATTAACTTCCCTTAAAGAGTATAAGTAGTTAAGCTCCCAAAAACTATAAACAGAAAGTCTAACGATCCACCTATTTACATAAATACGAAAATACTGAAATATATATTTTCCCTCTTTCTTTTGCTAAAATGCGTACACTATTTTTGTTTTATCTATTGTACGTGTGCGGCCTACATTTAACAATATCCAGTACTGAGTTTCATATTTTTAGAGTTTATAGAAGAAGAATTTGTGTCATTAATGAAAAATCCGTATTAAGCGATTACCTTTTACTGACAAGCATCGATTGTATGACATATTTAATTTAATAATTAACGTAAATAATTTTTTTAAATTTTTGTTTAGCATTAAAATTTCTAATATATATACTTTCGGTGAAACCGTCAATTCCACTGAATGTCTCCATAAGGTTAGCACAAACCAGTTAGATGCAGATTTAATTCAGGTTATAAAATAATTGTATATTCGACTTTTTTCATTATTTTTCTCTTTTACAATTACCATTGCTCTTTACTTTGCTAAAGCATTTTTCTACTTTAATTTCTTTATCATCGTTTCAATCACTTCATGGCTAAAAGTAAGAAAACTACTATTTTTTTTTTTTTTCTAAACATGAATTTATTAGGTTGGGGAATAAGTTCGTAGCGTTTTTACCAAAGACTTTTATTTAAACAAAAAAACAATAATTATATCAATAAATTAATCAATTATATACTCGCCGTTGCAGTTTACAACCTCTTCCAACCTCTATATTAATTTGTTGATGCCGTTTTGCCAAAAATCGACTGGTCTGATATCAAAGAAGTTGTTGAGCCAGTTAATAGTGCAAATCATTAAATCATGTTAAGATTAAAAATTTCTAATTAACGCGAAAGTAGAATTAATCTATTTGAAATTCTATTCTATTTTATATTCAAGTGTAAACCAAGTAGCAGAATAGTTTGGCCCAATATTGGCAATCTTGCCAAGAGAAACTTAATAATGGACCAAAATGATGGGCTTAAAGTTTTCCTCAATATACAGCATGCCAAGATAAACTAAGGTTGGTCTTCTGTTAGAAATGTAAAACTGTGTAAATGTTTCCTTTCCAAACAGTATGAAATCTTTCTGATATGGCATGAATCTCAGTATTCTTTACCTAAAAGTACATCAATATATCATTTATATAATTTACTTATTATGATTAAGTATTACTTAAATGTATGACTAATGGTAGTTTTGTATTTCTCTAATAAGATATCATAAAATTATATCTTATTGAAAGTTGTTTATATGAAAAATTGTTTATTTTATGTTTAGTTACACAATAAAAGAACACTAGCTCTACACATTATGGAGCTTGTGAAACAATAATATGGATCCTTCATAACATTTGTGTCAACTTTTAAGTAAAAATACAATATTAAAAAAATTCTTATGCCTATGCTGGATATTAATTAGTGACCGTTTCTAGAATAGTGTTAAAATTGTTCGAAATTCTTCATCATAGAATGTTTTCCTTTCAACTATTCATTTCAATAATAATTTTTATGGTAACAAATATTATTGAAATGAACAATTACTATAATATAATTTAATATTTATTTATAAGATAAACTATTGACTCTTTCAACTAGAGGACTATTGACACTTTCAACTAGGCCATACCCAACAAATAAGTTTAATCTTGAAATTTCTAAAATTAAAAAATTGCTTTGAGTTAGAAAAGAATTTTGATTACTTTTAATACTTAAATTATATTTCATACACATTAATAAGATTTATATGCTTTATATGCTAAATATTAAAAAGTTTTTTTACTTCACTTCTCTTTCTTTTTAAAAGTTAATTTTAACATGAAATGATTTCCGGCTGGCAGTTTTCAGAGGTCCCTGGATCTGGCGATCCTCTACCCTCATTAGATAGCTGGTTCTTGGTTGGTGAGCTATAACTTGAATCTGATTGGCTTAAAATGAGTTTGAAATTTTAATGGATGGGACTATGGTTATTTAATAAAATTTATTTCAGAATTTAAGAAGCTATGGTTGATTAATTTATTATTTATGAGAAATATATATTTAAATTAAATTAAACAGGTAGAATAATAAAGGAAATAGTTAAGGAGTAAATTGAGAGAAATAAGAATATTTACATAAGAACGGGTAAGGGTATTTACATGAATTTATGCACGCTATAATATTTACAAGGTATAAATTGGTCTGTAATACAATATATCTATTTTTTTTTATATTTTATGTATTTACATATACATATATATTGAAAAAAAAATCTGTTTTTATATACATTTAGTATGCACACTTATATATGCATTTTTCATCATCATTTTTATTTTAAATAGTTTTTTTTTCCACATATAGAATGCGATGTAACAAAAAAATCCTTTTATCTTTTTAGTAGTCTCTTTTTTTTCCATACAAAGAAGTAGTTACCAAAGAAAAAATTTTTTCCATTTAATGTTTAATTCATGGTGGTTGGTGAGTAAACTTTGGGCAATATCTGAGCAATGAGCGAGGACGTAATCTATTATAGGTACTTAGGTCATTATAGGACGGAAGGCTAATTATTGATTCGTTATTAGTTTTATTAATATTTTTAATCACGTTATGCATTATTTTCGGAAGAATTCTCTCAAGGTAGGGATTTTTAATTCTTGTCTGATTTTTTGGTTTCTAATGAACCAGGGGGCCTTAACTGCCCATCTGAGGGCTTTATTTTGAAGAGTTTCCAGTTTTTTAATTTTACTATCGTGGGTGTAACCCCAGATAGGGCAGGCATAGGAAATAAGTGGTCGAAGTTATGCTTTATAAATGAGCACTTTATTTTCCATGGAAAGTTTTGAATTCCAGTGGAAAAGTGGGTATAATTCAGCTGTTTGCCGTTTAAATTTGTTAATAATTTGGATCAGATGGGGATGCCACGTTAATTTTCTGTCGAAAGTTACTCCCAATTATTTACAGGTTTGTGACCATGGTATAAATTCGTTATTGATCTTAATTACACTGGGTGGAAGTAGTCTTTTTTTGTTAAAAATTATGGATACACTTTTATTTACATTAATAAGAATTTTTCATTTAACAAACCAGATCTCAATCTGTTCAAAATGTTTGTTAAGCGATTCTGTGATATATGATGTTTTCCTACCTTGTGCTAGTATAAATGTGTCGTCTGCAAAAAGGTGCAGGGAAGTTAGTGTTGATGTTGGAATGTCGTTCACATAAATAAGAAAGAGTCTTGGTCCCAATTTGGACCCTTGTGGCACGCCAGCTAAGATTTGTCTATGTGTTGAGTATGTAGTACCAATGCGAACCTGGAACTTTCGTCCCAAAAGATAGGAAATTAGTATTTTAATAATTTGATCGGGTAGACCAATATTAATGAGTTTGTATACAAGTCCACCAATCCATACTCGATCAAAAGCTTTGGCAATATCAAGAGAAACTGCTCCTGTACTTTTTGATGTTGAAATCCCTGGGTGATGATTTCCCCTACTCTCATAAGTTGATGCATTGTTGAATGTGATTTTCTGAACCCGTGTTGTTCAGGGATAAGTATACCATTGTTTTCTAAAAATTCATCTAGTCTATTTAGAATAATTGCTTTGGTTATTTTGCTTAGAGACGGCAGTAGACTAATAGGTCTATAGCTTGAGGGAAGGTAATTGTCTTGTTTTGGTTTTAATATTGGTACTATTACTGTAATTTTCCATTTTTGAGGAAAATACGTTTTTCTTAATATCTCGTTAATAAGCATCGTAAATTTGAATAATGTTTTGATTGGAATTTTCTTTAGCATTTTGTTTGTTATTCCTTCAATTCCTGGGGATTTATTATCCTTTAATTTCTTGATTATTGCCATTACTTCCGAAGGGGTGGTGCTTTCTATGACTTGTGTGTGTGGTCTAGAGAGAAATCTGAGTATGTTGTTAGCAACCAGATCTTCGGTTCTAGTCATTAGTGGTGAATTGTGTTTCATAAACGTCAGCAATTGCTTCTTTTTTTGTTTGTCTATGTATTCAATTGTATTTTGGCCTTGAATGGGTAGAAAATACTGTAGTTTCTTCCTGAACATACCGACGGCCTTCCAAATGGATCGGTCGGGCGTATTTAATGATTCTAATTTTTCTCTCCATTTCTGTGACTTGTATGAACTTATCTTGGCTCTAAATTCGTTATTCGCTTTATTATATTGATTTTTTATTCGGGGGTCTCTGCTAACTTAATATAGTTTCCTGAGTTTGTTTCTATTTGCTTTCAAAATTCTGAGGTAGCGGGGTAGGAGGTGAATGGGACGGGAGGAGTGAGGTTTTTCTGATTCACGGTGCGCTACAAGCTGTTCCGCCTCCAAGAGAATAGTCTCATTTTCAATTTCATCTTCTGTGTTTGTATGAGTTATATTAAACGGGTAATTATTTAAAATTTGGTTGTATTTGATCCAATCCGTGTTATGAAGAGTGGGAGTATTAATCAAAGGAATATTAAAGCCAAACTCGACCATGACTGGGTTGTGATCCGAACTGAGTTCCGTGATTGTATAAATTTTAGTGTTATAATTAATTCCTCTGATGAATGCAATATCGATTGTTGTTGCTGAATTGGCACTAAAATGTGTGGGTATGTCAGGTGCATGGATTTTTAGTTCGGCTATATCAGCGAATTTTTTAATTATTTGACCTGTTTTGTTGTGTGACCTACAGTTCCATGCAGTGTGCTTAGCATTAAGATCTCCAAATATTAAAATATCATAGTTTGTTGTAAGCATTGCTTCAAGATCAATGTTTATGTATTGATATTGTGGTCTAAGTTTAATGTATGTGGAGCAGAATGTAATATGGGGTAGGGTTGGCAAGGTCAATGTGACCAAAGTTGCCTCTATTGTTATTAATTTGTGTGTTGTGTTTTGGTAGTGTGGGAGACTACTCTTGACAAAAATAACTGTCCCATCCCCTGCTAGTGTGGTATTTCTGGGGCAATCATTTCTATAGCCTGCATATCCTAGGATGTGAATATTTACATCATTTGTTAGGAATGATTCCTGAATTAAGATTATATCTGGATTATGCTCATTGACAAAGTCACGAAATTCTACCATTTTGTTTCTAATACCACAGGAATTCCACGATAAAACTAGAAATCTCCGCTGTGTGGCACACATTAAGGGGTGTCATTAATTTGCTTAAACATGTCCATGAGGACAAACATTTTATCCATTGGGTCAGTTTTAGACTGAATTCGTTTGATGGTTTCGGGAATATTAATTCCATTAAATACTTCTCTTATTTCTCTTAAGAGTGTAAATAAATCATTAAAGTCGTTTTTATTTTGATTTTGTCCATTGCTTGGAACAGTTGTATCGGTTGAGGGGGGTGCGGGTTCAAGTGCCACGGTAGCGGAGGTTTCTTTATGACCAGCCCCTATACTTGCGTATGAGATCTCCTCTCTTGTATGGTTATCTTTAAATATTTTTGTTTTTGGTTTTGGTTTAGGGAATTTCTCACACCCCCGATAGCTTTCAGGATGGTTCCCATTACAGTTGCAGCAGACTGGGGATTCTAGTTTTTTGTCCTTGGGACATTCTTTTGTATTATGTGCTTCTGCACATTTCACGCAGAGGGGTGCCATATGGCAGAAATCGCTTGAATGGTGAAAACGTTGGCAATTAAAACACTGCATAACTGTTTTGTTTCCCCTATAATGTTCTATGGTAGGGTTTGGAATGGGACACAAACTTTTTAATTTAAATATAGCACTTTTTTCTGGGCCATTGTAGAGTTGGATTAAAAATTGAGGTAGGGGTTTTCCATTTCTCTGGCTAGTCATCCTGTTTACTTTGTGGACTTTATATCCTTGATTGGCTAAGTCAGAAACAATTTCCTCACTTTTTGTGGTCATGGGAAGTCCCCTAACTACAAATTTACGGGGTTTCTCATTTTTTCCTCTTAGGAGGATATATTCGTATGTGTTACATTCAAAAAATTTTGTAATTTCCCTGTGGTGATTTGGGCAGCAGTTTCAAGTTTTCACCTGAAGCTTTCTCTTCAATATTTATTCGTAATTCATTTTTTAGTTTGATCATGAATGAAACATGGCTTTCATCATACCTTACAATTATGGGTGGTATTTTAGGGGCTTTTCAGTCAATGGCTGGTCATCCATTTTTTCGTGGTTTTCTTCCTCTGGAGTTAGCTTACTGAACACGTTAGCCACAGCTATGGGGGTCTTAGTGACACTCTCATTCACATATTTTGGCTGTTTTCTTTGGGAAAATGAAAGGCTCCTCATCATCATTAGTTCGTTTTTTATTAAATTTATCATTTTGATAGGCAATATTAGTCACTTTTACTATTATGGGGGTAGTAGGGGGGTTTTTGCCATATCAGAAACAAGATTATAGCTACCTGTGCTTGCAATCTTTAAAGTTTATCTGCAGGTTTTAATGTTGATATCCAGCATGTCCAAGATGTTTTGTTGTGGATGTACTTCAGTAGTCAGTCTCTGCTACCTAGTAGCGCCTACTGGATTTCCAAGAGTTGCTTCAGATGGAGTTTAAAGGCATTGTTGTATTTAGGATTCATAATGTCCGTCAGCTTGGCAGGTTGTATTATTCCTTTATTTGCAGCCATTGTCCCAGTCAGGTCCAGTCAGAGGTCAAGAAAATCAGTCAGCTTTAAAAAAAAAAAAAGCAGCAGTTGATAGCACTAAAAAGTACTGTTTTTGTTCGAACTGAATTCAAAAAATTATCTTCAGTAAAGACGAAATAGTAATAGCTCTAGGTAGCTCAACACGCGAGGCGTAAAAGTCTTAGCTTGCCTTGCCACGTCCGTTGTAGTTGTGAGCGGGGAGAAACCTTCAGGGACCGGTTTGTGCGAAGAGCGAGTGAAAAACACATCTTATCAGCTCGGCTCCTGGAGCGGGAATGTAATTTTAACATAATCTGATTTTCATCATCTAATTTGTAAATTTTGCCAAATTATTTAAATGTTGTTTTAAAGATTAACAAATTTTGCACTTGTGTTTATTTTCAAAATTAAACACTAAATAATATATTTTAAGCATGACAATTATCTAACTTATGTAAGACGGAACAATACAGCTTTAAATGAAAAAACGCGTGTAATAATTTAAAATAGTTTCCTTCTAATTTAGTAAAAACATCCTTTGTTATTATTATGAGCTACATAATTTAGAGACAAACCTATTAGCCAAGATATGTCCTATCTTGGCTACCGAAATTGGACCAATTTCGGTAGTACAGTTTAGTCCAATTTTGGCTGCTTAAATTGGACCAATTTTGGTACACAAATTTAGTCCTATCTTTGACACCAAGCTTAGTCCAATGTAGGTTGCCAAGCTTGGTCCCATCTAGGCAACCTACATTGATCCAACATAACGAAATGTAGACCATCCAAGATTGGACCGATATAGACCACCAATACTGGAAAGCCACGATTAGCAAATATAGGGAAAAGGTGTTTCGCTACTTGGGAAGTAATATGAATAATTAACTTTTATGTTAATCATACTAATAAATTGTATAATTATTCTAAATGCAAAAAATCGTTCTGTTTTACTTGAAATAAATAAAAATCCTGCTTTTAACTTCTATCAAAAGTTATTTGAATTTTTTAGAAAAAATACGGTTCCGACCCTATTTGACACATTCTAATGACATTATGATTTCATAAAGTCTGTGAATCAGAATTATAAAAGTACTCATACTTCAAATACTCGATTTGCTAAAACAAACACTAATTGTTTTAAATTCGATTTCTTGTCTTCTACAAAAGAAGCTTATTTCATAATTATCAACAATGCAATAAAACTAATTATTCCATCACTATTAAATATCTCTAAGACAAAGAATCAATATTAGAAATTAAAACAAGATTTTTCAGTTAAAATTGCATTTGTATAATATCAATATCCCAATGAATGAACGTTTTTAATTCATAATGGAGGAAGATAAAAATGTGTCATTGTCTGTCACTTTTAAAATTTGTAGATAAAATTCTTTAAATTAAAAAAAAGCAAACAATTTGTAAACATAATTAATAGGAAGAAATCCAATGAATGATGGAAAATGAAACCCCTATAAACTAAATGAATGTTTGAGTAAAATAAAAAGACACTAGACAGTAATTTTCAAATATGATACAAAAAAATAATTTATAGATCAAAATTCTATTGGAATAATAAATTAGTACATTTTTATAACACTTGTCTATTTTCGAAATTTCTTATGACATATTCTTTTCTAGTGCATGAACTTGGAAATAACATAGAAGATGTAAACTGCAACTGCAATGGTTGCTATAGAGATTTGTGTCACGTGATATCAATAATAAAAGGAAGTTTTACTAGAATCTTCTGTTATTAGAGTTAATTTTTATTCTTGAATTCAAGTGAATTTAATTTTTGTTTCATAATTGCTACCTGCAATTATTACTTTTTAACCCGCTTATTGATTTCGATTTCTGAGAGAAGTAATATAAATAATTGTTAAATTTATAATGGTGAAATTACATGTTAAAAGAGGAGATCAAAGCCTCTTTCTATATGAAACGAAAACTTCAATTGAAATTAGAACTCTCCTGAAGGATCTAATTTCCATTTATAATGGAAAACTTAAGATAGAGAGATTATGCTATGGTAAAAGAGTGACTTTATTTTTAAACAAAATCTTATTTTATTGTTTATTTAAATTAATGATTTTGATTTTGTTAATTTTCTGTTGATATATATATATATATATATATATATATATATATATATATATATATATATATATATATATATATATATATATATATATATATATATATAATTACTATTTAAAATTTCTAATACTTAATTGATGAAAAGGATTGCATTCATTACATAATTAGAATATACTAGAGCATAAAAATTTACTCACTAAATCTCAAGACATGCATTAGAAAGTTAAATTATAAACACTATCTAGAAACAAAAGGCCAGTTAGTCTGAAAGGTATTTTTACTTTCAAGTTTTTTCAAAACATTATTTATACAAACTCTTATTTCAAGAAAATAGTTTCTCATTAAGAATTCAGCTATTTATTTTTTAATTTACATTATGGAAAATAAACTATTTTTAAGTATTAAGTGAAGGCTACTGGTGGCATGTTTTTCACCAACCCCCGAATAAAAAGTTAGTAATGAAATGTTAATTTCTATTCATAAAAATTTCAATGTTTTATATTCAACAGATATATACAAATACATCCCCCAACAATGGAAATATAAAATTTCACAACTGTGTGAGTGAAAAATTTTTGAACATATTTTGTGGTAGCAAAATATGTTTGATTCTCAATTATCTGTTATTGCAAAATTATTTCCTGTAACACTATTTCACTATATTTTGTTTGAAATGTACTTTATCTCTTTATTTTGCCAGCAAAATTATTTGCTTTTAATTAATCCTCTAAGTTGGAATAAATTTACTGGAAACTTCTCATCAGCAAACAATTCCTAAATCATCTTGAGAAAATAGATATCAAAAACAGAAATCAAAAAAACAATGAAATTCAAAATCTAAAAAAAGAAATTATATTTATAGTTACTGAAGTATTGTTTTATTATGTGTCTTATATGTACCACAAGTGTGGTGATTTTTTAAATTCTTTAGCGATTGTGTTGTGAGATTTTTATGACCTACTGAAGTAAATATATATATATATATATATATATATATATATATATATATATATATATATATATGTAAACAGTTAAGCTTTCCAAGGTCTTACTGCAGGTTTCCTATTTCCTGACAATCTAAAATTAAACAATGAGCAAGAATTTTTTAAATATTAGAGAGTAACACTTTATACACTGACCAAGTAAATTAATTATACAGTCAATATAAAAAAAATGAATAAGAAATTAAGCTACATTAAGAAAATTAAATAATGATAAGAACTAATAAAACCTGAAAAATGAATATTTATTTAAATTGCTCTAAAAGTTTATTTTTATTTGTATGTTACTTGAAAAAATTATAGAAAATATTTGAGTTTATTCTAATGAAATGTTTGGATATATTGTGCAGTAATAGAAGCATATGGCTTTTCAGAATAAAAGACTCCAAATAGTTCTCTTTTTTTACAGCAAATACTATTTTGTTGCCAAAAAATAAAAATACAGAAAAGGAAAAAAATGAATTTAAATCAGAAAACAAAGCATAAAACCACCAAGATGCAAATTTCCAATTCGTCTACAACAAATGTTTTTATAAGGAAGATAGAATAAATGAATATATGTGACACGTGTGTGTGCATAAAACGTAATAAATAACATTTAATATTACTTACATTAATCCAAAATATTACTGAAGGAATAGTGTGAATTTTATAAAATGTAATGATTACAATAACTTTGAAAATAGTTAATCACTTATCCTGTAAGGGACTAATCAAAATCTTTAGAACTTATGAGAATAGCATTTATATATATACATATATACATATATATATATATATATATATATATATATATATATATATATATATATATATATATATATATATATATATAATTAAATATATTTCGTTGAAATAGAGTCACACTGATTATAATTCAGGATTTATGACAGTTCAAATAAACTATAATTTAAAGTAAAAAATTCAATAAAATCTTAGTACCTACTGTGATATTTAATTTTATAGCCAACCACTTTACAGTTTTCTGTTACCCAAATTTGTACTTTTACAGTTTAATATAATTTCAGATTTTTAATATTGGCAGTAGAATTCATAACTGAACTTCCAAATGGAATTTCAAAAGAAATTTTCGAACAGAATTTTAAAAGAAATTTTGGTACTTAGGCATTATTATCATTACAGCCTATTTAACTATTAACCAGGGTAATATTAATAATTTTTTTTCAAATAAAACATTTTAATTAGAATCTTATCTTGTTATTTTTTTTTATGATATATAAGTGTGATTTCCATGGAGCTTATTCTGCTTGGTTCAAAACATATAAGTACCAAAATTTCTAAATAAAACTCAAGAAATATTCAAAAAGAATTTTAAAATAACTTATTAAAGTTTAAAAATAAGAAATATTTTATATTATTCAATGAGTTATAAATATCCAATCATTTATATACATCAGAATTCATCTTGACCCCATCATCACAGATGACCTATGCACATGTGGAAATTTATTTTACAAACAAATCCATTTTGGCTTAGTAATCTGCAGATTTGTCTTATTTTCACCTATTCTAGGTAGTAGGATGTATGAAAAAATCTATAGATACACTTTGTCTAAGAAATCTTAGAACTAAATAAGGAACATATGCTATATAATCCAGCGTGCTAAATTCTGAATGTCATGATTTTTGTGATGGATTTTTTATTTATCTGGCAATCTAGTTTTTACTCTGCCATAGAGATTGAAACCTATAAGAATTATATACAAAGTTCTATTTTGGCAACCCCAGTATTTATGTTATTATGAAACATCACAATCTCATCTATATTTCTTTGTGGCAAAAAAAAAATTAAGAATTTTTTATGCTGGATTATACAGCATTTGTGCTCTGAAAACTAATTGCTTATTCTGTATTATGAAAATTGAGTTTTGTTTACTTACAGAAATAGATGAATTATCAAAATATGGTGTCAGTCTTCCTTCTAACATGCAAGGTTTATCTTCTGATCAAATTACTGAATTGAATTTAGAAGATAAATGGAGAGAAGACAATTTGACTTCTTCAAACTATGTTACAAATCCTGACCCAATGGGTAAAAGAAATGGCTATGGTACATTTTAAATTAATATTATTTATTTTATCAATAGAATTATATTAAAACTAACCAATAAGTGCATGCAAAATGTTTGTGTTAAAAAAACAAAAGAATTACCTATTTAAATAAAAAGAAATCATTCTTTTTTAAAAAATGACAAACTTCACAAATATATGTGGATATTTTTAATTTTAATATTTTAGGAAAATAAAATTCTTAGACAAAAAAAAAAATTAAATAAAATACTTTTAATAATTTCCGTAAAAATGATCATCCTTATGAAATAATCAAATATTATTACTTTATCTTTCAATTGAATTTGTTCAAAATATTTGTTTCTGGCAATTAAAAAGGCATATTTAAACTTTCTGTTAATGGCATCTTTTCCATGAGTTTAAATTTTAATATACAAAACGAATATATATATGATCTGATTTGTCTCTACCATTTGCTTGAAAATTTAGTGCCTTAAAATTATCTGTATTCTGATTATGCTATCTTGCTAAACCATTGAAATACTGAGAAATTGCATTAAAAATTCAATAAATTCCTACTTGGCTCAAAAACTTATTTCAGATGTTTATGTGTTGTGGATTTTATAGTCTTTCATATTTTTATAGATAATTCTGGTTTTAAAATGAAAGTCTTTATTTTAGGGGTATAACTTAATAGCTTTTCAATAAATTGCTAAATGTAAAATAAAAATAAATAAATAAAAGGAAACAACCAAAAGTAGTCACAAAATACACTTACTAAATGCATTTACTTACCACTTTCATTTGACAAATTTGAAAACCTACAATTATATTATTCTTTATTTAATTTAAATGTGTTAAAAAATATTGACAATATTTAATTTACTGAAAAATAAGGAAAAAACTCTGTTTGATTTTTAGCTCGCAAAGAAATATATATAAATGATCAAAAAGGAAACTTGCAAATAAAAGTATGTAAGGGAGCAATGTGAGAAGTTACAAACAAAAATTACTTAATTCTATTACAAATGTGGTTTTAGGTGCCTGAATATTAATTCTCTTAACAGTGCTGCATCTCACCGACTATTGGGTGTGGTGCAATAAACAGCTCAATATCTGTGAAAATAATACAATTGACTAGAATTATATAAGAAAGATTTGTTTACTAGATTTACATTGCCAAATGCAAAGAGGAATAGGCAGATCTAAGAAAATAATCAAAATTGATAAAAGTATGTCTCAAAAACAGCAATGACAATATGCAACAAAGGGTGTTTAGTAGGTTATAGGTAGATGAAAGTGGTGAATGATATTGATTCAAATTCCAAATCATGAAGAAAATATGCTGATATTAACGATTGTAGACCATGTGGAAGGAATGACACTATATACTTATTTTTAGGAACATACAAGACAAATAAGTTTGAAAAGATTGGTAACAGCATTTAAAAATCCTATTGAAAGATACACATTTTATACTATTATATATTAAAAGTAGCAATCACAATAATATTAAAACAGTAATCTTAATACAAGTGGTTGCAATTTGATGGTAATCTTGGTGTCACATTTTAATAACATGGTTTGTGAAATTCTATTTATACCATTTTGTGTTGTCAGTAAGTTAATAAAATGTTAATATATAATATATATTGCTAATAAGAAAATTAAAAATCTGAAAATACAGGTCATTTGGCTATTTTTAGAGCTTGAAACAATTGATTAAATTATTGTATTGTAAAAAGAGAAGAATTAATATTTTCTATCCAGTTGTTTTGGTTCCAGTTTTGCTTTTCTTATGTATATAGATCAAAAAATATAACTACAAAATATCTTTTTTTAATTTATTTTACATTATATAATATGTTGAGAAACTAGTGTTATATTTTTTGAAGGCAAATTTTAAATTAAAACAAGATGATATTATAATTGAATTAATTTTAAGATGCATAATTATATAATAATTTCAGCATATAATTACACTTTCATTATTTGTTTTTCCTCTTCTGCATGATTAAAAAATTCAGAGATATCTAGAATTTTCTGATATCAAAGATTTTATCTTGTAAAATGCAATATAATTAAATTGAATGTATCTAGAACAATATGTAGCCAGTTTATGTGTAACTGTTTTAATACGTTTTTACAAAAATTGTAATGTTTTATTAATAAAAATTCTAAGAAAAATATTTTCTAAAGATAATATAGCAAATACTTGTTTAGTAGTTTTATTGCTGTTCAGTTTTAATATTTGCTTATCTTTTGTTAAGGGGATGGATTTCTAATGTGAATAAGGAATAAAGATCAAAAATTTGTTTTGTACCCTGTAATTTTATGTTTGTTATATAGTGGCACAGATGCCATATATTCCTTTTGGTGTATCTTTAAAATTTTTTAATATAAAAAATTATTTCCTGGCAGATGTAATTGCTACAATCTATCATAAGAATAACTCCTGCCAAGTAGTCTAATGGTAATTGCTATAGTAAGTTTATTTTAAATAGGAGTCAAATAGGAATGTTATAAATTAGCATTATTTATTATTGTTCTAAAACCCTAAATACAACCAATACCTCACAGTTTTAGATTTGAAGTGCTAAACATTGTATGTGTATTTTTATTGGTAATGATCACATGTTATTTTATTATTGATTTAATTTTGATTTGCATTTTAATATATATTATATATATATATATATATAGATGTGTGTGTGTGTGTATGTATATATATTATTAGATAACTTTTTCACTCTTGCAAATTAATTAAAAATTCATATAAAATATTATAATATTGAAATTTAATAATTATATTAATAATTTAGTTTTAATAACCATAAAATGTTATGAAAATATTTGTGGCTTGAAAAGTTTTGTATAAATTAATTTAATTTAATTTTCATTAAGTTTTACATTAAATCAACTTTAGAATTATATTTAATTTGTAAAAATTAAAATAATATATTAATAATATGTGAAATAGTTTTCTAAAAAAGTATAATAATAAAAAACGGCCAAAACCGCCATCAAGGCATTCATTATGGCAAAATAAGTGACTTCTTTTTGGTTTCCCCTGTGAAAAACAGAACTAGTCTTGTTTCCTTGGCAAACAAAAGACAAATTGGTGAGAATTGTTCCTATATTAAGCACATAATAAGGCATAGTTTCTAAATAAATTAATTAAATCTGGTTAATAAGGAAAAGCATCAATTAAGGTAGGAAATATTAGATTCTTAAAAATATTCACTTGAATTATTCTCACATGAAGTTTGTTGAAAATGCTTAGTTAAAACAAAATGTTCCTGCTATGAAGTATAAGTTACAGCTGTCGAAGTAGAATTTTGAATATCCTTTGTATTCTTAATCATTCTAATATGATAAAAAAAAAAATCCAGGTTGCCAGAAATATTGTATTATCTGCCAAAAAATAAATTCAAAATTTTTGTCAAAAATATTCTATAACATCTGTACCTAGTTATTTTTTTTTTATAAAATAATAGAGTCTAATTATTTGATACAGCCATTAATTAATATTTTAGTCATATTAACATCAATATTAGGCAATTTTAAATTAGTTTGTTTTTATTTACTACAGTTAACTTATTATATTAATTTTAAGTAAATTCACCTTTATAATTAGAACAAAAATACAGTTAAAAAGACAAAGTATGTATCATAAATTTTATAAACAAGAATAATCTGTTAAACAAGTTGTATACCCAAGCATTTAAGTATTACTTTATTACTTATAAATCTATAATTGTTAATGCTAACTTATCACTACAAGTGATAAATCTTAATGTTAGTTATTTGAATATATTTTAAATAGAAAAGGAGTCTCTTCTTATAGTTAAAATTATGATTTTTAAACTCCATGCATAAATTATTAATCAGTGTGATATAGAATTTGATAGGAATATTTTTGGAGCCATATAATTTTAACTAAAATTAAAAAGTTTGACTATTTTGCCTTTTTTTCCCTTAAATTATGAGTAAAGAGGAAATTAAAGGACAAATTTAGTTTTCTCAGACTATTTATTCTTTCAGCACCTTTGAAGAAATATGCTGAAGTGTTAACGAAAACAACAATGGAAGCAAAAACTAGAGTTTCCCAGGTTTGTTTGTTCATTTATTGTAGTTTGCACTTTTGTTTTACTATAAAATAGTTAGAAAGATGAGTGAAATAATATTCTATTGTTATTATTGAATATATATATATATATATATATAATGATTGTGCTGGATGTAGTGAATATATATATAATGTGAGTAAAGAATATATAAGTGGTCCCTCATTTTTCATGGTTAATGGGAACCAGAAGCTTCCACGTAAGATAAAAAACCATGAAGTAATTAAATTTTCATGTATGCAGTACATGAATGTTTTTAATATGTAAACAGTATTTATACTTTACCCATTTAAGACAAAAATTACAATTTACAATTAGTGTACCTATTTACTGAAACTTGTCAGTGCTAATTAATAAGGCTAATTACAAAATCTTATATAGTAATTAACATTAATCTACATTGCTTTCTGAGAAAGGCGAAGAGTCTTGTGTTGGTGGCAGAAGAGAGGCTCTCACTTGACACAAATAAGACTTAGGCTCATTCAGAGACTCTTCTTCTGGAAGCTCTGGTGGTAGAGCATGGGCTTTTCCTTGGAGAGAAACATGGTGATGGGTAGTTCTTGTTTTTCTTTCCCTTCAAATTCCTCTGTACAAGAACATAACCCCATCAATGTGACTGATGTGCTCAACAGTGCAAACCATATTGTGAATGTCTTGTGCAAATTATTGTATTGCTTTTGCCTTGATGCACAGTTGTTGCAGTTTCTCCATACTTTTCAGTATCTTCTACGTCTTCCACTTCATTTTCCTCCTCACCTGTAGACTTTGTCATCTCAAGGAGGTCTTCATCAGTCAGTGGGTCTGAGGGGCAATTGATAAGAGTTCTGATGTCTTCTTTTGTCATGTCTAGAAATCCTTCATTCCTGAAAATGTAAGATAGCCTCACCATACTTTCATTGGTCGATTTTACACCGGAAACCAATCACACACCTTTATGAGAGCCTGTGATATGCACTCTGAATCATTTCTCGTTGTTTGACATGCAGGGATCCTTCTCTTTAATGAATCAACATGAAACAACCCTGTTTTCTGTAATGTGACTGGTGACATGGTTGTATTTTTTTCATTTTTGATGATTATTTTGAAAAAATCTGAGAAGCACTCAAGTTGCAAAACATGAAGCGCGAAGTAGTATGCGAGCACAATATATATATATATATATATATATATATATATATATATATATATTAAACTATAATTGATGTGAAATTAAATATTAGTATAATTCATTTGTTCATTAATTTTATACTCTTTTGAAATTTTTTCACAGAAATATAATTTTGCAAACAATAGTTTTTATAGTGTATTGAAATTTAAATATATTTTTTAAATTATAATAATGAAATTTACTATTAAAGAAAAAAATATATATTAAATCAAAGCACAAAATTTGAAAGTAAATGATTAATAATTCAAAAGAAAATTCTCATATATTTTAAATTTAATAAGACAAAATAATTTATAATAATCACCATAAAATAGTGAAAATTACTCAAAAAATAAAGTAGTGTTCTAATAAAGAATTTTAAAATTCAAAGCAGCTAATGAGAACCCATGGTAATAGTAATTCAAAGGTAAGGAAAGAACAGTATAATATAGTCTGTTCTTAAGTTGCCTTCCTCACATTCATTGAAAATTTATTAATCTTTATTGCTCACCATAGCATATTTCAGGATTAACTTAAATCAATTATGTTATATCTGGTAAAATTCTAAAAGCAGATTTTAACTTGTGCCCAAATATTTCTAAGTAAAGGCTACTAATTCATACAGTTTAAAAAATATTTTTGATATTAAACTTTTTTTTTGTTTGTTTTTTTAATTTTTTTCACATTAGCATGACTTAGTAGTTCCATAACACTTTAAGTAATTTAACAAAAATTTATATTATCATTCAGCAAGCCCTCCTTTTTATTGAGTTCATTAAATAATTGTTTTGTTTCTTTGAATTGTCAAATCCATACTTGCCTATGAAACATTTAGTTTAAATTATATTAATAAATATTTCATTATGATTTAAATTCTACATATGTTTTAATAAAACAATTTTAAAAATATCATATAAAAAACTACAAAGTATTTAAGCAGCAACATTCATGTTACTTAATAAAATTTTATTCTCTTTTTTAAAGCATTTAAAATAAAATTATCTTCTATTGAAAATATTTTATATAGCATGTATTGAACAGAATACTGCGATAGAAATTGAAGTAAGTTGTATAAATAGTTAACTTAAAATAAAAAACCAATATCTGCCTAAATTATTTTACTCTATTTTTAATTTCATGCTGTTTTTTGTTACATTTCAACTATGACAGGTTTACTGTTATCATTGATTGATTGTCAATTTGCAAATTTATGTTCCTGGAATGCTTTCCAGGATATATTTTTTGTGTTGTTGTTATTTATCCCTCCTGATTGACAGTAACATCAAACCAAGTCCATGAGCCCAAATACCTTCAAACAATGGAGCACAGCCTAAGGGCTCGAGTACAGCACGAAAGAATTTTTTTAAAGAAAGGAATAACAATTTTTATTAAAAATGCTCGTAAATTAATAAAAATCATTCATTAAAATGCTGTAATTGAAATTAATAAAAAAGTCTTTATAATTTTTGTTACTTATGATTCCTCATAGAAAAATCGGTAGATTGTTTCTTAAATGCCCATAACTGTTTTATACACTAATTGTACAATTTAATATTACATTTATGAATCTATGTTTTAATGAATTTCTTCGTTTTTGATGTAATTAATTTTTTTATACTACTACTTAATTAATTTTTCTTTTTAGACTTATTTTATATTTTTTAATCATGTTATTTTAATAGAAATTAGTTGAGTCTGGTGTTTGCTTAACTTTGACTGACATCAGTGAAGCTTTAGACATGCTTAAAGGAGCAATTATGATTGTATATCCAATGGGTCTTCCAACATATGAAATAGTACAACAAGAGCTGGAAGACAAAGAAGATTTATCTGGAACACAAGTAATTAAAATAAGCTTTCAAATTATTTCTGTTGACAAAAAAGGATGACCGACTAAAAATAGAGACAAATTTTCTGAAAATATTTCTTAAAGTTATTTTATTTAGGTACATGTTATAAATAATTTTTAAGGGAAAAAATTGATATTTTAGCTTTTTAAAATCAATATTATTTTACTGATTTTAACTTTATTTTATCACTAAATTAGTTTACTGTTAATTATTGATTGCTGATATTTTTGCCTGAAAATCTTCCAATATTTTTGAGCATTTTGTTATTTGTCAGTGAAAAAGTATTTTGGAATTCTAGAGCTTTTGAAATAACAAATATTTTATATTAAAACTAAATAAATCAAATGATTTTAATTGCATATAACATGTTCTCAATGGTATTTTAATTAACATAATTGAAAGAGAAGGTTGTGCTGAAGACTAAAGGAATTCTTCTTGATTGAATCCAAAATTTTTCTTATAAATTAAAAATTGGGAATACTTTGAATATTAATAATGATAACTTACTCACCAATACACACATATATTAATACATATGTAAACTAGAAATTTTGTTTAACAAATATAAGTTGTCTACTCATCTCACTTGTGATGTGAAATATTTGTTAACCAAAACAGTTTTTATTGTAGGAGATACGAAGATAAAATAAAATGTATTCTACTTCAAAAAATTTATAATAATAAAATAATCTATTTGTTTTACAATTATTTAATATGTACTTATAATTATATAATCAATAATTTTTTCCTTACATTCTTTCTTACAAATTTCTTTAAAAAAATTAGCTTTTTCCAATGTTTTATAATTTGTGTAAAATAAGACTGAGTATTGTTTTTCAGAATTAAAATGTAATACACATTAAGTTTTAAGGGTGATGGTTCTCATTGTATTATGTAACAGTTTCTGATGCTTTCCCTTTTATTTCACTAGAAGATTGTCAATACAAAACCTGTTATTACTCCTTGCCTTGTTGAAATCTGTAAATATTTTTTTGCATAATACAGAATGTTACTTTATAAACTCTTCAGTAAATAAGCTCTGGAATATGATCTTCCACTAGTTTATTGGTATTTTTTCTAAATTCTTCCAATCCTAAATATTTTTAATAATAGTTTAAACTTATATTTGTTGATCAGGATGCAAAGCTATCTTTCACTATTATCAAGGATATATAGCCTAGGGATAAGAATACACGTAACAACTGTTGAAGCTTCATTTTAACATGATATTAGTTTTTGATTTATTACTATTCATTATTTTGTGTGTAATCAGTTGCATGTATTCAATGTCAGTCATATAATATTCTCAATGAATTCCACTTACTCTTTCTATATTTTCTTTAGTAAAACTGTATAAACAATCTGAAAATGATGCACTAAAATTATGTATTAATTTGTTTAAATAAAATTTTTACAGCCAAAAATAAGGAGTAAATAGAATGAGTGCTACATGACAAAAAATATAGATTCATAACTAAAATATCTCTTTATTAATGTTCTTTATAAGTTCATTTATTAGAGGATATAATTTTTTCTCTTCTCTATTTTAGTGAGCTTTGACTATACTGCATAACAAATTTGTGCTTCATATCGATATTTATTAATTTTTCAAATATATAAACCCTTTCAGTTTTTGTAAGGTGTATGCCATCTGATAGGATTGTTGGATGTATGCCATCTGATAAGATTGTAATATGTATGCCATCTGATTCAGTAATGGTTATTTTAGCAATTAATCAGTAATTGCTAAAATAATCATTGCTGAATAATTGTACAATTTTCAAATTGTACAGATGGTGTTGTTTTGAACCTTTCACTGATTAGTATTCCAACTTCATCTTATTATGTTTATTCCTTTTCACAGTAGATCAAATGTGCTACAAATATATTTTAGTTTTTATCTTAATATTATTTATTCTATTAATAAAAGTGAAATTAAATGCTGCATAATGTTTTACATGAATAAATAGATAAGGATTGTAAGAAAGAAGGGAAAAGTATGAAATGTCATATGTATATAGCATTTTATTTGATAAATTGTGTTTATTTTCTTGTAATTGCAGGAAACGGCTAATAACTCAATAATTTTTTTTTGAATGTGTATGTTCTAAATTGAAAAATGATAAAAAAATGTTACATACATTATGTTTTTGATATATATATTTCTTAAATTTCATTTAGAACTTTAATCAATTTGCATATCCTTGTTTTTAATGGAAGTGAATGATAGCTCAATAAATATGTTCAAAATGTATTGAACAATATATGTTGAGCAATTATTATAATATTAATTGATTACTAATATATTAATTAATTATTCAATTTTTTGAAACTTTGACATGTTATTTGACATGATACGGAAATATTCAATAATTACTATACAATTCAATATTTAATAGTTTAATAATTTATAGAGTAGCTTTTGCTTTGATATTGATGAGATATTAAAATATTAATTTTATTATCACAGGCTAGCAAAGAAATTTTAGAAGAAAATAAGGCAGAAATTTGGTGGGCAAATAAAAAACTAGATAATAGTAAAATTCTTAGTGACTATGTTGGTAAGAATGAGAAAAGTAAACTTATTGTAAAATTACAAAAAGTGAGTATTTTGAAAAATATTTTATTAATATATTTAAAAAGTTCTCGTAAAATATTGTGTTTCTAAAAATATTTATTTTAAACTGCTGTATTTATTGAACATACATTGTTAATCCACAATAATTAAAATTTGCCTGAAATTATTATGTGCCTTTTATGCAAACATGTTTTATATGTATGTTACAATTGAAAGTTACAAGTAAATACATCTCTCTAAATTATGGTAGATATTACTACTTTTACGTCCAGAATTACTATAATTAGATTCAAATATTATATATATATATTTCAAAATAATAAATTATTGATAAGTGCAATCTAAAACATGATTACGCTTTTCATAGTGAGTTATTGGATTTTTAATAGTAGTAAATAATATATATGGACTAAATTTCAAGATAATTATGAATTTATCTTTAAATCCTGAATTTTCATAATATCATATTAAGTACTACTTTTTACTTGCATATAATATTTTAAGAAAAAAATTTCATCTAAAAATTTTGTAATAAATTTGAAAACATAATTCGCTTAAATTGTGTACATTTACTTATCCTTTGGCATTTTTATTTTACACTATTTTAATCAATGAAATAATCCAACATCAAATCACATCTTCGTAAAAATTTTATACATTTAACACCATAAGGTAGATAAAAGTTTAAATTTTTCTTAAATCAACCCATTAATATAAATAAATTAATTATCTATTTTATATCAGAATTTTTTTTAAAAAATGCTCACTTTTAAGCATAAGAACTCAATTTTTAAAAGAATTTTAAAAAATCTTTTTTAATCTTAAGAGGTAAATTATATCTATAGCAAAAATACATGTAGGAGCATACAGTTTTAATATTTAATACAGGAAGTAAAAATTTTACTTAATATTTCTAGTTATTGCAAATAATATTTCTTCTAATAAGTAAGAATTATATTTTGCAAAAAATCAAAATATTAAATTAATTTTATCTACAAGTATTTTAATTAAAAATTTTGATTTGTAAATATTTCTATTAAATGTAATTATAATTTATGTTTTAGTGACATATATTTTTATTGTGCTATTTAAAATGTGATAATTTTCATCGTAGCAAAATGAAGGAGCCCCTGCAAGAGAACCTGTTATGACTGAACAGCAGAGGAAAGAATTGATGTTAGCAGAGTATCAGCGAAGAGAAGAATTAAAAGTGAGAATTGAGTTTATTATTCCTATGCTTTTTAATTTAATTACAAAAGTATAAGAATAATAAACTG
Organism: Latrodectus elegans; assembly: GCA_030067965.1. Taxonomy (NCBI): domain Eukaryota; kingdom Metazoa; phylum Arthropoda; class Arachnida; order Araneae; family Theridiidae; genus Latrodectus; species Latrodectus elegans. The sequence continues at coordinate 98,534,665 of CM057819.1, forward strand.
AAAAATTTTTAAGTAGTTATATATGAATCTTGAGCTAAAATGTTTTAACAAGTATGTTTAAAACTTTAACCTGTTAAATTTTTTAATGATCAAAACTTTTAATGTATATATATATGTAAAAAAAATTGTTGAAATAAGGTATTTCATTTATAGTAAAAATATTTGTAGCATTTTCCTATTTTTAAATTTTATTAAAAAATGAAATTTGGACTTTTGTAACTTTCACTGCTCTAGAATATTTCTTTTGTTCCACATTGAATTTAAATAATTATTTGAATTTTTACCTTAGTTTGCTTTATTTTATGTACAATAAACATTACAAAATACAATCGCGACCAGTTTCAGAATTCTAGTGGAAGTAAAGGTAAAAAAATATGAGTTTGTAATTATGAAGTAAGTTTTGAAATGCAAAACAAACAGAATGGAAATGGTAAAAACCTTATGACAGGTTTCAGTTGTTAAGAATATCCACTATGTGATGTCTACTCCTAGTTTTTAAGAATTAATTGAAAATAAAACTTCTTTATGCTTGAAGAGTGATTTCTGATTTAGATTTTGACTGCAAAATAACAAATAAAACTTAAAATAAATGGTAAAATGAAATCTATCCTAAAGTCAGTTAATGTGTGGAAGGTATTTCAAAATTTTTGAGCCCCCATTACTAATGCTGTGTAGCAAAGATTTTGTACTTTTTTTATGGGAAATTTCTGCCAAATAAAAGAAAAAACTATTTTAAAGTTAATTTCTTTTTATTTGTCATCTTATCTATTTATATCAAATTTTAATGGTTTTCTATCCAGTAGATCAAACTACAGAAAGTGCTGAATATAGAATCAATAAAAAAGTTACTCAATGGAAATATTGAATTAACTTTTAAAGAAAGATCACTAAATCATTTTCAATATTCATCTATCATTTCTTCAATATTTTCTTGCATATTTTATTATAGAGGGAAGAAATTCTTGTTTATAAAATGACTATAATTATTAATTAATTGGAACTTTTGAGCATTATTGCACTTTTAATCCTTTTTTAAGGATTGCAAAATTAACATTAAAATTTTATTCATTTCATTAACAATTATAGTTTATAATCTATAATACTTCAAATTCAAATATTAAAAAAATTCATAGAGTACAAATGCTTTTATTCTTATTAATACAGCCCAAAAATTTGAAATAAGTTATTTTTAATCTCTATTTTTAAGATTTTTATTTTTATCTTTGTGTCATGAAAATAGATTATATAGTATTTTTGGCACTCAAATTTTTTTTTCTTTTACGTAAATTTAGAATTATTAATTGAATACAATATTGTGCTCTTTCTTATCAGTTGTTTTAATGTAAAAAGAAAATTTTGGAGTTGCTTTTTAATAACTTTTTTTATTTTAATTTTTTAAATTTAGCATATGCAAGTTGAATATTTATATTTTTAAAATTTATTTCAGAGATTACAAATTGATGATGAAGATTCATATCTAAACTCTACTTGGGCTGACAATAACGAGTTGAAAAAGTCATTCCTTGGATTACAAAAGATTAAGTTCAAATAAAATGTAATCTTAATAAATAATAATCTATTTTTACATTTTAAGGTACTCTTTTTATTTACTCTTAATTTTAAAAAAACAACAAATTCTATAAAAAAAATATTTTGTTATATGAACTAAATTTTGGGGTTTCTAAGAAACTGTAACTAAATTATAAGTATAGAATTTTAGAACCATGTAAACAAAATTAATATTCAAGGTACAACTGAGCTTAAATTTTATATGCTCTATATTAATAAAAAAATGTATAATATGGTGAAACATTATTTTCTGTTTAACAAATGACTAATTTAAAGTAAATGGATTATGTTAATTATATTACTTTTTTTTTATTTTTTTCAAATATGATTGGCAATAAGAAGCGAAATTGTTTTAAGAAATATATAGTCAAAAGACATTAATTAAATTGTGATACAATAAATTAGATGTGTAGAATGCTATCATATTAATTAAACTGATTCTTATTTAAATTTTTTTTAAAAAATAGAAAAATTATGTGACTACACAATTAAAAAATTTACTAAAAAAATGAAAATACATTAAAAATAAGATTTTCTAGTCTTTGATTATACATCTTTAAAAATGTATATAAACATGTAAAATGCTTTAAAATAAAAAGTTAGTTTTTCAAATGTTTCAACTAACACTCGCATGCATAATCACACTACAATGAATGCACTACCATTAAATTCACCAAAGTTATCTGGTAAATCATTGCATTGATTTGATAAATTAAAAATATTATATAAATATTGACATTTTATCATCATATTCATAAAAAACCAAATACAGAAATATAAGCATTAAATTAAATACCTTTTTTTTGCTGTAAGAAAACGCACATTCAATATTTATGGCTTGATTAAAATTTTTGTGCCATTGAGTAGTTTTCTTTTAAATTTAGATATTTTCTTATTCTTTTATCACATATTGCTTTGAAATATAAAATTACATTATGAAGATTCTCAATCACACAATGAAAGATAATAGCAAATGCTGTTTTTTTATATACAGCTAAAAGTTTTATACTTAATCAACGTTCATGATATTACACATATAGAAATCATAATATTCTGGTAAAATGTAACAGCCTTGCTAATTTTTCTTAATAAATTTCTATGTATGTAAAGTCAATTTTGGTACAAATGCTTTTAAGTATCTCCAGTAAATTTTAATTCCTATTGTATACTAGGTAATTAATAACAACTCAAATTTCTATGAAATTGAAAAATATTGGAAAAGTTTATCCTTTTTGTTTCTGGAATCATAATAAAGAATCTGTAAAGAAACTTAGAACTTGTAAATGACAATCAATGAGCTACCTTATTTGAAAATTTTCATTTCAATATTAGTCTCTGTGATATTAATAACCTTTAAGTTTATATTTTAATGGCTTTTCCATTATTTACTCATGCTAGTTTTCAGCACATAATTCATTACAAAAACTATTTAGCATTCCACATCACGAAATTTTGATACATACATCAAATTTAACTAAATGCGAAAAATTTTGGCAAGAAATACCTGTGTGTTAAGAAGTAGAAATTATTTGTTTTTCTTAATCAAATATAAACAAAGTTATGCCTCTCCCCCTAAAAACTACACTGTGCTTATATTTTCTAATATTTGTAATTTTTTAAAAATTATTTAGGCACCTTTAAATTTTTTTTCAGAAAAACATTTTAAAACCATCATATTTTTCAATGACACTTTATATGTCCACTAATAATTTTTTTATCAACGTTTATATCTTGCCATAGAATTACTACAATCGAATACATCCTACATTATTTTAATAATAAACTGCAAATTTTGTAACAAATTTGACCTACTTGGCAAACGTAATTCATTTATTTGACCTTCATGTACTCATTTGATCTAAATCATAACAAACCTATGCTTGAACGTCTTAATAAATATGTATTCCATTGTTTATATAATTTATTTTAATGAAAATTAAAACATTTTTTACCAACACAATTTATGTAAAATGATAGGAAAAACCAAAAGAGCATGTTATTATACGTTCTGTCTTACCTGATCATCAGCGGGTATGTTGTGTCTTAAATGATAGATTTATAATAAAAACAAGTTGATCTAATTTTTATTAAAAACTATTAGATAAGTGGTAATAATTTTCAGTGTATTCAAGATTTATCTTAGTTAGACTTGTTTGAGTTATAAGCAAAATGCTATTTTTTAATTGTATAAAATGATATTTTGTTGCAATAATTCAAAATTTAGGTCTCATTTTGTATTACTAATTTCAAAATTGTTAATTAATATTTTATTTTTATGCATCATGCCATAGTATATAATCTTTGTAAGGCTAAATTTTCAAGCATTTGATTAAAAACTGAAACTACACCAAGAAATACCTACATTCATAAAAATATCTAAATTCAATTAAAAGACTAAGGGAAAATTTTAAAGATATCAGAATTTTTTAATATCAGAATTCATTAAACATTTGCTGTTCAAATTTATAGGTTGAGAAGAGAAAAAGTGCTAATTTAATACAATAGTCTGCATTGAAAAATCGCAAAAATTCTGACAGTAGAGTTTTATATCTCTTAGTTAATGTATCCTTAGTTTAATTATCATTACCACATTATCTTCCCCATACTATGCACAACTTATCATCTTTTGAATTAGAATTGATATATTTATACAAAGTATAATTTCATTAAAAAGAAGAGTAATAAATGTGTTCTTTTTCTTTACCGACATTAACTTGAACTGGTCAACTTTTTTTTTATTTTTATAATGACACTTTTTTTCGTGACTGTAAATGCTGCTCAAAAAAATAAATTATTGTTCTTCGACCAGATTTATAATAAAAACAAGTTGATCTAATTTTTATTAAAAACTATTAGATAAGTGGTAATAATTTTCAGTGTATTCAAGATTTATCTTAGTTAGACTTGTTTGAGTTATAAGCAAAATGCTATTTTTTAATTGTATAAAATGATATTTTGTTGCAATAATTCAAAATTTAGGTCTCATTTTGTATTACTAATTTCAAAATTGTTAATTAATATTTTATTTTTATGCATCATGCCATAGTATATAATCTTTGTAAGGCTAAATTTTCAAGCATTTGATTAAAAACTGAAACTACACCAAGAAATACCTACATTCATAAAAATATCTAAATTCAATTAAAAGACTAAGGGAAAATTTTAAAGATATCAGAATTTTTTAATATCAGAATTCATTAAACATTTGCTGTTCAAATTTATAGGTTGAGAAGAGAAAAAGTGCTAATTTAATACAATAGTCTGCATTGAAAAATCGCAAAAATTCTGACAGTAGAGTTTTATATCTCTTAGTTAATGTATCCTTAGTTTAATTATCATTACCACATTATCTTCCCCATACTATGCACAACTTATCATCTTTTGAATTAGAATTGATATATTTATACAAAGTATAATTTCATTAAAAAGAAGAGTAATAAATGTGTTCTTTTTCTTTACCGACATTAACTTGAACTGGTCAACTTTTTTTTTATTTTTATAATGACACTTTTTTTCGTGACTGTAAATGCTGCTCAAAAAAATAAATTATTGTTCTTCGACCATTTTTAAAGAATAGAAAATAAATCTCGTGTTTTTCATTTGTAACAGTATATGAAAATGATTAATTATCCATGAAAATTTTTCCTCAAAAGTAATGTGAAACTGATTTTCAGCTACATGTGTTAATTTTTATTTGCATACAAAGCTTTCCGAGTTTCCAAAACAGTTTTTGTTTTACTGTATGTCAAATAGCAGTTCAGTTACATGAGTATTAAAATATGCAAAGTCTTTTGATAAATGAAGCAGGATGTTGCTACATCAAACTAGAAGTGGCAAAGAAAAGTGATATTTTATTTTTTTATATTTATGTTTTTATAATTTACTGATTAATAACCATAAGTATTGTGAGAACTGAAAATTCGTTACTAAAGGGCGAACAAAATGTAGGCAGTTAATGTACGTCGATCGTGAGAGGCGATAAGAGAATGACGAAGCGCAATGTTCAATAAATTTGTTACCGAAGTGCAGTATTTTCTTTTAGACGTCCTGACATGGCTATATGCACAAATAAACTTAATGAAAAATTAGTTAAGTGATTGCTCGTTAGACTTTTAACATTTCAGAAGCGGGATATGTATCGCACTTTGATGCTTGTTTTGCTTTCTTCTCCGATATCGAAACTCGTATGCTTGTGAATTACGATTAAAATTAGGAATACGCTCCTCATAAGTAAGGATTAATTTTGGATGAAGAAAAAGGAAGAATTTATGAAGAAAACTTGAAAACTACGAGTTACATCAACATGGAATAAAAAAAACGAAAATACACAAGTGAGTTATCTTTTATATTTTTTCGCTTTTGATTTCTGTAAGTTCTAAAATGACTTCATTTCTGGCGAAAGGCAAAAAGATAAGATTTAATTACTTAAGCTACTGAATTAGGTGAAACCGTTCCCCAAGATTGTAAGGTAATAGATTTAAGGAACGTAATCCTTAGTTCAAAAAATTATGAAGAATTTGTTAAAGTTTTATTGAATAGTATTATTGAAGATCGCTTAGCTCAAAAACAAGACGAGGAAGAAAGCGTGAATTTGAGTAACAAAAATTGCATTTACAAAAAGAAAATGCCGGTTATGCGAACAATTTTAATTCAGAAAGGCGCGATTCTTGCAATTTACAACATCTTATGCAAAAATATGATGTGAATGAAGGTGATATAAGTTTTTATCTTATATTATTTGAAAGACAAGCGCGACGAATGGGTTTAGATAAAGCTCATTGGGTTTTCCATCTTTTAGGACTTCTACCATGAAATAACCCAGTGCATTGCCCGCGAACCGGACGATAAAGTAAATGATTATTATTATGTGAAGGAACTATTATTAAAAAGATTTAAATTAAGTCCAGAAAGATTTCGGCAGAAATTTTATGAACATTCTCGTACAATTAAGAATACATGGAAAGATTTTACTTATGAGTTACGAAATTATTTTAATGAGAGGTTAGATGGTCTTAAAATAACTAATTTAGAAAATCTTAAGGACTTGTTACAGAACAGTTAAAGAAAAGTGTTTCCCCTACCATTTGTAATCACTTCATAGATGAATGGACTAATTTCATTGATCCAGATAAATTAGGAGAAACATTAGATTCTTATTAGAATGCTAGATTCGGAATAAAATCTTGTATTGAAAACAAAAGCGTGAAATTTTTTGAAAAATATCTTAATTTGATAATTATGTAAGCAAATTTAATGATCGCAGTAAAAATGAAAATTTCAAAAGGAAAGTAAGAGAAAACCGCGAATTAAAAAAGTTTCCTTAGAATGAGTGTTTTTATTCTAAAGAAAAGCGTAACACAAATTTTAGTTCTCGTAATGATAAAAATCTCATTAAATGTTTCAACTGTAATGATTATGGGCACATTTCTATAGACTGTCCAAAACGAAGAAAAATTTTAATTTGTAGAGAATGTGATGAGAGGGGACATACCCAACAGCATTGTTCGATAAACAAAGATAAAAATAGTTTGACGGTAAATGTTAAAAACCTTACACCATTAAATGCTTTTATAAAGGAAGCAAAAATAAATAATTCTGAGCATTTGATAAATAGCTTAATAGATACGGGATCGAGCATTTCTTTAGTTGAGAATTCGGTTGCAATTAAATTAAAACTGAATATAATTCCGTTTGGATTTGGCTCTACTGTTGCATCTGCTTTCACACTTGGAAAAAGTCAAGTGGAATTAAGAATCGACGACGTCAGAGCAACACTCGAACTATACGTTGTGAATGATGATATTATGTCGTTTGACCTTATTGTAGGAAGACTATTTCTAGACAAAACAGAAATCGCTTTCGCCCGAACTGGCTCCCAATAGCAATTCTGGTATTCAAATAGTATTCCGTTTTCTGAAGCGGAAGTCGAATCGCAACATCAACAAATAAAACTAAAAAAGGAAGAGCCTATTATAATAGAAAAAAATAGCAAATTTTATTCAGGCAAAAACAGAAAATATGGAAAACGGTCTTTTATTATTAGAGGGAAAAGAAAAAAATTTCGATTCTGTTTTTGAAATTAAAAATGGTAAAACGGTAATTCCTATTATGAATAACGGCTCTTTTGATGCTAAGTTAAAAGAAAATCAATGTCTAATAAGGAGGGTAAAAGATATATCGCAGGATCGGAATTTAAATTCTGAATTTATTCTTCCATTTAATAATCTATGTAATGCAATTGAAGATACACCATACTCTGTAAATAAGGATAAATGCGCGATTAAAATAGATGATATTAAATTCGATGAAATTATTTCTTATGATAAGAAGTTGGAAATTGTGAAATTAGTTAATGATTATAGAGATTGTTTTGCCATGAATATAAGTGCGTTAGGATGTACTACATTGACTAAAATGGAAATTAATGAAGTTCCTGCAAGCAAACCAGTTTCTTTACATCCCTATAAAACAAATGCAACTGAGAGAAGCTGTATTAAAAATATTGTTAGGGAATGGAAAAAAAAATAGTTTCCGAAACAAGATCACCAGCCTTGAATCTTGGATCTGTGGTGTTACAGAGTGTCGGCCCGCGAAGCAGGCCTTTACTCTTTCATTTGATCATCTTCATAACTGGAATAACACTGACTATATTCACTAGTATCGCTAAGTTTCAGCGGAGTAGGAGATCGGTGGCTTCCTGTGGTCCAATCAGCGATGTGCTATCTTGGTGGGCGTGGTTAGAGCACTTTTACAGTTTGTTCCTAAGTAAAATACTTTCAAGTGTTCGTAATAAAAATATATACAGAAAAAATGAAGTTTCTGGGCTAAATAATAAAAGACATAAAGAGAGAATGATAAATATGTACAATATATACACTACATGGGATAAATACACTTATAAAAGTTCATTTTCACTTAGGAAATGCTGTGTAGCTATTGGCCTGTGGTAGCTCAATTCAGGGATATATTTATAGTGAAAAAGCTCATTGAAATTTGCAGTATTACAGTTGATTGCTTTTTCATAAAATTTCTTATTTAATTTTTGGATATGAACAATAATGTCATCTATCATAAGATTTTTTTCTATATTTTTATTTCTGACATAAAATGGGACTCCTGCTATAATTCTTAGTATTTTATTTTGAAAATTTCTGAGTTTTCTTCTTTCGTTTTTACCAATGTTGTTCCACACTGGGGATGTATAGGTTACAATAGGGCGAATCATGGAGATAAATAGTAATCTTTTTAATTTGCGATTTAATTTCGACTTCTTTCCAATTAGGTGTTTAATGTATCCAAATGCTGAATATGCTTTTTTAGTTACGTTATTAATATGTTGTGCCCATGTTAAATTTGATGTAAGAGTTAGTCCAAGGTATTTGGCTGCTTTGACTTGGGGAATGATTTTGTTAAAAAGAATAAGATTATTATTATTTCTATGTTTCATTTTTGCTCTTTTCTTTCTTCGGGAAAGTAAAGTTTGTGATTTTTCTGCATTGATAACGACTCTCCAGTCTTGGCACCAGTTTTCATTTTTGTAAAGTTCATTTTGTAGTTTCATGATGGCATAATTGGGATTAGCTGATTCGGCTATTAATGCTGTGTCATCTGCATAGAATGCTATGTTGATACTAGTGTCATCAGGTACCGGAAAGTCATGATTGTAGAATAAATAGAGTATGGGTCCCAGGATGCTACCTTGGGGAACTCCAGCATTTATTTGAAGAGTGATGGACGTTACGTCATTTTGCTTAATATGAAAAAATCTATTTTTAATATAATTATGAAATATATGTATGATGTCTGAGTTTAAGTTGAGCTTAATTAGTTTATAAATGAGGCCTTCGTGCCATACTCTATCAAAAGCCTTGGACACATCCAGCATGGTCATAACTGTATATAATTTTTTGTGCATATTTTTGCCAATTATTTCTGTTATTCTGAGTAGTTGCTTTGTTGTTGATAAGTTTTGTCTGAAGCCCTATTGTTGGTTTGGGAGTAGTTTTATGTATTGATTTATTCTTTTGAGAATGATTTTTTCAAATATTTTTCCTAATGTAGGAAGCAGGCTGATTGGTCGATAGTTTTCTGGTTTTCTTGGGTCTTTCCCAGGTTTCGTAAAAAGAATGATGGATCAGTTTTCCATATAGAGGGGAATATTGAAAATTTAAGACAGTTATTGTAAATGATCATTAATTTATTGATGTAGTCCATTGGAAGTTTTTAATCATGTTATTGTTGATGTTGTCATCACCTGGTGCTTTTTTAGTTTTAATTTTCTTGATTATTTGTGTTAGTTTACTAAGGTTTGTGGGTTCGATACTGGTGTAGATGGGGGTGTGGTTTAGGAAAAAATTTACTGTTTGTTCTATATCTTTTGTAAAGTTTAAATTAATATTTTTATTTGGTTGAAATTGATTATATAATGATTTAGCAAAGATATCAAGTTTTTCATTGATGGAGTAGGCTGGTGCATTTGGTCCTTCAATATATGAATTTATTTGATTTTTGTTTTTCAGTTGTTTACCTAGTATCCAAACAGAGTTGTTTTCAGTGCTGAGATTAATTATTCTATTTTTCCAATTTTCTTGCCTATGTTCAGCGCATAGTTTTTTAATTAGTTTATTTAACTTGTTGGTTTTAGCTTTATAGCTTGGGTTCAAAGTTTTTTGAAATTTCTTCCTAGTGCGGTTTCTTTCTTTGATTAGGTTTCTGATGTCTGTGGGTAATTTGAGATAATTATCTTCAAATTTGCAGTAGTTTGTAGCTGTCTTCTTTGCTTCTAGTATGTCTGAATGGAAATTATTAATATTTTCTGTAATAAGATTTTCAATTTCTTGTTTATTAATTATGCTTGGTTGACCAGTTAGTTTGATATCTTGTATTTTATTTTGTTCTCTGTTAACTTTGTCTTGTAAGATGTTATAGTATAATTGCCAGTTGGTGTGAGTGATAAGCTTAGTAGATTTATTGTTTTTATGGAGGCCAATGCAACCTGTGACAGGCAGGTGGTCAGATGAAAGTTCAATTAGTGTAGTAGCTGAAATAGGGATATTACTATTGGTTAGGAAAAAGTCCAAGATATCTCCATGAGTATTATGAGGGCAGAAGTGTGTTGGTTCTATGGGAGCTATGATTTTTATGTTATGATTTTGCAGTATATTTCTTAGAATTTTGCCGCTGTTGTTTGTAACTCTGCATCCCCACAGTTCATTTTTACTTTTCAGGTCGCCTCCAAGAATAGTAGGAAATTTGTCGTCAAGGATATTGAGGATGTCTTTTTCGCTGGGTTCACTTTGAGGTCTATTGTAGTAACTGGTGAATTTTATGTTCTGGTTATTGGGTAGATTAACTATTATAGAGGTTTCTTCAAAGCCGGTTCCAATAGTAGAGCTGAATGCAGTTGAGTTAAAAGAGTTTTTGATAATTATAGCAGATCCACCTCCTTTGTGATGTAATCTGTCAGTTCGATAGATGTTGTAATTAGGAATTTTAAAGTTTGATTAAGGAGTCAGATGTGTTTCTGTAAGTAATATAATATCTATGTTGTGTTTATCAATGAATTCTGCAAGTTCTGAGATTCCATTTGCATTCCAAGTTGCAATTTGTATTGGTGTAAAATTCTGAGGGTTGTTATTGGTTATTTTTGATTCCTGATTTTTGGCGATTGCCTCATTTAATTGTTTTATCTGGACTGTGAGTTCAAATATTCCTGAGCCTTTTACGTAGTTAATTAGAGTTTGTAATTCTCCCACAACTGTATTAGCTTCTGTGATTATATTTTTGGTTTTATTGATGGTTTCATTGTTATTTACCAGTGCATTGGCGTACGATAAGTTTGGGTTAGTACTTGGTACTATCTTGCTTTGAATTTGTTCGTTAGAGTTCTTGCCTTTATTTTTCGGAAATTTGCAACAACCTCTTAGCTGGGTGATTTTCTCCGCAATTTGCGCATATAGCTGGGAGAGTTATTGGTTTAGTGCATTGGGAGTGATGATGTTCTCCAGCGCATTTAAATTGATGATGACAGGAGGTTTGGAAATAACTCAAATTAATAAATACTTTAGACTACTAAAATATGTAATAAACAATAATTTAATATGAATTACTATATATAATGTTTAACACCACTACTGATTATATTAATTGTTGCACCTTGATAGCTACAATAAATAGCTTCATGATAAACACTAATGTTATTATCATTATAAATGTAATATATTAATGGTAACACAAGAAGTGTAAATAACCAATATGTACAGATGCATTTGTAAATATTTTGAATTTGTTTATTTAATAATTTATTAATTATTTGAGCATGTTAATATAATAATTGATGGATACTATGTTATTGTAAATAAGCTAAACCATTGCATATACTAACTGTAACCAGAACTATGTATTCGGATATATCATAATTGTAGTAACTAGAAAAGTTAACCTGAAATATTACAAAAATGAAACTGTGTGAATATGCCAGGCAAATAGCCTGAAGTATGTAAATACCCCTTTTGTAACTTACCCTGTTTTTGTGGAAATAAAAAACCCTTGCTTTACAGGTGCTGGCGTCCAACCAAAGAATGCCGGTTCGATCCCTACTACTCCAATACTTAAAAAATTAAATTCCAAATTAGATAATTATAAATACAATAATATTATTAAATCAATATTACAAAGTATGACAAACAACCTTAGAATTAATTTATAAAAGTTTAAATTGGAGATATACGTGCCCTTGGCACAGGAGCTCCGGCCACTGAAGGACCTACCCTCGTCCAGGAGGTTTTGGCGTGGTGAAAACCCTGCCATCTGAAACATTGTGTAGTCCCTTTGCGACCTCTATAAGTTTCAAATTTGATTACTAGATTGAAAAGATGGGTTTGGTTGTAAATTTCCTTAGAATTTTCGTTTTTAGGTAATGTGACAATATATAGAGGTAGATTTATTTTGTTCCCGTCGACTTTTTTTTGACATTTGGGTGGTATTTATAACCGTAAGCCCTTCGTTTATAAGTTCAGCAGTGATTTCTTCCGGGGTGTAAATTGGAGGGAGATTTCTAATAACTATTTTTAAGTTTTTGTCTTCTGGTAGTAGAAAGGTATGGTATGATATATTATTATCATCCAGTAATTTGGTGATTTGGCGTTGTGTATCTGAGGACTCTAGTTTAAGAGTTAGAATTTCAGTTCCAGTCATTTTGCCTGAGTATCCTGTAATGTTGTTATTTTTAAAAATTTTTGAATGGTTTTCCATTTGAGATTTTTGTCTTTTATGACAATAGGGGGAACCCTATTATTCTTTTTGGCGGGGGTAAAATGTGTTTCTTGGTTTTCAAGGGTTTTCTCCTTGTGAGTTGTTTGCGTCATTTGATTTTTTATTTGTGGTATTGCTGTTTTCATTGTTTTTTCTTTTATTTATGCTGCTTCTTTGAGGTTTATAGTTCTGTTATTTAAGGGGGGGTATTCTATGTTGGTATTTTCTGAGTCTTCTTCTTCGACTTGCATTAGAGTTTCAAATCGATTTACTGTTGGCACGGTGAATGCCGGGGTCGATTTAATATTTTAGTAGGTGATTTAGTCTTGTTAGTGATTGTTTCACTCCTGTTTTGAAATTTAGCTAGCTTTTCAGTCAGCTCTAGACTGTGTATAAGTAGTAACTCTATGTCTTTAGTAGACATGGGAGAGTTGCTGATTTTATGAATATAGTCAGTCGTTATTCTGATTTTGCTGCTGATGGCTTGAAATTCAGTGTCCTTATTCGATTCCAGATTTGTCATGGCCCTAACCGTGGTGGGCCAGGAGTGCAGTCCCCCGCACCATTGTCAGCTGACAAAGGCAACCCTAAAAAGGGCAAACCATCAGACTGTCGACAGGCGCCTGTGTTTGTTTTTTCTGTCCCATCTCCCGGAGGAGAGGGAGAATAGATGTCCATATCTATTCTGTAGTCTTCAATCTTCTTTACTTCAGTGAAAGAGCTAAGAAGGTTCCCCAATAAAGGCAGAAAAGAGACTGAATCGAAATGAAATGATGCCAGCCCAGTATTGTTAGTTCGGAAAAAAAAAAAAAAAAAACTGGTGAGGATAGATTTGTAGATTACAGAAAATTAAATAATCAGATAATTAAAGATAAATTCCCTTTGCCCAGAATTGATGATTTATTAGAATCTCTTGGTGAATGTAATATTTTCACGACATTAAATTTAGCTCATGGTTGTCTCCAAATATCATTAATAGAGGAAGCTAAGTTAAAAACTGCTTTTATTACCCCAGATGAAACAGGTCAGTTTAAATGTATGATTTTTGGTTTGGCAAATGCACCTTCAGAATTTCAGAGATTAATGTATCAAGTATTAGGACCATTGTTAAATAAGAAAATTTTGTGTTATTTAGATGATATTTTGATACCAGCGAAGAATTGGACTGATATGATTGAACGAATAAAAGAGGTATTTGACAACCTTAGATCTGCTAATTTGACTTTAAAATTGTCAAAATGTGAATTCGGTAAAAAGGAAGTAGAATTTTTAGGATTTATTGTTAATAGAGAAGGAATAAAACCAGGAATGAGAAAAATTAAATCAATAAGAGAATACCCAACTCCTAAGAATATTCATGATATTCGTAGATTTTTAGGTTTAACTGGTTATTTTCGGAGATTTGTGGAAAAAATATGCACAAAAGGCAGAACCTTTATCATGACTCTTACAAAAAGAAGAATCTTTCAAGTGGGAAGAAGAGCAAGAGCAGTCTTTTCGATTATTGAAAAATAGCCTCACAGAGCAACCTGTGTTAGCCCATTATAACCCTCAATCTAAAACGGAAGTACATTGCGATGCAAGCTCTAGTGGTTTAGCAGGCATACTTTTACAACAAGGACCAGACAATAAATGGCGGTTGGTTTATTGTGTCAGCAAAAAGACAACTGAAATTTGAAAGAAGTATCATTCAAGCAAGCTCGAATCGATGGCCATTGTGTGGACTCTCGAAAGATTAAGTCAGTATTTATTAGGCAAAATTCAAAATAATGGCAGATTGTCAAGCACTGATGTACATGAATTCAAAGAAAACAAGCAATCCTCAGATTGCAAGATGGTGTGATTTAATTCAAGAATTCGATTTTGAAATAGAACATAGGCCTGGAAAGAAAATGGCTCACGTAGACGCAATGAGCAGAGCTCCAGTTTGGGAATCAGAAGATACATTGACATCCCCCATCGAAAATAAATTAGAAGTTTGTTTGACCTTGAGTGAAGATGAACAAATATTAATGATACAGCAGGCTGATCCAGAAACACGAGAATTAATAGAAATATTCAGAGAAAAAGATCATGATAGAACAAAAGCTGAAAAACAGCTTATAAGCAATTACGTGTTTAAGAGAAACCGATTATTTAGATGCATCAATGAAACTGGAAAAGAAAAATTTCTCTATGTTATTCCAAAGAGTATGAGAAAAAAGTACAGTAATAAAATTCCATGATCTTATGGGACATGTTTCTGTTGACAGAACTGTTAATAAGATAAAAGAATTGTATTGGTTTTCTTATATGAAACGTTATGTACGAAGTCACATTTCAAAATGTTTTGAATGTTTAATGAACAAAACGCCGTCAGGAAAACAGCCGGGCTCATTAAATCCAATTAAAGCAGGTCGTAAACCTTTTGCAGTTATACATATGGATCATTTAGGACCTTTTGTTAAGAGTTCTTAAGGTAATCAAGAACTTCTGGTCATGATAGATAATTTCACAAGATTTGTCCAATTGACTCCAGTACGTCAACATTACATGTGCTGAAGGCCCTGAAAAACTTTGTAAACACTTATGGTCTACCTGAGAAAATAATAACGGATTGAGGAACTTGTTTCACTTCGCATCAATTTCAACAATATTGTGCTGAAAATGTATACATCATACACTCAATTGTACAAAGCGACCATGTGCAAATAGAATGGTTGAAAGAGTTAACAGAACAATATTGTCTACCATAACTACTGGTATGGAAGATCAGAATCACAAAGATTGGGATGTTAAAATACATGAAGTTGAGAGGAACTTGAACACCTTTGTTAACAAGTCAACGAACAAGACACCATTTGAATTGCTCCACGGTTATTCTCCACGATTCAACGATGGAATTTTGAGAAAGTTTACAGATGAAGAAGCTCAGGGTTAGTAAGATCCATCTATAGTGCAGGAAGAATTTCGAAGACAAATAGAAGAAAGTCAACAAAAAAATGAAGAAATATTATGATAAAAAGAGATGTAGAGCTATGACGTTTGAACGAGGAGAAATTGTTGTAATGAAAAGAGCTCTGAAATCTTCAGGCCAACCTACGAAGACACAATTTAAGTACCGAGGCCCTCTTATTGTTACCGACGTATCACCGAACGATGTCTATCGTGTGACTCAGCTGGAAGAAAAAAGAAACGCCACTTCTACGCAACAACAGCTCACATTAGTCAGCTAAAACCATGGATAAATGAACCAGATTTGGATGAAGATAGTGACAATAGTGATGATGACTATTCCCTGAACAGCCCTAGACGCAATCCACATAGATCCACTCTCAAGGACTAAAGCTGAATGAGGGATCCTAAATGGTGAGATCTTTCCACTTTTATTTAAAGAAAAACTTGTAATTAAAAGGCAATGAACTTATCATAGACTATTGACTCTAAAAATAAATAACTTTAAAGATTATTTACTGTATACTGAAATATTCATCAAACAAATGAAAATCTGTTAAATTTATTCTGTGAATGATTTAATACTAAGTTCATTTAACCTTGTAAACTTTTGTTGTAAGTAATTTTATTGTAATTTAGAATTGTATTATGAATTACTAGTGGTAAAAAGTGTATTATATATTATTATAGTTTTTTGTTAATCTAACATAATGATTTTTCTACTTTTAATGAAAGATGCGTTTTATTAATGATTATAATTACAGTATATGTTTGTGTGAATGAAAAATGTTAGTTACATAGTTAATAATTTTATTTAATCTGTTGTGTTTAATATAATTTTTATAATGTTAATATTTGCCGTATTAATTGGTAATTGAGTATTATTATATCAATTGAGGACAACTGTAAGGTCAGTCTGGCCGAATGTGAGAACTGAAAATTCGCCACTAGAGGGCGAACAAAATATAGGCAGTTAATGTACGTCGATCGTGAGAGGCGGTAAGAGAATGACGAAGCGCAATGTTCACTAAATTTGTTACCGAAGTGCAGTATTTTCTTTTAGACGCCCTGACATGGCTATATGCACAAGTAAACTTAATGAAAAATTAGTTAAGTAATTGCTCGTTAGACTTTTAACAGTATAAAGCCGTTATTTGGTTTATACTTTCAGAAAAAATTGGCAACATCGTCGCTATCACAAGTAAAACTGTCACTTTATAGGTGTTTTCAAAGTTTTGTTTTGAAGACACTTATAAAGTCTCAAAACTGTTTTTCAAAAAGTTTTTTTTTTCTTTTCCCCAAACTGTTAATACGATATTTCAAGTAACAAAGAAAAATATTGTATGAAACTAGGCCAAGATGTTTTAAGTCCTTTTATCTATTAAAATAAAACAAAATTTTTGAATATATATGAAGAACTTTTTCATGTACACTTATTTTTAAAGAGAATGTTTAGTAAATTTTGTAAAATATCCATATTGCTGTATATTTTTAACTATATTTTTTTATTGCAGAATATTTTTCGTAGATTTTCTTTCATTTCAAAGAACATTGTCACATAAAGTTAATTCTAAAATTTAGATTGATGTAATACATTTTCAATAAAATTAGCCATTTTGTCAAAATTTGCCAAAAAATATGATAAATGTAATTAAAATTTTTGCAAATTTTATGTTTTTACATCATAATTTATCTAAAAACAAGATTAACAAAAATTAACTTTTAAGAAAAGTTGTCTCGAACATAGGTGGATACCTGGTATTTACTATGCAATGTTACATAAATGCAAAATTTGAAAAGCCTTTTCTTCACCATTTTTTAACATAATACTGGCGGTTTTAATTTTGATGGATGGGAGTAGTGAAGTGTTAATTAAAATTTACACTTCATCTTTCACATTATAATTTTTCATTATTTTCTTTAAGGGAAAATTAAATGATAAAAAATTGTTAAACATTTTAATCGTATAGCAATTTTTTACAATATATATCTATATATATATTTGTAATTTGTATTGATTTAACTATTTCTTATTCGATCAAAAAATGTTTCCCCTAAATATATGCTTCAGATATCAGGAACAAAATATTATGCATAAAAAAAGTAACTTAGTCTTTAAAATAACATTTTTATTATCTTAATTTTAAGCTGCTTATTTATTCAGGTTACAAAAATATATAGTAAACTTCATAAAAATTAATATGTTGTATTGTATGAACTATCACTTCCTGATTGTGCCCTTGATGAAAACACCCACTAATTTATACTTTCTAGCGAAAGCTATATTCAAAACAGTAAATTGCAACAAAGTTGATAAGTGCTACTTCGACTGATATAAGTAACCAGAAAATTGTAAAACAAAAAAATTACAAAGATGAAAATAATTAAAATTTCATAAGTTATAAAATGACATTATACTAGAAGCCAAAAAAATTTATTTCAAGTAAAGATAAATGATGTTAAACATAGCATGTGAGTATCATTTATAACTTTCTTAACTATTACACAAACTTCAATTTATCAGTGAATTAACTTAGTGACAATTAACAGTTTTTAATCATGCTAATTTGGATTGAACAAATAGAGAAATACATAGTATTATCTGTACATCAACTAGTATTCTGTCACCAATGCCAGTTGCAAGTGGAATGCCACATCACAAGATTTCTTTTTAATTTTGCTGGGTTACAACAGTAATTAATCGATTTTACACGAGATTTATCCTTAAGTGAGGAGACAGATCTGACAATTCCTCAACTGATTCAAAATAGTTTGCTTATACACAAAATAATGAACATCAAACACCTGCAATTGATTGCCTTCCTTCAATGTTTGATAAAAACACCAGCATTTAAAATCTGACATTTAACTTCTGAAGCCTAAAGAAAAAAAAATTTGTCCTACTTTATCAAAGTAATCCTATTAAAGTTCTGGATATTTATTTGCTTCTACATCCAAATCCTATTATTCTGCTTGTTGATTCTTAAAAGAATGCATTTTTTTTCTCAACACAAACCATGATTAGTATTATATAACATGTTGTACTTCAATACCTTTGTGTATGACTAATTTCAATTGCTCTTAAGACTGGCTTTCAGAAATTACAGTTTCATAAATAAATTTAACACAGATAAACAACACTGTGTAAAATTATTGACAGAAAAATGAGATTGGAATAATAAAAAGTTATTGTACAGCAGGAATGTTGAAAATTAATAAAGACAAGTGGAATTTTCCTTAACTATGTTGAATATAATTTCAAAGATTATAAAATGCATTTAAATTTCACTTTCTGAAATTGAATGGAAAAATGTAATTTAAATTGAAATAAACTATTCACTTCAAAGAAATAAATATGCTTGCATCAAAATTAAGCATGAAATCAAAATAAGAAAAAAGTTTTCATTGCTAAATTGATTGTTAATATTTGAGCATTAATAATGCTGCATAGTATATTTTATTCTCAATGTTTTGAAATTGTACAGTAATGTATAAATTAAAAAGATAAATAATAAGATAATTTGTTTTCCAATGTATCATATACAATACTTATTATAAACATCAGCAAAAAAAGGCAAATATATTTTTATAAGAAATTATTTCTTAAAAAGATTTTGTATTGACTTTACCTTTATAAAGTATTTATTTAAATTTCTTGATGATCAAATCATTCTGTATAGATAAGTATTAGAAGGTATATTTTGGAAAATTTTTCTATCCATTGATCCATTAATATCTTATGGGATTAAGGTGGAAAGAAATATCAGGTTTTTAATAAGTAAACTAATTATATTATATATTTTTAATTATATCAAAAAATATATATTGAAACTAAGTTTTGCTGATGTTAAGTAATTTTGCCTAATCAACTCAGTTTACAAGACCATTTAATCCAGAATTTTAAGATTTTGATTACTATGTGGTACATTAATTATATTTTAAAAATGAAAATAACTTCCTTTGGTAAAAAAGAAAAAAAATATTCTAAAGAAAAATTTTGCTTTTAAACATAATTTACTATTAGTGAAATGATTACAGTTT